>JAFMOC010000065.1:462500-585000 GCA_019802505.1 Corydoras sp. C115 | reverse complement strand
TGTGTTTAAATGTGTGCGTTTCAATTCCAAAACCAAACTGTTGTCTGCAGATCGCTGGGCACACACTTACACTCTATAGAGAATTCAATTGACATTGATCCATGTGGAAACTCCACTCAGATTGCGATTCGAACCGTGAAACCCTAGTGCTGAGATGCGACCGTGCTAACCATTAAGCCACCTGCTTATCAATATTAAAGTGTCCAGTAGCGGTGGTAATCTTAAGCAATCATAATGCCAAAAACAGTTTTTATTCGTCATATTTGACTATATTTGTTCTCCCAGCCCAAAATAGGAGAATTATAAATATTGATGGCTTTATAACAAAGGAAATAATGTATCCACTGTCTCTGATCAAAGTGTTTTTAAAGATTACATGTAGTTTGCATCATTGTGAGATTAGATTACATATGTGTTTTATCAATGAGCTTTTGTTATTCAGACTGAATTGTATATAGATCTTTTATTGTGTGTTAAGTCCATTGGTCCTTCTTCAATAAATGTTTTAATCAGTGTATATGACAAGTCATTTTACACTGATCTGGCATCAGGTGCAACATGCAAGTAGTTTCTGAGTGGTTACTTTTGCCATGTTTGTGTAACTTAGCTTGCGTTATTTTGCAATATGGGTAGTAGCTTTTGTGTAGTAAAGTACAGTAATAGCTTAGTTCACTACATTTTATAACTAACTTGCCCAAAACTACCTACATATTTAAACCAACATCATATCTCAGTAAAAAAATAATTCAGCTTTAAGACTGTTAAATGTTCAATAAACGGCCTCGGAGATGCAGGTTGTTCCAAACAGATTTTAATGCAAGTTACTGAATAGACAACCAAGTGTACAGAAAAATCATCAATGGCGGGCAACCACAATTGATGAGAGAGCTCTGACTCTCAAAGATCCAGCTTCGGTTTATAAACCTTAGGAGGGCTGTCCTTTTCCTATGTATGTGCATAAGCAGTCCTTTGTCTTGGTGAGAACATCCTCTTAAACATCTCAGACTTCTCCACCATCGGTCCTGCTTCCTGCCTCCTCCTAGGGCATGAACTTAAGGCCTGTTTCTGTTGACTGTCCCATTGTTCAAGTTTCTCCCGCTCATCTTGCGACCTGATATTCATGGTCTTTCACACACTAATTCCACCATTGACATTTCATTAGTATCTTGCAACAGTTCATCAGTTGATCAATCCATCGGGAATTACTAAATATTGTTTCAGAGTATTAAAAAACCTTACAAGACCCATTTATTTTACCTAAACGTATTTGTGTATCGTAAATGATTAAGTAGACAGTAAATGATTTCTAAAAACCTAGAAAATAGTTTATTTGTAGTTTTGACATATTTCGGGTGTTTTTACTCGCCTTTTTTCTCTCCCACAACTCTATTAATTCTCTCTATTAATTTATTCCAATTAATTTAGCTTTAAATACCCGCAAAAAAATATTATTATGCAAATTATGTAATGGCGACTTCTCGCGACTTTTACGACAACCAATAGCTACTCTCCTTACTGAAGACTGAGCACACGGTGGCGCAGGCATGTTTGATGGCGGTTAAAAGAAGATACCATCATTCGTTTACCCCCGCGTGAGACTTGGTGCGCTCCGATTTCTGTAATCGAAAGTGTAGGAAAACGTGTTTATTGATTTCTGTTTTTTGATAAGGATATAACGCTCCGGGAATAACTGAAGTTAAACCTGTAGTCAGATGTGCTGCTGACCCCTGCACGCTGTCCGATTTCGTTCATCGAATGACGTCAAAACGTCTGACGGAAAACGCGACCACTGTTTTAAAAACAATAGAGCTCGATAAAACCTCGAAATTGATCAACTGCGATAACAGAGGGGGAGAAGAGAGAGCGTACTAGATGTAAAACGTACGTGTTTTTAATTTCAAATGTTTTCAGTGTTTCATCCTAGAGCTTCTCTTCTGCTCTTGGCATGTGTTCTGTTAGTCTCCTGTTCTGCACTTCATAGGGTATAGGGGTATATTGTACCATTATAATATATAGTCTGTTTTATTGTATTTCCTTCTGGTCCATTCTAAAACATTAACCAAGGTTAGTATATTATACGGCTGACTGAGTAGAGCTGCAATAAATTCAAATCTGCACTTTAAGCATTCAAGTATACTTTAGTGTAAAGTGGTATGTAGGTGCTTATTTTTCAGCCTGCTACCAATTATATTTATATGTGATGATATGGCACAATATGTTTAACAGCATAACAATATGGATTAAGTATGCATATCTCATAGTATTTTATATTGTATGAATTTCAGAGTTATGCTTTTATTAAGATAATTAAGTGTATCTCGTCTTATCAATCCTTTACTAGGGTCACAGGAGAGTTCCCCATGCCCATTTAGAGGAGAACATTTCAGGCGCTGAGCAGATACACCCAGGACCCAGTGACAATTCATCGATGGGCACTCACTCACTCACACAGACACACACACACACACACACACACACTATATAGGGGCAATTTAGAGCAGCCAATTCACCATGAATCTATTTTTTTGGACTGTGGGATGAAACTGGAGAACCACGAGAAAAAGAAAATGAAAACTCCACCCAGAATTAGGATTCAAATCTGGATTCCCAGGACTAAGAGGTGGACGTACTAACCAGTACACCACCATGGCGCCCATGAATTGTATTTAAAATGATGAAATGTTGCCAGGCAATATGTGAATAAATTGTTTTATTGTTGCAGGGAAGAGATGAGCTCTCTAGGCAGGAATAGTTTGGTTGGATTGGGCATTGGTGTCACTGTCAGCACCGGTTTAATCGCTTTCCTGATAATAAAGGAGATAGTGAGGAGGAGGAGGAGCCGTTCTCTGTTGGTTGAGACTAGCACTGGAAGTTTCAGCGTGAGCCATACAGTTCTGGATGGTCAGCTAAACCGGGTTCAGGATGGAAGAGGTATGGGATTTGTAACACTTATATAATTTTTATATTTAAATGTAATGTGAACCTGTATCTCTAATAAATGCAACGATTGATCACATGTTTACTAGTGTACTCACTTAACAGGTGAGTTTTTTTTATTAATTGCTGCAATAATTAAGAGCTCTGTGTATAGATGCAGCGGTGCTGGCGGGTGCATTGAGTGGATTAACTTCAGAGCAGCATGCTGAACTGAGGAACACTCTAGATGAGGTGATGTTAAATGTCTCAACTCTGCGCAATGAAGTAGCTGAGTTGAGGGATGGACTGAAAGATATCGCTAACAGCATCATTGAGGATGTCAGGTAAATTTTATCCTGATTGATGATGTTGCCTGTTAAGCCCCTTTGATGCAAATTATTGCTTATTGCACATATTCAATCAGAGGATGTATAGGAAAGTCCAAAGGTGCCGTGAAAAGTGATAATAACCATTTTAAAAAAAGAAGAAAGTATTTTAAGCAACACCAACTTTTAAAGCAAATAGTCTGACCTTGTAATTCAATCAGCATTACAAAGTGATTTCTTGATATCTTGTACTAATTAACAATTTCTCTTTGACTATTGAGATGATCATAACTATTTAAAAAGTAAGATGGATGAACTTGCACCTGCTGTTTTTTTGGTTTGAGTAGAAAGGGTGTGGAAGAAAGCCAGAAGTCACGACGACGACGACACTTTTTGACGAGAGAGCGATCAGACTCCATGAGCTCCAGTTCTATTTACTTTACAGCTAGCAACGGAACCAGCTGTCAAAGTGAAGCCGGGTACTTATCTCTGACCAAAAAAAAAAAAAAAAAATGCAATTAAATATATAGTATTTTGTAGATACTCTTATTAGTGACTGTTTAAGGACCCTGATCAGAGGCACAAAAGTGGCTTATTAATCTAAAGTTCAGAGCTCTCTGCTTAACTCTTATTCTTTTCTCAAAGATACACCACAGCTTATTCTACTGTTGAGTCAGATTATACGGACAGGGAGACAGACCGAGACGATGAGGCTGAGGATGATGATGCTGATGATGGTAAGACCAATACTAAGTTTGTTTTTGTTTTTATTCTGGTGTCATCATTGCTGATCCTGTTATTTTAGTTATTATTTCACTTTTCTTAATTGTGTGTATACTGTTTGGCAAAATATTTCTATAAGAGTTTCTATAAGCACTACACAAGCTTCATTTGTGCAGTTTTTAGGCGATTGTGGCTCTGTTTATGTCAATATGTACATGGCTTAAGGATGTTGGATTAACATTTAATCGTGACTTGATTACAGATGAGGAAGAGGAGCGTAGCTGTGCCACAGTACTCACCCTGCGAGCTAACGATGCTCAGTCTGAGGAAGATGATGTGGATGGTGATGAAGAGAAAATATCTCCTGAACTTGCTCTTCTGCTGACTCAGAGTGACCTGCTGCACTCTGGGGATTCTGAGAAAAAGGCTAAAGCATTCCATCTGCTAAGAGAAAATCAACCTCTGGTAACAAATGTTATAAACAAATATTACACTCTGATATATAGAATATATAGGTTATAGGTGTTTAGCCTTTAAACTATTTGCAATACATTTTGAATAGCAATAAGGTATCATGTTTGGTTTCTGATTTAGACAATAATATATATATATATATATATATATATATATATAAATAATATATATATATTTGTAAAATATGCATGTCCTTCCTGTGGTGGGTTTTTCCAGCAATTTCAGTTGCCTTCAGCATTCCAAATACATTCCAAAAGGTGAACTGGAAATACTAACATGACTGTATTGCTTGTGATCATTCATCTTTGGAAACAGCCATTAGTGCTGTTCAGACATTAAAATTGAGTTAAACTGCAGTGTCATAAACCTTTTGCCATTTGGTGAATATGTAAATGCATCCCATCTCTGTTTTTAGTGGACGAAATAAAGGGATTAGTCCAGGTGCTTGTACAATATGAATGTCTTCAGGTGATTCTGGAAAGTGCTAAATGGACAGCATTAGAGATCATACCCTTATTTAGCAGTGATGATGAGTAAATTGGCACCACAGTGAAGTGGAAGCACCACTAGAGCATAGTGTGTGAACATGGGTAATTTTATAGAGAGATACAAGGACTTGCTTGCGTTGTTTTTACACCAGATAAGCCTAATAATACGTTTTGGATCAGCTATAGAGGCTTGAAGTGTAAAGTTTGTAAGGGCTTGGACTGGCCAAGCCTTTATAAAGTTGTGCAGCCTGCTCAGTCAGAAATCTGATACTAATGGATGATACTAACTATTATAAAGTCTAAACCTCTTAAATAGTTGACTTAAAGGTTTATGGCAGACTTTTAACATGTTTTATGTGAAAAATAAAGAGATATTATTACTATTATAAAGTCTAAACCTCTTAAATAGTTGACTTAAAGGTTTATTGTGTTTGTTTGCATAGTATGAAAATAATGCAGAGTTTCTTTGGCGACTCGCCCGATCCTACAACGATATGTATGAGCATGCAGAGGACGAGGAGGAGAAACGAAACTATGCTGAGCAAGGTGTGTATACACATAGTGTATACAAACACAATCACTGATTTTACAACATCGATTGATAATCACTGACTTTCCTAAATAAAATGAATCCTTACACCAACTTTAAAACTTTGAGGTTTTGCACCTCAATATAAATTGATTTCATATTGTGGATAAAAAGTCCAAACAGTGCAAACTTTATATTTCCACACATTAGCTGGTTAATATATTTAAATATATCTAATTATACTTTATGAGTCTCCAGGTCGGGATGAGGCAGAGGCCGCGCTTAAGAAAAATGGACTTAACGCTGACTGTCACAAATGGTGAGTACAATGTGCCCAGACAAGCGCATTGATATTCCTATCCTTCAGCAAAGAGATTTCTGTAGTGAAATTCTGATGATGATATAATGTTAGAATTATCTGACTTGAAACAGATTCATCATAAATAAAACTGAATTTTACCTGAACTTATTTAAGTGGGTGACGTTTATTTTCGATTCAAATTATTCCACCTCGTTGTTTAAGGTTTGCAGTGCTGGTAGGTCAGAATACACAATGTGAAAGCATGCACAGTAAACTAAAGAACAGCTACATTCTAAAGGTGGGTTGATTTATGTATTTATTTATTTATTTTCTTTAAACCTGTATTAGAAGGATGTACTAAGATTATACTTTAAAAATTTAAAAAATAAAATTATTTTCACAGTTAATATAATCTTTATCAAATGTGGTAAAATGTTTTGTATTGCAGTTATGAATTGTTTTTAATCTATATGAGTAGAAGGAAGGAGTCAGATCAAATTCTGTAAAGATAAAACTGAGATTAGTAATGAATCATAACTTGCTTGGTATACAGGAACACTTGGATCGGGCATTAGCACTTGGAGATGATGACCCCATGTGTTTCTACCTGATGGGTCGCTGGTGTTTTGAGGTGTGTATCCACTGTATAACACACACACACAACACACACACACCTCACATTACTAGCAAGGCTAAAAGATATCAGGCACCAGCATCATTTTAGTTTCTTATTAATTATGTTTCCTATAGCATAGAATGCCTCTATTGTCACTATACAAGTACAATCTCACTACAATTTCTATGTGATAACTGTGGAATATTGACACTTATCTAATTATTACTTGTAATATTACTGGTGCACAGTGTTGCACTTAAAGTATTAATTTGGACATAAAAAAAGGGTTTTTTTTTTAACAGGTATTATTAACTATCTTTTTTTCCCCTCTATCCGTTTTTGTCTTTGTAGATGAGCAGGTTGTCTTGGTTGGAGCAAAAAGCAGCAGCTGCACTTTATGAGAACCCTCCATGTTCCTCACTACATCTCGCCCTGGAGAACTTCCTAAAGGTTTCTCATATTACACACATGATTAATTACCCAATATAATCTGCATAATCTACTTCTGCTTCGTTATGTGAGACAAAATAGGTTTTTTTTTGTATCGTATTTCATTTCAGTGTTCGGTTTTGTTTTTTTTGTAGTCTTAAGTTTCAAATTAGATTTTAAATGGAATAATAAACAATGAATACTATTGATTCATTCATTCATTAATTATCTTCCGCTTTATCCTATATTAGGGTCGCGGTGGGGTTCCCCATGCCCATCCAGGGGAGAACGTTTCGGGCGCTGGGCAGATACACCCAGGACAGGGCGCCAATCTATCGCTGGGCACACACTCACACACAGAATCGCACACATACACACTCTATATGGGGCAATTTGGAGAACTCAATTGACTTGATCCATGTTTTTGGACTGTGGGAGGAAACTGGAGAACCCGGAGGAAACCCATACGGACACGGGGAGAACATGGAAACTCCACCCAGATGGGGATTCGAACCGGGAATCCCTAGTGCTGAGAGGCAAACGTGCTAACCACTAAGCCGCCCACTATTGATTCATGAGCCGTATTTTTTTTTTACATAAAAAATAGTATTTTATGGACTATGAGGTGAAGTGTTTTTCCTTTATTTATTAAAAGACTAAATTATGAAAATGTGTAAATTATGAAAGTGTGTGTGTGTGTGTGTGTAGGCAGAGGAGTTGAACCCGGGATTCTCCAGACCAGTGAGGCTCTACATTGCAAAGGTAAATACTTTTTAAATAATATTTTTTTGGAAGCAGATTCTCAAATTTTTGTTTATACCCAGGTACATTTAAGATAAGTAAATTGCCAATCCCCGTTACACTGTTCTGTAATGGTCTGGACCAGCATAAAGCAAGTATTACATCCTAAGCACTGCTGTGACAGTGACATTGTGGTGGTGTTTTTATTGAATGATGACTGTATGAACTTATGAACAACAGACGAACCACTGTTTTTGACTTTATATCTTTATATAAGCTGAAGTGTTACAACATGAAGTGCTGTTTAGGCATACTGGAAAGTGGGTTATAATTTTTTGAGGTTACAACTGAATGTTGTACATGAATGTTACAGCTATTAAACACAGCCAGTTCTACTAAGGTAAAGCCTTCAGTTTTAACACCTTCTTCAGAATGAGCTCAGCCATTTGCACCAACACTTTATTCAGTATATCTCTATTTAAAGTGTAGTTTTAATTTGTAGACACTGAACAAATATTCTTGAAATGGAATGTACAAAATAATGGCGGATGTAAATAGAGAGGTAAAAAGAGCAAACAGGGTGCAGTAGATGGTCTAGAGTTACAGGAGTGATCTGTGATAGTTGTGTATCTGCCAGAGTGAAAGGGAAGGTTTATAGTAGTGAGGCCTGCAATATTGTATGACTTAAAGTTGGTGGCGCTGATCAAAATGCAGGAGAGGGAGCTAAAAGGTAGCTTAAAGATGCTGCAGTTCTCAGGGGGAGTGACAAAGATTAGAAATGGGTTTATGAGAGTGACGGCACAAGTAGAACGATTTAAAGACACATTTAGAAAAGCAAGAAGAGAGTTCGTTGGCAAAGTGTTAATGAACATAAGCCACCAGGGGAAGGCGGAGGGATGAGACAAAAATGAGCTTTATGAATGTGGTGAGGGAGGACATGCAGGTGGTTGGAGTAATGCAGGATTCTCAGACCAGTGCAACCCTTCATTTTGTCTTTCTGGTTTTAGTGTCATAAGGAGCTGGGGAATCACTCAGAATCAAGAAACTGGGCACATCTGGCACTGAATACACCTTTTCACCCTGAGCAGGTATGAGGAAATGTATTATTCACATAAAATTCTTACCAGATGTCAGTAACAATGTTGGTAATACACGCATAAGTTATGTGTAAAAGTGTAATAACACAGGATAAAATGGATGTGCATAAAGGCCTAATCAGTCCAGTAAAGGGAGTCGTATCATTAAATATAAATATCTATAAATTTGTTGTTGAATTAAATACTTGTGTGTATTACAGTGTGTAAATCTGAAAGTATTACAAAACTAATGTTATGTCTTAACAGGAGGCCAGTGTCTCTGGGCTGGAGGTGGAGCTACAGGCCTTGATTGACACTCGTGTTTAACATGATTCCTGTGAATGTGGATCAGCTTAAAGGGACCATTATATGATCAAATTCAAAGATGTATTATTTTGCACCAGATATACAGTTATTATTATTAATTTATAAATGACAATTTTCCACAAATGTAGTTGATCAGCTTTATATGTTTATTTTTGCAGTGGTGCTAGAACACCAGTGCAGCTAAAAACAATAACATTACGAACAAAACTCCGTTTAAATGTTTATATCATTAAACTGCTGATCAACTACATGTGGTGTGAAGAAGATTGTGTACAATGTAATTTACTCCCGAAGACGAAACTAAAATCTGAAGTCTTGGTTGAACTATATTATAGACCACATATTCTGTACCTCTGATTATGCCCATATTTGGCAATCTGGGATTAAGCAGACGTTTTAAATAGGCACCGTTTTTCCAATTCATTTTCTGTTCTATTCTAATAACATTTTGCATAACATTTTAAACCAAGCTACAAATACTTTTACTAAAAAGCTGAGAAATTCAGAGCTACATTTAAATATCTGGATTATGAAACTGGTTTTATTTGCTAGGGGTTTGAAACACTGCTGTATCCTATTCTAATAACATTTAAAGGAATTGTTTGCCATCAGTACATTCTCAATGTTTGTTTGTCATTTCATCTAAAATGTCAATTATTAAATATATTGGTCACCAGACTTCTAAATTAGGTGACCTTACATACTGTAGCTTTAACATCTTTGTTGGCAGTAAACTAAGGTCTATATAAAAGTGGATGTCTACATCTACCTCTTAATGAAATGAAGTGCACCTAGGAATTTTACCTGCTGTAAAGTTAATAGCTGATATTTATGGTTAACGTGAGTTTCAGTTTAAAATGTTCAGACCAAACAGTATTGATTGCCAAGTCAATAAATAACAAAGCTCAGCTTATAATATTGATGTCTTTTCATACAGATGCTATGCAGCAATTTTATGGGTCACACTGTATAATATCAAAAGCATCCCCCTCTACATTTTATTAGACTAGTGAGCTACGCATGTTTCTTTTGTAATTTTTTTTATAATTAATTTATTTAAATTTATATTCTAAATAATTAAATCTTCTGGACATATCTTAAATTTTGGTTCGTAGTCCAAAATTTGTAATACATTACGCTTTCTGGTCGAACACGACACCTGCACCACTTCACACTTGTCACATGAGGAATTTAGACAGGAGCAACTTTGCAGGAGTAATTTTGAAAATGCTACTACAGCAATGATGTTATTGGTCATAACCTTAAGTGTTATATGGCTTTAATAAACATTAAATCAATCTATACATAACAAATAAAACGTTTCATTCATTTTATATACAGTAGGAATCCATGCAAACAAAGGGTTTGGTTGGAAATACAACCATAGAAAAGCAAGTGGACAAAAAAAAACAACTACCGCTTCTGATCACCCAATCCGTTTTCTTAAAGTAAGAACAAGCGGACATATTCTGTACTCACTATCCGCTTATAAGGGTGCTGCTCTTGCTCACTCTCTCCACCCTCAGTTTCAGCTTCTGACTGAGGCTTAGGATTCATGTACTGTGTATTCTTCCCATTAGGATGATGGTAAAGCTGAAAGTGGAGGCTTACATATGTACAGGAATCAAGATTCATAGACATTATTCTGAAACTACTGCTTGTAATGGCTATTCAGCACCGTTCTGATGTTCTTCAACCAGTTCAGACAATAATCTACAAACACAGCTATAATCTAGCTGTATATACACAGTGACCATGCCTGTAAATAAAAACATTTCCTCATGTATATTTAGACACAGCTTTAACTGAGTGGTTTGCAATCTCAGGGTTTTAGCTCACTTGAGTCTAAATACTCTCAGTCTTTAGCATCTCCAACTCCGTCAGCATTGATGGCAAACATGGCCTCCGCCTCAGGTAAGCAGGGAGAATCATAAATCTTACAGATTCGGGTTTCACCTCGGCCTTTTCGCAGGTACAACCTGACAGAGAAGATTAAAGACACTGTAAACTGATGAACATGTCTTACATTATCGGAGAACTATCCATGCTGGCTGTACCCACATCGACTGATTGTAATTATTAAGCCTTAGGTGTATCTGAAATCATGTACTGCATGTATGAAACACAAACATAATATATATGAAATAATTTTATGGGGGAAGCGTCCCATTAAGGGCTAAGTGGTAACTACATACTTGTGAACTGTTTTCCTGGTTAAACAGCACTTACAAGGTAACAACTATTACTAATAGATCAGTAAGCAATATCAGATGCAGCTTTTTATATATAGTCAGTTAATAATATATGAGATATGAGAACAAGCCCAAAATTGTGATGCTCCTTAGTTACCTAGTTGTGGAGGCATGTGCCAAAATATTTCCTCCTATTGGTTTTTTTGGATCTGCAGAGAACATCGCTGCTCCATCCACCTGCGCTACAACCTGATTGGTGATGACGACAGCAACGCCAAACTATAAACACAAAATGAAAAAAAATAATAATAATAAAAATAAACACATATTATATATATATTATATATATATATATATATATAAATGGAAGTAAATCACACAGTAGAAGTATTATATATTCCTGACATTTCTGAACAGCAGTTTAATACAAATGGATGTTTTTCGACTATTAAGTTACTATGTGAATAAACCACTATAAATTAGGCTGCATTAGGATTTGTATTTATTTGGTCTGATTTTAACTATTGTTTAATAAAAGTCACAAAATGTCTATTAAAAAAAATCAGTGAGGATGTAACACTGAGGTAAAAGCATGTCTGAGTACCGGTGAAAGATCTAGAATGAGAAAAGACAATGCTGAGACACTTAAGTGTCAGTATGTGTGCACAGATTTTTGTCAACTTGTTGGACTGTATTAATAAATACAGTGTTTGTATCTGGTAAACACTGTCTCCAGTCGTCATTGTGTTCTTCACAAACATACATAATATTAAAACTAGGACTATGCAACAAGGCGGCACGGTGGCTTAGTGGTTAGCACGTTCGCCTCTCAGCACTAGGGATTCCCGGTTCAAATCCCCATCTGGGTAGAGTCTCCATCTTCTCCCCGTGTCTGCGTGGGTTTCCTCCGGGTTCTCCGGTTATCTCCCACAGTCCCAAAACATGGATCAAGTCAATTGAGTTCTCCAAATTGCCCCAAATTGTCCCACATATACAGAGTGTGTATGTGTGCGTGTCTGTGTGAGTGAGTGTGTGCCCAGCGATAGATTGGCGCCCTGTTCTGGGTGTATCTGCCCAGCGCCCAAAACGTTCTCTCCTGGATGGGCATGGGGTACCCCCCCCGCGACCCTAATATAGGATAAAGCGGAAGATAATGGATGGATGGACTATGCAACATGTGCTTTGATATTTAAGTTACTGCTACATCTATTGGCCACACCTCGTCGGCGAGCCTCAGGAGCATGCGGAGAAAACGTCCCAAATGACACTGCCGGGCTGATAGTTCCCCTCTTCCAGAATAATCAGTCCTGTATAGTGCAGTGGCACTGTCCACAATCAGCAGAGCATATCTATTGAAAAGAACAGAAACAATAATTCTTTCAAAAAGTTACAGAATCATGCAAATCAGCCGTATGCCATGTAGAAATCAAATCGTATTATAAGCTGTACAGTAAAAGTTTTTCTTCGAGCCTGTGTTAGACCAACAGAAAAACTGACCAGGAAACCTTAAATAAATAGACTGGTGTAAATCAGCTCGAAATGACTTATTCATTCATTCATTATCTCCCGCTTTATCCTCTATTAGGGTCGCGGTGGGGTTCCCCATGCCCATCCAGGGGAGAACGTCTCGGGCGCTGGGCATATAGACCCAGGACAGGGCGCCAATCCATCGCTGGGCACACACACTCACACACACATTCTATATGGGGCAATTTTTGAGAATCCAATTGACTTGATTCATGTTTTTGGACTGTGGGAGGAAACCGGAGAACCCGGAGGAAACCCACGCAGACACGGGGAGAACATGGAAACTCCACCCAGATGGGGATTCGAACCGGGAATCCCTAGCGCTGAGAGGCGAACGTGCTAACCACTAAGCCACCGTGCCGCCCTCGAAATGACTTAAATGATCTTAAATTAATATTTTGTGCTTTTCAAATACAACTCATTTATGTTTATACTGAATATATAAACTACCATGTGGAGGGACCTAATCATAAAGTTTAGTGATCTGAAATAATACAACAGGAATCATTCAATGCAGGACATTAATGCACACATTCCAATAAATAAAGCATGTAATTAATGAACATTTTTGTGCATAGTTAAAATAAATGTAATTATTTATTATAAGCTTCAAAATAGTATTTGTATTGTATAGTATTGGCTCTGGTATAAACTATACCTGCACTGAATTTTAAAATCCTATTGTTATTGGAATCTTTAAGACTGGTAGCAAGATCAATATTTTATTATTTAAAAATCAGATAGTCTTTCCCAAACATTTCCCAAACATTTTTATTTTGGAGATGTGCCCTTGGGAGAACAAACAATAAAACAACACAAAGCTCAGACTTAAACCATCAACTGATAGGGCTGTTATATTTAATGGCCTCTGAAGTATCAATTTAAATACGTTTCAAACAACAAATTTGTGTTTGACTGCCTTATCCCTAAAGTTCAGGGTATTTGTGTGTGCTTGCGTGTTACCTGGACTCGGCCATCATAGCTGACGCTTGATACAACAGCTGAGTTTGATGATCGGTGTTAAAAGCTCGAGCATAAGCAACATTATCCAAAACATCACTTCCAACCAGCCCATACCTGCAACACAACACAAACCACACACTTGTATTTAATCCATATTTATGTTCAGATGATGTTGTAGTTGCCCAAATTCTGGATTTTAAGTGACAGCAAGTTTTGGTGCATGTACCTTTCAGCAACCGCGAGCAGCCTCTCAGGCCTGAATGTTCCCTCTGTGTCTATATACATGGCTTTCCCCTCTCCTCCTCCTTGATCTATAGGCAGCTGGCAGGTCACAGCCAAAGTGTGGCACAGCTGAGTCTTTCCAGTACGGAACTCCCCAAACATCTCTGTAATAGAGCCCGTCTCGATGCCACCTAGCCCCCCGATAAAAAGATGTTAAATACTCTGCACTGTCAGGCCTAACCCACATTAGCAGAGAATTTCACCTCACCCTGAAGAAGTTTATCCAGCTCCTTAGAGCCAGTGGAGATCTGAATGATCTCAGCTCTGCGCTGGTGAAACTCTGTTGCCGTGGTAAAGCCCATTGGAACAAGTTTAGCCGCTTCCCCCTGCAGAAAGTTATTATTATTTAAGCTGATATGGCATGAGATATAATGCATTGAGCAAGACTCTACTTTGTGTAGTGACACATTGACAAGTACTATTTTCTTGAACACAAACATGGTCTTTACATCTTTAGCTAAAAAAGTTATATATAAGTGAATATTATTACAAAACATGCAGTGATCATTTTATTCAATATGGTAATTGATTTTACCCAGACATGCAACTGATGCTGTTAGAAAGCAGTCTCTTACCAGAATCTTATCAGCTTTGGCCTCACTTATTCCCTTGATATTAAGCAGCTCTTTTTTAGGTGCATAGGCCACGGCCTCGATGGTGTGAAATCCTGCATCTTCCAACTTTTTCAGATCACTGGCACTGATCCCACATTGCTGTAAGATACAACAACCACAGCACAAATGAAAAAAAAAAAAAAAAAAAAAAAAAAAAAAAAAAAAAAAAAAAAAAAAAAGAATTCAGTTTATTTATGTCATGTTTATTTATGTGATCTTTTGCACAGTCACCTCTGAGAGCCTAGAACAGTCTTATTAATAATTATTCATGTACTTAATGAAACTGTACAGCTAAATTATTTTCTTAACTTATGTTAGTACTTTATATAACAGAGGTCTGTACATTAAAATAACACATTGATAGTTGTATGTTAAAAATAGACAGTGATCACATTATTATGAGTGGAAATATTACTTGTACCTCCAGGCGGTTTAATGGTTGTGGTCCAAAGCTCTCCTCATCCTCAACATCTGCCTCCATTTCCACTCGGCTCGCACTCATCGCCATCTTCACACTCTGAAATGCATTATATTTCAATAAGTTATAAACAACTTCCACTTTAAAAACACCAAATATATACAATTTACTGTTATAGTAAGACAAATCAAATAATATATGAAATCCTATTTCAGACAAACAGTAATTAACAGTTTCAAGGTTATAATCCCTTTAGTGAGTAAATGATAATAAAAATGATTAAGAAGACCATATTAAAAAACTAATAAAAATACTAAATGGTAAAAAAAAAATTGTATGAGAGCAATCAAATATACTATAATGACCAAAATCAAATACTTCTCTGATGAGACTTGGGGGTTTGCGTTTGGCAAATATTTAGATTAAGGCACATTTGATTTGGGAATTCCAGTGCACATATAATCAGTGTACGTATAATCATAAACATCTTCTTTCAAGGTACTTGAAATTGAATTGGCCCACAATAACCGATATGTACTGTTATATAACACTTAAATACACTCCCACTAGACAGTTTATTAAGTGCATTCATATGCTTTTAAAACTATGTCCATTTCTTTCTGTTTCACTCACTATATGAATGCTCTAGTCATTGATGTCGGAGTCACATGCTGCACTGTGTCAATCAACCTCTGGTTATTACTTAAATGCTGTGTTTTATCAGCTCTAACTGCTTTTCTTGTTTGTTTCTTTTAAGGTGTTGCTAATTTCACAGAGGGCAGCACGGTGGCTTAGTGGTTAGCACGTTCGCCTCTCAGCACTAGATTCCCGGTTCGAATCCCCATCTGGGTGGAGTTTCCATGTTCTTCCCGTGTCCACGTGGGTCTCCTCCGGGTTCTCGGGTTTCCTCCCACAGTCCAAAAACATGGATCAAGTGAACTGAGTTCTCCAAATTGCCCCCTATAGAGTGTGTTTGTGTGAGTGAGTGTGTGCCCAGCGATAGATTGGCACCCTGTCCTGGGTGTATCTGTCCAGCGCCCGAGACGTTCTCCCGTGGATGGGCATGGGGAACCCCACAGCGACCCTAATAGACTATAAAGCAGAAGATAATGAATGAATGAATAATTTCACAGATTTCGTCAGCTCTTTATCCATGAAGCACTGCGGCTAGGACAGTTACTGAATGGAACCTGGATTTTTATTGGACTGGCAGTCCTGCAGGTCACCCTGAATGGACTTATAGAGTTCAATTGTTAAATACAGACTCCTGATCATCAAACAATCTGTACATTAGTGTCCTACACTGGTGATGCTGCTCAGCCTCTCAAGGAGGATGAGTCCCTCACTGAATCTTGGTCCTCCCAAGGTTTCTTCCTTAAGAAAACAACATAACAATGAGTTTTTTTCTTGCCACCGTCACTTCGGCTTCCTCTTTGGGGGTTCAAAGTCTTATAACACTGTAAAGCTGCTTTTGACAATGTACTATTGAATTCAACATGTTTTGAAAATTATACTCTTCTGGGAGAGCGTACCAGCAAACGAACCTTGTAGTTGTAATATAAGTTATTTTAAAAGTGACAAAATATATTTGAAAACTGTTAAATTATATCAGCTTACATTAGTACAGTTAGGAACCAACACTCGCAGCTAACTGGTTAGCCAGCAATTTATTTAACTTATAAATGTCCATTTAAAATGAACTGCGACAGATTTTCGGCCTGTTACAGCTTTATATACAAGTTAATGTTAAAGTAAAAACCCAATTCGTTTAAAATCAACGAATCAGACAGAAAATAAACACTCACCTTCACTTACACAACAGCTCAGGACGAATGTTCCCGCTCGACGTTACACGTCGAATACGTGGTGACGTAACGTCGTCTGAAAAACGTAAAGGGTTTAAACTCCTCCCATTGCAAGTCTTGCCGAAACTAAAAGGTGCAGGTCAGTTTGAGGGCCGGAGCGCCAATGAGAAGGTTCATTGGACAGATTAAATGTCAATCATGATCGGCTGCAACCAACCAGATAAATATCAGCTACACATATATGTTGACACTTTTCATTCATTCATTATCTCCCGCTTTATCCTCTATTAGGGTCGCAGTGCGGTTCCCCATGCCCATCCAGGGGAGAATGTCTCAGGCGCTGGGCAGATAGACCCAGGACAGGGCGCCAATCCATCGCTGGGCACACACTCACTCACACAGACACACTCTATATGGGGCAATTTTGAGATTTCAATTGACTTGATCCATGTGGAAACCGGAGAACCCGGAGGAAACCCACGCAGACATGGGGAGAACATGGAAACTCCACCCAGATGGGAATTCGAACCGGGAATCCCTAGCGCTGAGAGGCGAACGTGCTAACCACTAAGCCACCGTGCCGCCTATGTTGACACTAAAACATTATAAATTAGCTTAGCTAATTTAGACTTTATCAGATAGATAGACCCTTTTTGTTTCTACAAATATTGGTCACCGGTTTTACTAACAATAAAAATACAAAAAAGACACTTTGTTAAAGTATTTGCTCAGTGCCTTTTTGTGTTTTAATACGTTACCTTTTCATGCACACATAAACCAAACAGAAACTACAAATTGTGCATAATTTAAATAATGTAAACACTTAAAGACACGTTAAAGGCAAAAATTCCCAAATGTTTATTGAATTAAAATGTTAACAATAAAATGCATACAGTTTATAAGCAAATGACAGCAAAATAATTTACCAACTATGATTAATTTTAAGACAATTATATAATTAAGAGGCAGGGAAGTAAAGACATGTTAGCTACAATATGTTAATAAAAACATGAAATCTCTGGCAATTAATACAAAAAAGTAAAATTCTAAGATATATGTATATAATCAATAGCAATCAGCATCATACACAAATAATTATGTAAGTTAAGACAGGGTGCTAAAATCCTTCCATGAAGAGCATATCCAATAAAATCATACAAAAACATCACAAAATTGTTTGTAGTCCACATGCTGCATCATGTACACAGTTAAAATACAGCAACAATTGCAAAAATATAAAAGGTATAGCTTATATGTTTCTATGAAAGTATTTATAAAGCATTAATAGTCTAATAATTCAAGAGTATTAATCTTGGTTCTCCACTGCAAGAGGTGTGATCTCTTTCAGTTTGAATGTTCTGGAAAAGCATGGATTTTATATAAGCATAACAATTAAATACATAACTGCTTTATAGATCTAACAGTTTTAAAATGGTGCTTAGCTATTTTGCTAAAACAATTTTAAATGACAATTTTAATTTGGCTTTTGTTTTTTTGGGTCAGTTTTCACTTTGCCAGTGTCTGCCACATATGGATTGTCCAAAACCATGATAGTGCTGCTAGTTTTCTCTGATGGAGTCTCACGTTCACCGAACAGCTTACTGGTGTTGTAGTAATAAATGAATAGGAAAAATCCTAAAAATAAACCAACAGTAACAGAATAAATAAATAATAAAGTACAATAAATACAGCAAATTATTATCTTATTAGAGTTTTATTAGTAGTAAAATATAAGAGAAAGAAAAAAAATAAAACCAATTTTTTTTTATATAACAATAAGAATGTAGTTCTCATGTAAAAAACACAGCTAGCTTAAATTTTTTTTTAATAGATTTTGTACCTAGGAAAGGAAAGGAAGGCAAGGAAAACATCAATAATAATAATAATGTTTAAATAAAACAAATAATCAGTCATGGTTCTGTGATTCACCTTGAAAGGAGTTTAGTATTGTGAATATGTACAAAGATGGAATTAGCAGAGGTCCGTGAGCAAAGAAGGCAAAGCCCCAGCCGAGCCCAAGCATGCAGCACAGGCCCATGATAGTGACTGCGTCTGATGATTTCGACTTTTTCTCTGTGATGTTTTTTTGCTTTGGTTGTTTTGTTTTCAGTAAACAAAGCCAACGCATAATCACCACAAAGGTGAGAAGGGTGAAGAGGAAGATGATGGCATAAAACCCTATGTTCACTATGTAGTGCACATTTGAATCTGTGATCCAGCACCTTCAAGAACAAAATTGTAAATGAGATATATATTGTAACAAAGGACAATAAATGCAGTGAGTTGTAAATACCAGGAACCATAGATCTTTCTTAAGAAAAATAAAAAATTGATAAGTAGTTTAATGCTTAGAAATTAAATTCAGAAATAAAATAGACTGTAGGGTTCTAAAAATATGGGTCTAAGAATACACAGGTTTTTTTTTTAATTAATATTGGGAACATGAAATTGGAAGCTCATTTAACATATACATTTTATATAGATATTTCTAGTGCCGTCCCCTTTTAAAATCATAGGGATCATAAAACATGGCCTAATGTGTATAGATTGGAATAATAGAAATCAGGTAATGCTGGAATTTTAAGTCTTGCAACATTGGCTGTATTAAACAAAACAAGAGCTCATAACATAAAACTAAAAAACATATAAATATGAGAAAAGAGTTATAGAAGTGTGGTCTAGAAATACAGGGTCTTGACAATATTGTATTCTGGGAACACTGGATCTCTTGGTGTAGAGGCTCTAGTAAAAAATATACACTAAATTTATCTTAATTATTTGAAAAAAACTCTTTCAACAACAGGGCCTCTGGCATGTACTCCTGCTTTGAACCATTATAAAAAGACATACATTGTTAATAAGGGTTGTAAATTATTATAAATGTTTTTAAATCTGATTTTAAATTGAGCTGTTACTCACATGGATACATTTTTTGTGGCATCATTAAAAATTACTATCTTGTTATATTTTTGAGCCGCAAATATTCCTGTCACCACTACAACAGGAGGCACTGAAAAAAGCAAAGAGTTGTAGAAGAGTTCAGTTTCACATCAAAGGAACCGATAGGCTCACCAGATGTGTGTAGAAAAAAGATAAAAAGATTCCTAAACTTACCCCATCCAGCAATACGAATTTTGGTGACATAATTCTTTATCTCATCCACGTTTTGGCCCAGCTGCAAACACAGGTGTAGCGCCTCAATGAAGAACCACTGGAAACTGGATAGCATGGCATAATGCATGAGACCCCCCATGAGCTTACAGCCAATCTCATTATTTGTGTTTGCTATGCTTTCATTTGACAAGAAGGTAAGGTTTAACAGGAACAGCGCAAGGAACAGGTTTATAAGGATGTGAACTGAATCACTGGCATGACCTCTCCTAAAGTAAATGATGAAAAACAAAGATTACTTTTGACAAGAATAATGTTTAAATATACAAAATGTGCAAATGTGTGTTCATGGTGTCATTAAAAACCTTAACAGGAAGTGCATGAAAAGGGCCACACCAAGGAAGAAAACAGATAAACCACAGCCGATGGAGGTGATGTAAGTAAGATTGGTGACATCAGAAGATGAGAGATTTGTATTAGGATCCGTCTAAGGAAACATCAGGAATCACTAAAATAATAATTACTCATGTCATCTTATACAGGTACAGAGAGATTATCAACATACTAACAAACTATTTCAAAAACAAAAGAAAAGCTAAAGAATATTAAAAAGAATTGATAATATAAAAAATAATTTATATTTTAAAGTTTATATCATTTTTAATGGATGTGTTGCTAAATGATCTATAATCTCACCATCAACAGTGCAAAAAAGGTCAAATGGGTACAATTACAGGTCAGAGTGCCATTAATTTGAGAACTGTTACATCCATTTATTGTCCAGTTTGGCTGTGATCCTAATTGCAGAAAAGTTAAAGGTCAGAGTTCTTATTAAAATGTAATAAAAAATAATCCTAGACTTAAGGTATCAGAATTTATGCCAAATGCACAAAAAATAAAATATTGTTTATTAGCAAGGATTTACTAATACAAACCTTGTCCATTCCAGGAGTGACACTCAGCATTCTGTAAACAAACACAAATATCCAATTTACTTCTGTGTTCATGACCAGATATTATTATATGGATAAATATCTAACCAAATAATATGTATACAGTACCCATCACAAGTTTGGACACACCTCCTTTTTGCTTTACTCATTGAATATTTGACCAAATACACCTACTGTAAACATGGACTTTGTTCTACAATTACAGACTGTATTGTATCTGCTTGTGGACTACAGTACATACTGTGTTAGTCCCCTTTACTTTGTTCTCTAATGGTCAGGGCCCTAATAGTAGCACCACAGAGCAGGTATTATTTGATTGGTGCATTATTCATATCCCAGCAGTGTCACTGAGGTGTTTAAATGAAACTACAGCAGCACTGCTGCACTAAAACCCCCTCACTGCATCAGTGACACTGCAGAACTGACAATAAACAATCCACCACCCAAATTATACCTGTTCTGTGATGGTACTGATCAATAGAGAACAGGCAACATTTTTAGTGAAAAAAAAGAAAACAAATGTACTAGAGTCTGTAATTGTATACAAAGTCCATCTATGTTGTACATATAGGCACTGTACATATGAGTGTGTATTTATATTTTTAGGAAACTAAAACCTCTGTATTCATATAACATAAAATATTAAGAATGATCAATTTTATCAATTTTTTTGCTCTGCCCTGAAATCAAAAAAGTTTTTGGATGAAAAAAAATCCCTTTGTCACTACATTTCTTGTATGCATTCAGACAAGCTCCTTAAAATTCCACTGCTATGTGGACAGAATGATGAAATACAGTAAAACTCCCTATTACCATGTGAAAAGTTCTTAGAAGATTTTTTTATTTATCTTGAAACACTGATGATCTATAAACTTACTCAAATATTTTGGTTTATTAATTCCATTTACTTCATAACAAATAAATATGCTATTTAGCCAAGTGTGACCACTTGTGTGCACATGACTGAATGCTATTGTTACCCCAGTTAAGTTTCTGAAGGTTAGAATAACTGGATCCTGAAGGTCAGTTATTGTTGCTCCCATGTCAACGGAGTAAACTTCATCATTCCACAGTTTGCTATTAAGTGTATCCTTATAACAGAAATTGTGAGAACAGAAAAAACTTGTTTTAGTATAATAATGTATAGTATAAAAAGGGTTATACTCAAAATTACTTTCTCTGATTAATTTTAATTAATATTCAAAATTAATATTTGTTGATTACATGTCAAGATTTAACCTTAATGTAAATGAATACTAACTTAATAAATCAATAATAAATTAATTATAATTAATAAAATAATAAATTAATAAATCAGACATACCGCATTAAACTTTGGAAATCTCAGGACAGATGCATAAATTGAACCATTGGTTTTGTTGCTTTTTTGATCAAAAGCCTCTTTTGATATTGAAACTGAGACAGCAAAGTTCGATAACATTTTTTCATTGCCCATTATCTGCAAAGTCGTAAATTAAAAAATATATAATAAATATATGCTTTGAACATGTGCAACCAACATTTACGTTTACTGTGGTATTTCTATACCATTGATCATTTGTTTGATTCTGTACTATGGTCGCAGGGGGTTTCCCATGCCCATCTATGGAAGAAAATTTCAGGTGCTGGGCAGATACACCCAGGACATGGCACCAATCTATCACAGGGCACAAACATTCACACAGACACAGACACCATATAGGGGACAATTTTAGAAAGTGACCAATTACAGCAGCCAATTCACCTTGAAGCCATGTTTTAGAGAAACTGTTTTGGACCAGGTTACCCAGTGCTGATTGGCTGAGGTTCTTACCACTATGCCACCATGCTTAAACCCATATAAGAAAAATGAAAACTGTATTACAGATGGATTTCTTTAACCTTTAAGCTTTCACATACCACATCATCAAACTAATGCTTTCTTATGTTCAACTACACAAAATCACCTTGTCATTGTAATCAAAACAAATCTAATGATTACAATTATTTACATTTTAATTGTTTAAACATATACTAAATATTTATTATGTTTAATTTTATCTTTAAGAAAAATATAATTGATTAGGTTACATTCGTATTGCCTGAAAATAAACTATCCACATCTATCCTTTTATTTTAAACATTGGATTTTAATACTTACATTAAACTTTGTTTCACTTGCGTAGACAAAGGAGACCGACTCTGTTGAAGTCTTTTGTTGTACAATAATTCCATTGATTTCCCCTAAAGACAATGCTACTGAGGTTGCATTTCCCATCAAATTTAAAATTTCATTGGTCCGATATTTAACCCAATCACTTGTAAATTCAGAAAAACAAAAATAGAATCACAATTAGCTTATGTGTTCATCTCTAGGCTAAATCATAGTTATATGTGATTTTAAAATTGACAGACACAAGATTTATTTCGCAGTTTGTGTAAAATAATAAATACCGTAAAAAACGTTAGATGAAACTATTTCACAAAGAAATTTTCTGCATACCTGACATTATTTAAAGTAGATTGAGTCAGAATTTCATCAAATGAAATGCTTTTTTCAGGTTTTAAGTAAGGATTATTGCAAGATTGGTATGATGTTTCATTGTTGTCCAAAAAAATTTTTGTATTGTTTTCTGCAGTAAGATGAGAAGAAAAAAGTTAATCAGCATAAATAATTTTCATGTTTGTGTTACAACAAGAAAGCTAATATTTGAATAAAGATTAAAACATATACATTTTGCATCTATGTATCCTAAGTTATTATTAAGTTATAGTACAAACACGTGTAATTATTCTTACCCATTCCATCCACACAGTTATTTTGGAAATCCACACAGAACAGATCACTGCAGGTTTCTGAGAATAAAAGCATACAAATTAACATTTTTGTTTATGTACAGAGACTAAGCTTGATTTATTAGTAAATAAGATCAAATCTCTTACTTCTTAATAATGTACATTTTGTTAGTTCACCTGAAAAATTGCAAGAATACAGAACAGAGCAATCAGGACTGTGATAATGGTTAAATATTAGTACATCATTACAACATTAGTTCATTTAAATCATTACCATTAGCAGCATGATTAATAATTTATCACAGTGATTTGTAAAAATTATACACCATGCTCTTAATGTGTGTGAGATGTGTGTTGACATTAATCATATTTTCAGTAAATAAAATTCTGTTACTGCATAATAAATAAGTTTTACTAAACATTTTGCATGTTTATACATATATCTGCTTGTTAATATGCATAAATTAGTAAACGACATCACAGAAATTAGTATATTCAAACTGAGTTTGTCCATAGGAAATAAAATATTCTCTACACACCTCTTGTCCAGTTGCTGTCGTGTGATCCATTCAGAAAGCAGATACGTCCATGTTTTTGGTAATTATTTGTTATGTTAATTTTATAGATACTATTGTTTTTTTGCAGCCACACATTAAGGTTTGAAGATAAGCATGCTAAGTTAAAACAGTATTATATTAGTACTAAATAAATATCATAAAACACAAATAATACCTAAAAAAGAAATATCAAATCAATTTAGCATCACATTTGAAGAATTATTGATTTTTAATCCTTAAATATACTTTATTATAGTTATGAAATGTTGCATTCTTCTGGATTTGTATCACTGTGTTCAAACTTTCCATCATCAGAACCTGTGTCCTATGTCACACATTATGACCATTCAGGTGTATTTTAGTCAATGTTTTCTTAAAGTATATGTTATTTACTAAATAATTTTTATTTAAATTTAAAAATGCCATTTTAAATTTAGAGTGTAATTTTAATAACAAGCTATGAGAAAGTCAAAATTTTCTTATCTTTATTTGGCTATTCCCATTAGGGATCACCACAGCGGATTATTATTCTCAATTTAGCTATGCCCTGACTATCCTTCTCTGTCACTCAAAATACATTTTTGTCCCTCCTAAACACATCTTAAACCTCCTCTGCCTTCTCCTGTCTGATGTCTCTGTCCTCAGAATCCCCCTGTTAATAAAATCCTCATCCCTTTTTCTGCCTATGCTCAAACCACTACTATCTTTCCTTCAAAACTTTGTTTCTGAAGCGTTTTACTTTTATCGTTCTTTTAAAAAATCTTGTCCAACCTCGTCACTCCCAGTGCAAATTGCAACATCTTCACTATGATTTCAGCAACTTTATGTTATCCACTCCACCCTGCCTGCACTCTCTTCCTTAACTCTTAACCATAGTCAATGTTATTTTGTAAACTCAACCCCAAGTATTAAAACATTCACAGATCCACATCCACTTTTAGCCCAATTTTCTCTGCTATTCCTGATTTTCCACAGCTCCTTTTTTGGGACACTTTTGAAAAGCTTTTTTTTTTTTTTATCAACAAACAAACAGCTTCTTCCTATACTTCTCTATCAATATTCTTCAATCATTGCACGACTGGTAAATTTGGCAGACATGAAACCAAACTGTTGCTCACAAATCTTAACTTGTTTTCTCAACCCACCATCACTTTGAAAATGTTAAGCCTCTGCTGGTATCTCATCTTGACCAACAGCCTTTCCATTATCCTTTTCTTAAAGCAGCTTTTGCTTTCTCCTTGCTAATCTGAGGCATTACCTGGTTGACTTAACACTATCTTAACACTATCAAACCTCTCTCTTATTTTCTACATTCATCAGTTTTTCAAAATCCTCTTTCCACTTACATTTTATTTATTTGACAACACATTTTCAGCATTCTTCTTTATTATTCTAGCCTGCTATATAAACTTCCCAGCTTTGTTCCTTTTTTGGCCAATTGATGCAAGTTCTTTTTGCCTACCATAGTGTCTGACCTCTCATGCAGCCTGTCATAAATCTTTTTTCCTTTTCCTGGCCACTTCAAACTTTACATTACATTTGATCTTCCTGTACTATTGTCTACTCACTTCATCACTTAACAACTCTTTCCTTTTTGTATACCTACCCGAAAATGTAATCTAACACATTCTAGAAATCTTCCCTTCCATCTCACAACTGGCATGTGGAGCATATGCAGTAATAAAATTCAGTTTGACTCCTAATAGTATGAATGACTGATGGGGTGAGTCTACTTTCCAAGTAGATTGTAGACAGACAGATTGTAACTGTTTTTTTTACTCTTAAAGTCTTTTAGCACTTCGTTTTCTTCAAGCTTTCAATACAATTTCCCTGTCATTTCAATTTATCACACAAAATGTAATCAATAGACATTTTGATGTCTTTATATGTGTACATTCATTCATTCATTCATTATCTCCCGCTTTATCCTCTATTAGGGTCGCGGTGGGGTTCCCCATGCCCATCTAGGGGAGAACGTCTCGGGCGCTGGGCGGATAGACCTAGAACAGGGCGCCAATCCATCGCTGGGCACACACTCACTCACACAGACACACTCTATATGGGGCAATTTTGAGAATTCAATTGACTTGATCCATGTTTTTGGACTGTGGGAGGAAACCGGAGAACCTGGAGGAAACCCACGCAGACACGGGGAGAACATGGAAACTCCACCCAGATGGGGATTCGAACCGGGGATCCCTAGCGCTGAGAGGTGATCATGCTAACCACTAAGCCACCGTGCCGCCTATGTGTAAATTACTTAGGTTATTTATATTTCTTGCTGTATTTTTCTTCAAGATCAGTTTTTTGTTTAGCTACATTTTACTTATTGTACAAAAAACGGCAAAACTATTTTTGACTTTGGACTATGAGGAGAAAAAGGATAATTTAATAATAATACTGCACATCCATAAAATTGTGCCAATATTGTTATTATTGTTGTAAAATTATAAATAAACCAAACACAATAACACACAAAACACACCTTAAAATAAAAAATCCTACTTTTTATCTGATTTTCAAGCTCTAGTTTAGACAGTTTAACCTAACAGTTACTGTTTTGGTTCTGTCCAGTGAAAATCTGTTTTGCTACTATTTATATTGTTACATGAAGTGAGAAGTTCAGTCACACTTACTTCTATTTACTGTATATGGTTGGTCTGCCAAAATAAAGAACATGACATCATTTTAGCCTCTATAATAAGTAGCTAGTCCAATCTTTAGGACTGTAATCAAGTGTACATAGCCTATAACAATAAACACTGGCAATAAAACACAACCAATTCAAAATTCAAATAAAAAAACTAAATAATATTACACAAATAATATAAAATAATACACAAAGTAATTTATTGATAAATAGAATTTGACTTACTTGTTTTGTTTTCTTGACTAACATTAAATGAAAAAATACAGGTTGAGTCATTGACGAGTGAACCCGCTAAAAAGAACAAAACAAAAACAAAAAAATCATTACTTTCTCTTGCGCTACTTCTTTTGTTAACTGTGTCAAAAAATGGAATACTTTTTGAATAATAATTTAATTTTAGAATAGCTGTCAGATTTAAGCATTAATGTAACAGTTAATAATATTATTATGGATCACATCATGCAGTATTGAAACCCTCTTGTATTTATTCATTTTTATTCTTTGTCCTTTCCCCCCCTCACTAAACAAAATCCTACAAACATAAATATTTGTTCAATAGGTAGTCATCTACTCAAATTCCTCAAAGTTTTAATTTAATATTTTTTGCGAACTAGTCCTGGGTTTTTAAATGTGTGCCACTGGTATTAATTAATCAGCACAGTAAGTTAAAAATATATATTTAAAATAAATTATTACATTTATATACAACATCTTAAAAGTACTGACTGTCTTCCTAATCTGTTTACTGATGTTCCTGGAGCAGGTGAGTGTGATGACACCCCCTCCTACTTCACATGCCTTCTCTCTGCGTGTATGTGATTGTGTTGCATTCCACGGCTTACAAAGTATGCAGAAACTCCAGGCAGGTACAGACAGCAAGGATAACGCACTAGAAAAGGAACTGTCCCTAATAAGAAGACTCGTTACCTTGGTGTTGCCTACCTCATACTCTCTACAAAGGAACCAAGTGTCTCAACACTGAAAGCATTTTGACTTTCTGTTATATTTTAATTTCAAGCCCATCCTTCAAGCAGGATTTTTATTTTCATTTATTAAAAATACAATAGAGCAATAACAATAATACAATAATTAAATTGAATAGAATGTATTACATTTGCACATAATAAACTATGCAATCATTAAATAACTGAACATTTTAAAATAGTAATTAATATTTTAAATGTAGACAGCCTGCTTTTCAATGCTTACAAAATTACAATGGAAATAATATAAAATCAAATTAAATTAAATCAGTTTTTGTTGTTTTTGTCATGAAATGTCGATCTAAGAAGGTGTAATAACAGTAATTCTTATTTAGTATGAGTTTAATTAATAGTGTAAATACCAAAATAATCATAATTACTTTAATTAAAAATAGAAAGTGGATGTTCACTAAAAAAGACACTTACCATTCCAGAGATCAGGGATTCTGATTTGGCCAGTAAATCCTCCATCAGTTAGGATGATTATTTTACACTGATTATTTATTTCACAGAGACCTATAAAGTATGCAGAACAATTAAATTAGTCATTTATTCATTTATTATCTTCCGCTTAATCCTACGGGAGGGTTCCCCATGCCCATTCAAGGGACAACGTTAAGAGTATTGGGAACACAAACACGCACACGCACACACGCACACGCACACACACGCGCACACACATACTATATGGGGCAATTTAGAGCATTCAATTTTCATTCATTCATTCATTCATCTCCCACTTTATCCTCTATTAGGGTCACGGTAGGGTTCCCCATGCCCATCCAGGGGAGAACGTTTCGGGCGCTGGGCAGATAGACCCAGGACAGGGTGCCAATCTATCGCTGGGCACACACACACACACACACACACATTATATGGAGCAATTTGGAGAATTCAATTGACTTGATCCATGTTTTTGGACTGTGGGAAGAAACCGGAGAACCCGGAGGAAACTCACGCGGACACGAGGAGAACATGGAAACTCCACCCAGATGGGGATTCGAACCGGGAATCCCTAGCGCTGTGAGGCGAACATGCTAAACACTAAGCCACCGTGCCGCCGCATTCAATTTACTTCGAAAAAATGTTTTTGGACTGTGGGAGAAAGCCCACATGAACACGTAAATTCCACTTAGATTGAGATTCATATCTGGGTACCCAGCGCTGAGAGTCGAACGTTCTAAGCACAAAGCCACCATGCAACCCCAATTAAACGTTATGGTTAATATAAAAAAAACCCTGACCTCAGGATGTAAATAAATGAATTATTTTGCAGACATAAATTAAAACAGTTTATAATGAGATTAAAATTAAGGCTTGATCAGTTAAATCCAAATAGTAAAATATTTTTTTTACCTCTCTGCGATCTGAATCGCTCAAAATCTGAGATACATATAGTGGGTTAAAACATTACATTAAATTATATTAAAATATCTTGACTGTAAAAATATATTCTTACAAACAAGCAAATATGTAGCATTCAATACAAATACATGCTTTGTCCATTATTTATCTCAACTCACCATTAGGTGAAGACATTCCTGCAGTTGCAGACACACACACACACACACACACACACACACACACACACACACACACACACACACACACACACACACACACACACATTTATATAGATACTTTATATTGCTTTTGTTATTTTTATTTTAGTAAACTTTATAACATAACATATAAAGTTTTTTTTGTGTGTCGTGTGGTGCTCAAGAGCAGAATTAATAAATAAAAATTATAATAAGTTTTACAATAAGATTAAAATAAAGTCTTGCTGAGTTAAATCCAATAGCCAGATATTCTTACCGTTACAGATGTTTGAATAGTAAAAGAAATAATAGGGGACCCCTTGTTCATCTACAAAATATGAAAGTCATTTCAATCTATGTAATATAAAACATCAATATAATATAAAACATAATCTATTTAATCATCTACAGTTAATTATGAAGATTATGACACCTTGACTTGTAAAATTGGAGCACCGTAATTGACCTGTGAAGCACATAGTGATTTAAAAATATTATTTTTCCTTAAACATGTGTGCTTACAAAAAGGAAGTATGTACTATGCAGTGCACATCCAAGATTTAGCTCAACTCACCAGTTATATTTTTCTGACTGCCATTCAAACCTGCAAACATTTTTCTAAATGTAAAAATGTGTTCCACAATTGCCACAAGTTATTGTATGGTTTAGTAAATTTATTAAAGAGGGTTAAGAGCTGGTCTCTGTGATGATTCATGCTCTATGTGCTTAGTGTACAAGTAAGTGTAGGTACAGGACTAAAGAAATAATTACTTAATTAACTATGAAACTGTAAACTTTACATTAAATTTACTGAAACCAATAACAAGTATAATGATTGTAACCAGATACATTAATCCATGCTTTGATTTCACACTTAATACACAAATAGATAAAAAAAATACCTTCACAGATTTGAGTAATATCATCTTTTTTCACTTTGCAATCTGAAACAACAATCTACAAATTAACACTTTTGCAACAACATAAAACCAAGTGAGGTCACAAAACACTAATGATAAAGATTCCTGCATACCATTATTTAAACAGGAACATTCTGAAAAACAAAACACGTAATTCAAACAGTAATTAATGTAGACACACTACCATGCATAATCAAACACAACCCCAACCCTGCTCTCTCACACACAGGCATACACCAAACATACTGACATTAACTCACCTTGAGTTTGATTGATGCCTTGTAGTTTAATGATGAATGATGCATTGAATGACAAACTAATGATTGTATTAATTGTGTCTAAAAATACAGATTTGCCATTAAAAATTAATAGTTTCAATTAAAACAATTACAATAATAATAATAATAAAAAAAATCTAAACATATATCCATACCTTTCACTGTTAAGTTGTCACTACATGCACCAGTAAGATTTACCTTTCTATTCTGAAGATCTACTATAAAACATCAATTAACAGTTATTTTAAAACACAGTTAAAATACAGTAAAGTACACTGATAATCATTATTTGATTATTTTTACATTTGAATGTATTTTTAAACTGTAACTTACAATCTGTACACTGTGTGCAGAATTATTAGGCAAGTTGCATTTGAGAGGATTCTTTTTATTATTGAACAACAATAATACTATGAGAAAACTATGTTCTCAATTAATCCAAAAGACTCATAAATATCAAAGCTTAATATTTTTGGAAGTTGGAGTGTTTTTTTTTTTTTTTTTAGATTTGGCTATTTTAGGAGGATATGTGTTTGTGCAGGTAACTATTACTGTGCAGAATTATTATGCAACTTAATAAAAAGCGAATATTTACCCATCTCACTTGTTTATATGTATATATATATATATATATATATATATATATATATTATATATATATATATATATATATATATATATATATATATATATATATATATATATATATATATATATATATATATATATATATATATATATATATATATATATATATATATATATATATATATAGCTAAAGTTTAAAAACACATTCAGTGCAATTATAGTTATATGTTTAAAATATAAATATACCATGATGTGACATTAATAAGACTGTCAGGACAATCAGCAGGAGGCTGTGACTTCCAAAACCACCTTTCTGTATCATCACCATCTGTATCCTTTGGTTGAAAATTTTACTGAAATAAATACCAACGCCACCATCTTTAATAATATATTAACAATAATAGTATAATAATAATAATAATAATAATAATAATAATAACAATAATAATAATAATAATAATAATAATAATAACAATAATAATAATAATAATAATAATAATAATAATAATAATAATAATAATAATAATTGAAAACCGTATATATTATTTTAGATAAATGTTATAAAATAAGTGAATGTCTGTACATTAGTGCACAGGCCACTTAGTCGAAATGCAAACCTTAAAGACGAATTGAAAAGTCCTCTTTGAGCTTAAAGAAAAAAAAAAAACATGAATGTTTTTGAAAGTCCAGTGCTAATATACTATTGGTCATATGTGTTCATTCATAATACAGGTATGATGAATGAAAAAGGAAAAATTTACTGTATTGGATACAGGTTCACCAAAATCTATAATATGGTCACTCACTCACAGGTAAACCAAAGTACAAATAATCTTAAAAATTTAAATTGTGACTATATATGATGACTATATCAGATATGATTTCATTATTCATATCTGAATTTGATATTTACTTTAAATTGACAGACTGAGGTTTTACTTTTTGTTACCATTAATGTTACTAATTGTTTAATGTTATATGCAATAAAAACACATAGAATAGATTTTTTATAAAACATGTTTTTTTTTATCTGTGTATGTGTACCTGTAGCCTTATTTAAAACAAAAAAACAAAAAACAAAAACAAAAACAAAACAAAAAAAAAATTTAATAATATTCAAAAGTAAAAATAAAACATCTTACCTTCTCAGTCAAGGTTTTGTGTTTTCTGATAGCTGTAATGGAACTGTTTAGAAATAACAGCAAACATGATTTGCATGATGTGTCTTTCATATAATGAACTCTTTTGTGTATGTATATCTAATTATGATCTGTAATGCAAATGATTTTTTGAACCAAGTTTATGATTCGCTGGAGGTTTACATAGTAAAAACAATATCTATAATATCTATACAATATCTAACAATATCATAGTAAAAACTAATCTATAAAACACCAACCTACATACAATCTAACAATCTATGCATGTTAAATCAAAAGAAGGCAAAAAAAGCTTATTGAGAGTAGAAAATTTGATACAGTGTGACACCATCTTTCAATGGGTTACAAAAAATAATTGAAAAAGTGAAATAATTTATTAAATGTTTTCATATACAAGACTTACAGGAAAAATCTAGGTTTATACAATGTAACAATCTTTATATTTTTTAAATAGTTATAGAATATTTATTTAGTCACTGTATATTACAACCATCAATGATATAGTTGGTTTACTAAAATGAAAATGACTATATAATAAAAATAATCATCAATAAACAATATAGATTCTTAAATTTAATGTTTTCTTTTTTATTTTAATATTATCATTTTGTTGAATATATAACTGAGTAAAAACAATATATAATGATATTGATATTATATTACTGTGATATTATATGACTAGACCATTCGGGGTCAGACAGTCAAACAACTTCTTGTTCAGACTTCTATAAGTAGAAGACTGGAATGTATATTACCTTTATGCACATACAGCTTTCAGCAGATTGTTCTTACTGGGCTAAAAAAATAATTATAGGAATAGCGCTACTTCTTTTAACTCAACACAATTAGGTGTGAATATGTAAACCACTTTAAAATCTCACGTGAACTTGAAAATGGAATTTAGTAATGCCACTAAAATATGTAAAAATATATTATTGCATTAATTTATTATTCACATGTAACTGATAAAAGTCTATGTTGTTTTCTAACAATCTTTATATGAGAACTTATATGATTGCTTTATAACCAGTAGAGGGCAGCAACACACAAAACTTTGTAAATTGAATTCTGCTACATTTAATCTAGGGGATAAGCAAATGTTCAACTTTACTCTAGGTACAACATGTACACTGCTACATGTAAAGCAGCTGAATTTATTTTTAGGTAAGTATTTTTTAGAAAGTATTTTGTGATTTTTACAAACACACACACACACTCTCTCTCTCTGTCTATGTCTATTTACACTAACCTCTGTAGAATTAGGCCTGGTAGTATCTTACTAAAACAGATATGGAGTCAGTGGAGCTTTATGGAGCTATTTTTTTTTTATGAAAGATAATTAGCAATTTAGATGGGTCACACTGTGTCAAAAGCATCTCCCTCAACATTTTATTAGAGAGTAGTATGTTTTTTTTTTTTTTATTTTTATTTTTGATAATATTGTAATACATTATCACTGCTTTCTAGACAAACACAACACTAGAATGGTTATGTCAATTTTTTACAATCATGTATTAAAGTTCATTTATTACTGGGGAGTTTAGACAATTTTCCTTGTCATTCTGATGGTCAGATGTTTTTGTCTTTTTTATTGATAAGAAATAAAGTCAGTACATCAATTTTATGTAATTACATTATCACAGCAGTGATGTTAATTGTCATAACCTCAAGTGTTCTATTGCTTTAATGAACATAACTAAATTTATTTTAAAAATGAAACATTACATAACAAATAAAACATATGATACATTTTATATATATAATAGAAATATGGGCGACACGGTGGCTTAGTGGTAGGCACGTTCGCCTTTCAGCACTAGGGATTCCCGATTCAAATCCCAATCTGGGTGGAGTTTCCATGTTCTCCCCGTGTCTGTGTTGGTTTCCTCCGGGTTCTCCGGTTTCTGCCCAACATGGATTTAGGTCAATTGAGTTCTTCAAAATTACCCCATATAGAGTGTGTTTGTGTCTGTGTGAGTGAGTGTGCCCAGTGATAAATTGGCGCACTGTCCTGGGTGTATTTGCCCAGCGCCTGAAAAATTCTCCCCTGGATGGGCATGGGGAATCTGCCCTAGTAGAGGATAAAGTGGAAGATAATGGATGGATGAATGGATAATAGTTCAAGTAATTTAATTATATAGCGCTTTTGACAGCAGTACATTGTCACAAAGCAGCTTTACAGAATGAAAAGCCTTTAAACCCCCAAAGAGCAAGCCGAAGTAACAGTGGCAAGAAAAAAACTCCCTGTTATGTTGTTATTTTAGGGAAGAAACCTTGGGAGGACCAAGACTCAGTGGGGAACTCATCCACTTTGAGCGGCCAGGCAGCAAGAGAAATACAGAACTAATAGAAATACAGAGCAAACAAAATATTTAATATGTATATAAACAACCAATCAAAATCAAGTAGACAAAACAGATTTCGACTGTTTCTCATCTCCCAATAATCCATTTTCTTAAAAAAAGAACAATCTGATAAATAGACTGTACTTACGCTTAAGAGGGTGGGTGCAGCACTCACTCACTCACTCTCTCCGCCCTCACAGTTCCCTCTTCTGACTGAGCCCTAGGACACATGCACTGTGTTGCTCTTTAGTGGGCCCTACAATGATATTTCTCCAATCTAGTTTATTCTGTTCTCTAATTTTCAGCACTACATATTGGCAGAAGTAATTCATTCTTTATTCTACATTCTACTAAAGTGCAGTATAAAGTATTTACCTTTAAATATACTTTACAGTCATGGCCAAAAGTTTTGAGAATAACACAAATATTATATTTTCACATGATCTGCTGCCCTCTGGTTTTTATGTGTGTTTGTCAGATGTTTTTATCACATACAGAAATATAATTGCAATCATATTATGAGTAACAAAAGCTTTGATTGACAGTTAGAATGAGTTAATGCAGCAAGTCAATATTTGCAGTGTTGACCCTTCTTCTTCAGGACCTCTGCAATTCTCCCTGGCATGCTCTCAATCAACTTCTGGACCAAATCCTGATTGATAGCAGTCCATTCTTGCACAATCAATGCTTGCATTTTGTCAGAATGAGTAGGTTTTTGTTTGTCCACCTGTCTCTTGATGATTGACCACAAGTTCTCAATGGGATTAAGATCTGGGGAGTTTCCAGGCCATGGACCCAAAATCTCTATGTTTTGTTCCCTGAGCCATGTAGTTATCACCTTTGCTTTATGGCAAGGTGCTCCATCATGCTGGAAAAGGCATCACCAAACTGCTCTTGGATGATCACCAAACTGCTCTTGGATGGTTGGGAGAAATTGCTCTCGGAGGACATTCTGGTACCATTCTTTATTCATGGCTGCGTTTTTAGGCAAGACTGTGAGAGAGCCGATTCCCTTGGCTGAGAAGCAACCCCACTCATGAATGGTTTCAGGATGCTATCCAGTTGGCATGAGACAAGACTGGTGGTAGCGCTCACCTCGACTTCTCCGAATAAGCTGTTTTCCAGATGTCCCAAACAATCGGAAAGGGAATTCATCAGAGAAAATGACTTTACCCCGGTCCTCAGCAGTCCACTCCTTGTACCTTTTGCATAATCAGTCTGTCCCTGATGTTTTTTCTGGAGAGAAGTGGCTTCTTTGCTGCCCTCCTTGAGACCAGGCCTTGCTCCAAGAGTCTCCGCCTCACAGTGCAATGATGCCAAGCACCAGCCTCCTTTTAAAGTGTCCAGTGGTGTCATTCTTACTTAATCATGACAGATTGATCTCCAGCCCTGTCCTCATCAACACCCACACCTGTGTTAATGGAGCAATCACTGAAAAGATGTTAGCTGGTCCTTTTAAGGCAGGGCTGCAATGAAGTTGAAATGTGTTTTGGGGGATAAAGTTAATTTTCTAGGCAAATATTGACTTTGCAATTAATTGCTGTTAAGCTGATCACTCTTTATAACATTCTGGAGTATATGCAAATTGCCATTATAAACACTGAAGCAGTAGACTTTGTAAAAATTAATATTTGTATCATTCTCAAAACTTTTGGCCATGACTGTAGTATTAAAATTAAATAAATTGTTATGGCCTAATGTCCTACTGTCATAAAACTTGTTTATTTTAGGTGGAAATACTCTTTTGTCACTTTTGGAATACCAATTATTTTTTAAATGTCAATATTGATGTCTATTTAAATTAACATATATAGTTTATTAATGTACTTGATTTGTACCTTTTGTGTTTTTATATGTTACCTCTTTGTGCACACACAAACCAAACAGAAACTAAAAATTACAATAAAAATTCACAAAATTGAAACACTTCAGTAAAAAGAAAACATGAAAAACTACAAACTATATTTACTTTATGACTGCCTGCCCATCACTAGAGCTCACAAGATACTGTACAGAGGATGATGGTGGCTGGACAGTTTTGGTTGCTGGATAATTCTCCTTCCTGTACTATCACCAAAGTTAAAAAAAAAGGAAAACCCAGCCACTGTCTGATGCACTCATATCAGAGCAATATACATAATACATCACCGATATGTCAGTGTCAAAGCAGTACTGAAAATTAACTACCACTCATTTACCTGCTCTGTGGTGGTCTTGAACATTAGAAAATAGGCCAAACAAACAAAAAAGTATCTATTGTGACAGAAGTTCTATAAACTGTAATTGTAAAACTACATTATGAATCTATATGGTAAATAGAACAAATAAAATGGACAATATGTGCAGAGACAATGTGCTGTATATAATAATATGCCAAATAAGTATGATTAACTTTAGGTCAGATGTTTGGACAATGAGCAATTCCAAGGCGTTCATAAAAAGTCGTATGATGATAAATGAAATTATAACCTCTGGGTTCAGTGAATAAAATGTCTAATCCATTGGCTTGTATAGAATGTTTTCTTTCTTAGATTGAATGTAAAAAAGGATGGAGGCAAATTTTGTAATATTAAATTTAAACAATGTTTATTGATTTAAAATGTTAATGATAAAAATAGATATAGAAATAACATGCAAGCAAGTAAAGGGAAAAAATGTGAGCTACAGTATGTTAAAATTTATTTCAAAAACTTCATAAACTTCTGAGTAAACCCAAAAAGTTCAAAACTAAGTTCTATATATAATCAATAACATTCAGCATTATGCATAAATAAGTATTTAAGTTAGGTGCTAAAAAGATTCCATGAATGAGTTATCTAACAACGTGAGTGTTAGGTAGTCCATATTCTGCATAATGAACACAGTTAAAATAAGCAACAATTGCAAAAAAAATATGAAAGCTATAGTTAATTTTTTCTGTCAAAGTGTTTAATAAGCATGATGTGTATTGTTATACATTCTAATAGTGTGAATGTCCTGGAAAAGCATAGATTTTATATATGCATAAACAAATAAAAACATAACTGCTTTAAAAAATTAACAGTTTTAAAATGTGTGCTTAAAAATTATATCATTTTTAAAAAGAAAACAAACTTAATTTGCCTTTTGTTTTTTTGGGTCAGATTTCCCTTTGCCATTGTCTGCCACATATGGGTTTTCCAAAACCATGATAGTGCTGCTGGTTTTCTCTGACAGATTCTCACGTTCTCCGAACAGCTTACTGGTGTTGTAGTAATAAATGAATAGGAAAAATCCTAAAAACAAACCAACAGTACAATAAATATAATAATCAGTGTTTTATAGTTCAATTAGAGTAAAACTACAACCATATTAAGATATAATTTTTAAGATATAATTTTTTATTAATATTATTATATTAGAGTTTTATTAGTAGTAAAATATAAAAGAAGGAAAAAAATACAACTTATTATTTTTTTTTATATTACATTAGGAATGTAGTTCCCATATGTAAAAAAATACACCTATCTTAATTAACTAATTTTATTTGTAGATTTTGTATCTATAGCAAAGAAATCACCAATAATAATAATGTTTAAATAAATCGAATAAACATTTGTTGTTTTGTGATTCACCTTGAAAGGAGTTCAGTATTGTGAATATGTACAAAGATGGAATTAGCAGAGGTCCATGAGCAAAGAAAGCGAAGCCCCAGCCGAGCCCAAGCATGCAGCACAGGCCCATGATGGTGACTGCATCTGATGATTTTGACTTTTTCTCTGCAATGATTTTCTGCTTTGGTTGCTTCTTTTTCAGCAAGCAAAGCCAACGCATAATCACCACAAAGGTAAGAAGGGTGAAGAGGAAGATGATGGCATAAAATCCGATGTTCACTATGTAGTGCACATTTGAATCTGTGATCCAGCACCTTCAAGAACAAAATTGTGAGAAAGATTTGACTACATTGTAATAATGGACACCAGAACGCTATGAATTGTAAAAATCAGGAACCAGAGAGAATGATAAAGCTATAATATGTTTTTTTTTTTTAGAAGGTCAGTTTGGTAAAGGTTATACTGGGAACTCAAAATTGGAAGCTTATGTAACATACATCTATAAAATTAAAGATTCTGAGAAAATAGGTTTATAAAAAATTTCAAATCATAGGGATTATAAAACAAGATTGGAACAAAAGGAATCAGATAACGCTGGAAGCACAGCTTAAGAGGTCTGGCATAACATAAAACTAAAAAAATATGTAGAGAAAAGAGTTATGGTGAAACTTATGGTCTAAAAATACAGGGGTTTTGGAAAGATTGTATTTTGAGAACATTGAAAAGTTTGGTATAGAGGACAATGTACTTTGGGCTTTAGTAAATTGGAACACTAAATGTATCTACATTAAAAAAAAATCTGTTATGGGTCTCTGGAAAACTAGACATTTAGTAATCATCTCAAGGCATAAAAGACCATCAGGACAACAGGGCCTCTAGATTGTACTTCTGCTTTGAACTAAAATAATAAGACGTAAATTTTTAATTAGGTTGTAAATCATTATTATCTTTTTAAAATGGATTTTAAATAGCGCAGTTACTTACATGGATACATTTTTTGTGGCATCATTAAAAATCACTATCTTGTTGTATTTTTGAGCCGCAAATATTCCGGTCACTACTATAACAGGAGGTACTGAAAAAAATCAGAGTTTTACAAAAGATCACATTACAAAGGGGCTTTACCCATACTTTACCAGATGTGTGAAGAAAAAAAAAATCAAATCAAATAAAACTCACCCCATCCAGCAATACGAATTTTGGTGACATAATTCTTTATCTCATCCACGTTTTGGCCCAGCTGCAAACACAGGTGTAGCGCCTCAATGAAGAACCACTGGAAACTGGATAGCATGGCATAGTGCATGAGACCCCCCATGAGCTTACAGCCAATCTCATTATTTGTGTTTGCTATGCTTTCATTGGTCAGGAAGGTAAGGTTTAACAGGAACAGAGCTAGGAACAGGTTTATAAGGATGTGAACTGAATCACTGGCATGACCTCTCCTAAAATAAATGATGACAAAAGATTTTACTTTAGACACAAACAATATTTAAATATAAGGAATGATCAAGTGTGTGTTCATGGTGGTGTTAAAAACCTTAACAGGAAGTGCATGAAAAGGGCCACACCGAGGAAGAAAACAGATAAACCACAGCCGATGGAGGTGATGTAAGTAAGATTGGTGACATCAGAAGATGAGAGTTTTGTAGTAGGATCCACCTGAGGAAAAAAATATCACAAAATTAACAATTTATCATATACAAGATCAAAGAGAGATGACATCAGCCTGTTTACTCCAAATTCATATAATGAACAGATGTGACGTTAAAGGTCATAAAGAAAAAATATTTAAATAAAATAAAACAAATCTCAAATCCTGTACAAAACTAAATCAAACTTATACAGTATAGAGTAATTTAGGTGTACTATTTTCATTGGCAGAAAGTGTGTCAACTATGAGCTCACCATCAACAGAGCAAAGAAGGTCAAGTGGGTGCACTTGCAGTTTAGAGTGTTATCAGTCTGAATACTATTACATCCATATGTTGTCCAGTTTGGCTGTGATCCTAATTACAGGAAGGATGAAGGTCAGATTTCTCATTACAATAGTTACAAATATTTTTGTAGAAAATTATGATTCTGATCTTAAAACATCTAGAATCATAGTACAAAAGTTAACAATGTTTGAAATGCAGCACATTGTGTCACACATATAAAAACCTTGTCCATTCCATGAGTGACATACAGCATTCTGTAAAAAAAAAAAAAAAAAAAAAATCTTTGTGTGTTTGATCAAAAAGATATAGTATATATATATGAAATTATGTATTTATACATGTAAACAAACAAAAAAAACAACAACTCTTTATTAGCATCATCATCATCATCCTAATCAGAAGCAGCAGCAAAATTATTATTATCAAGATATATTATAAAGACAAATTACGCTTTGTGTTATTTACCTCTGTTAAATTTGTGAAGGTTAGATTAATTGTATCTTGGAGGTCTGCTATCACTGTTCCCATTTCAATTGAGAAAACATTATTTTGCCAATATGTACTGTTCAGGTTATCCTAACAAAACCAGAGAAAGAAAGTAAAGAACATGATTTTTTTTTAGGACTATTGTGCCTAGAAAATATGTCATACTAAAATAAAAAAGTACTCTTCTAGTATCTAGTAATGGGCATATTACCGTAGGAAAAAAAGGAAAATGCAAAACGGCTGCAAAAAGTGTCTCATTAGTTTGCTTTTTGGCTTTTACAAAGGCTTCCTTTGGTATTGAAACAGACACTGGAAATGTTGCCATCTGGGTTAAATCTTCAATAATCTGAAAGTGAAAAAAATTAAACAAATTTACAGTAATGAATACATTAAATAAATAGATATATTTAGATAAACAAACAGGCTAAATATAATTCGTAATATCTCCTACATGCATGGTAAGAGCTTTACATAATATAATGAATATCTGAAAAAAATCAAATTAAATTCATAAATTAAAACCATTAAATTTATATTTACATTTGTTTTTTTTTAACAATTAACAGCCATTAGCAAATATTTATATTTAGATTATTTAAACTTGAGTCTGTAATCTGACATTTTAATTTGGATATTTTTTTGTTGACATGAGTTTAAATTAATTCCACTCTGTTGAATGAAAATGGGGTTTTATCTACAGAAATATCCACATTGTTTTCAAAAAATAACTTTCACTTACATTAAAATTTGTTTTACTGGAGTACATGAAATGGACAGAGTCTTCATTGACCTTTTCTTTAATAAACATTCCACTGAGGTCCCCTGAATTCACGGCTGCTGATGACGCATTCCCCATCTGTTCCAACATTCGGTCAGTTAAATTTATCACCACATCACTTAATAACGCAGAAGAAATAATGAGGAAAAAAATAGATGCATGGTTTAATAAAGGTATTTTCTGTATTAATTACATATAATAAATATACAATTTTGCACATATTTCCAGAATCTGTAATTGTGCTGACAGTATTGGACATTCTTTGTTTTATCCAACTTTTCTGTAGGAGAATAATTGGTCACTAAACATATTAATTAAATAAATATATTTAAAAATCTTGTCACAAGTTTGGACACCCAAGTGCTGTAAAGGCTCAAGTAAATTCAGTTTATGAACTTTAATGCAACAGATTTTCAAAATGTCAGATTATGAGGTGCTGGAGGTGCACATATTTTTAAGATCAAGTACACTCTAAGAAAGAATGGCTCATGTGTTGATAAGAAAGGCATATCAATATAATTGTTAGAGATCAGCTGGTGAAACATAGTCACAAACATCTTTAAGTTTATCTGTGACTTTTTCACAAAACTCTAAAACATAAAACCCTATAGGGAACTGTGATAATAAAGTCATCGTTAAGCAGTGGGAGTAATGGTTGGACTTGGAGACACTGAAAGTTGGACTTGGAGACACTGAAAAAGCTGCATATGCAATATAAATAAAGAATACATTACAAAGACCTTTAGTAAAGACGATTGAATACAAATTAAACTACAAAAATTGAGCAACTGCACAGAGAACAGAGATTATTTACAAACTGTGAATTTTGTCTAGAGTGGTAGAGGTACTAAGTGCTCAGTTCTGTAAGGTGTCCAAACTTTTCCATAGGTTACGATGATTACTTTAATTTCCATGAAAGGATATGACAGACAGTGTATTGATGGATTTGATTTGGTGAAAATGTTTGTTTTATTTTAAATTGTTTACAAAGTTTGTGTTTGCAGCAGTTTGCAGGTCTGCTCATACACAATTACTTTACATGTATGTAGCTTCCATCAGCAGCATCTAATAAAATAATAATCTATCCTCTTGCAGATACCCGATATTTTTAAATGCATCACTGGTCAGTTTCACTGGCTGGTTGTCATTAATCCTCTTTTCAGTTTTTTTATAAGGATCTCCACATTTTTCACATTTTGCATTTGTATTTATGCTGTCAAAATTAGAATCATTGTCTGTAATTAAAAATAAAAATACATGAATGCAGCTGGAATTATTAATCAGGCACAAAATATGATAATCAATTAAAACCATAAGGATAGGATCTAACTTCTTCATTTAAAAAAAAGATAATTTAACATAGTAAAAGTATTTTTACCTTTGCAGGTTTCATAACTAGCGTTGTTACAAACAGTATTTGGATCCACACAGGTAACATTTTCACAGCTTACTGAAATGACACCAAACAATTAAGACTTTATATTTTAGACCCTAATTTTTAGGTTTCTTTGATTTTTATCTTACCATTATTTGTGGTGCATTTTATCAGTTGATCTATTAAACATAGACAGGTTAGGGTGATTAGAATAATAATATGACTGTATATTATTAGCAATATAGTGAAGCAGTTGAAGTATATCAATATACAATGAGCTTTTAAAAATGACACATATTTAAACTTCTATATTATCTTATCTGCATTGATAACTTGTTATTAAGACCATTATTTGAAAATACATGATAACACAGATTCATGTCTGATGCTTTAAATGCATGAGCTTTTACAAACCTAACAACAGAAACCTGTAAACTAAATGATGTCATGGTAAAGTGTAAATTATGTGAAAATTTAAATATTCTTAACATACCTTTTGTCCAGTTTCCAAAGTGTATTCCATTCACAAAACAGATACGTATATTTGGTCTGTTACTCTCTCTGGTAATTTTAATTTTAAATTCATTATTGTCTTTATTTAGCCAAACACCAAGTTCTGAAAATCTGCACTCTAAAAGTAAAAGATTAATTAGCAAAAATGAAATACATATAATTACATAAAAAGAAAGATAATTTTCTTACATAAAAAGGATACATACAAAACTTAAATGAACTGTAAATACAATTTATTTGACATTAAAAACAAGTAACATGATATTCATTTTTATTACCCTAATCTATAGCATTTTCCTTGCAAAATACAATTCCCCAAAATTTGTTAAAATGTGTTAAAACCATTATTCAAGTGTCTTGATTCACAGTGACTTTAAAGATTACACAGATCAGTAATTTAATTACATTAACGATAAATAAATATTAAACTTTGATCAATCCATTAAAATGGTGTAAAACGGCCAAAAATCATTTTAAAAAATAGGTATAAAAATAAATAAGTGACAGCTTATTTTATACATGACAATATGTCCTATACTATGGACTAAAGAGATTTCCCCATGCCTATCCATGGGAAAACATTTCGGGCACTGGGCAGATACATTCAGGACAGGGCGCTAATTTATTGCTGGGAACACACTCACTCACATACCCACATATATGGACAATTTAGAAAGGGGCAATTTAGAGCAGTCAATTTACCTTGAACCCATGTTTTTGAACTTAGAGAGGAAATCAACACAGGCGATGGGAGAAACTTCATCCAGATTGGGATTTGAACCTCAGTGTCGAGAGGTGAACATGCTAACACTAGGCCACCATGCCATCCACCCATCCATCCATCCATTATCTTCCGCTTTATCCTATATTAGGGTCAGGTTGGGGTTCCTCATGCCCATCCAGGGGAGAACATTTCGGGCGCTGGTCAGATACACTCAGGACAGGGCGCCAGTCTATTGCTGGGAATACACTCACTCACACAAACACACTCTATATGGGTCAATTTGTAGAATTCAAATGACCTTGTCCCATGTTTTTGGACTGTGGGAGGAAACCGGAGATCCCGGAGGAAACCCATGCGGACACGGGGAGAACATGGAAACTTCACCCAGATTGGGATTCGAACCAGGAATACTTAGCGCTGGCGAACGTGCTAACCACTTAGCCACCGGGCCGCTCCCATGACATCCAAATACTTAAAAGTTTTAACATACAAGTATCAGGTTTATATACCATATAAATTCATTACATTTTACTTAAAGAGAAAAATAAATGAAATAATTGAGACTCTTACGGTTACAATTCCAATTGACATCCTGCTGGCAGGACTGATTGGTATATACTGCACAAAAAAAATGTCAATGCTACATTATATTATTCCTTCATATCATAACAGAAAATGCAATGCATAAACCAAGCTCAGGGTGTTGAGCTGGACAAGCATTTCTACAAAAATTGTAAACCCCTGTATAGTTGATTTCACAAGATTTCATAAGTTGTTAACACATTGACTGTAGGAAACACATTATTATATTGTTTTTCTTAAACATTTACATATCAACTTGATTTTTCTAGTAAAGTTTAAACAAAATACAATCAAATTTTAATCTGTAATGTATTAATTCAGCTAAACCTTTATTTAATAGATAAAGTGAAAAAAGAAAAGATTTTTAGTGTTTTCAAACCCTTAAATATTTTTTTTTTATAAGAGCAACTTTAATATTATTTAAGACTCATTAATTTGTTAAATAGATTAAGTTTATAATCTAAGTCTCATACAAACACTAATTAATGTGTACCACTGGGCTATTTGACCTTTTTAATTTATATATTAATTTTACCATTAGAAAATTTAGGAAAACTTTCATACAGTTTTACAACTGATTTTTTTCTGCACACACAATTTAGGGGTACATCAAACTTTTCAAAAGTTTGTATACATCCCTGACAAGACTTCCTGACAGACAGTGCATTTTTTTCAGGATACAGATTTGGAATGCAGACAGGCCAGTCAGGCACTCACACTTTATGTTTATAAAGAACTTTGAGAACAAGCCTCAATTTCTTTTGGTCAATCACAGATACCTTCAGACCCAGAGAACTCAATAATGAACATGTTTTTGCTCAAAATACATTACAACATCCTTGTATAATCCAGTTGTGGGTTGCATTTCTTGATTCTGCAGTAGAGTGTTAAGTGACAATGATTTTACCAAATGCTCCAAAAGCTATGTGGCTTTGTTTAGCACAGTAGCATGAGAGTTAAACAATTCCATCTGAAGCTCTGTTGGTCACACATTTTATTCAGCATTTACACCCTTGTGTTTTAAGCACCACTGACCTTTTTTAATATAGTAAAATGGGGATGTTAAACAACCTAAAGTCTTGATGTTTAAGTTTGGCACAAAGTGGTAAAGCACAACCCATTCTTTTCAACAAAGATTACGCCTAAACGTGTGTTTAAATAAATATAAAAGTAATTAATGTAATTACAGATTTAAGTTTTTGCTTTAAAGTGTCCCCATTTTAAAGAATCTATTTTATGTTTTGTTATTTTAAAAACTAAATAAATAGTATAATTTGCAGAGGTGTGTTTACTGTGGGGGATGTTTTAACTTACTTTATTTTGAAAACCATTAAGAATCACAGGTGAACAAAACCTTTGAATAAGACTGTGTAAAGGTCAATGTATTAGTTAATTAATTTATATTATTTTTTAGGAGTTATTGTTATTTCTTGAATCTTCTTGCACTTATGTTTTTCTCCTTCTCCTATGTGTATTTTATCATTTACCAGATTTCAGATGTAAAAGTAAAAGATAAAAATATATAAAATAATAATAAATGATCCGTTATTGGGACTAGTTGAATGGTTTCAAACCTGTGGAGTCTCTGAATAAAAAGTTTTTATATAATTGTGAACATGGATCTCAGTTACACGAGGTGACAATAATGAGGAGCATATCACTTGTGTTTATATATAAAAAAATTGCAAAGGTAACTAATAAATGGAAATTACATTTGTTTCTTAACATTGTTAATAAACGTTAGAAGGGTTTTAGCTCCATTGGAAAACCCACACAGACTCAAGCAAATCATACAAACTTCTTTTAGAAAATGCCCAGATTGCCCAAACAGTGGAATAAAACCTTGAGCCTTCATTCTGTGAGCGGAACATAGCTACCCATAGCAACACTTGCCACACTTTTAAATAAACACAATATATCATGTAGTAAAAGGTTTACTCAAACTTACTTCTATCTCCTGAAGATTTTTCGTTGTTTACTTCTGTTAGAATAAATAATATAGAAATATTTTACAGACAATATAAGAATAAAATTCAAATAATAACTATAATCTATCATCTATAAATAATATATTTTTTAATTAAACCTTAAACCTGGGTATATTCATGATTGAAAATGAAATATGTTCCAGCTAAAAATAACAAAAAATATGTCCAATAAATCTCTGTGGATTTGATTTGATCTCAATGTCTCAACATTGTTTGTATGCATGTAAGGAGTAAACCAGATTAGGACAGTAAAAACAAGCTTATGACACAACATTACGATATAACAGACATATCAATTAACGGAACTGATAATTCGTTTATTTTACCTGTTTTGTTCACATTAATTGAAAAAATACAGATTGATTCACTGATTGGTGAATCTCCTGAAATAGCCAAAAACACAAATGACAAACATTTGCCAGCACCAAATATGTATTTAATTAAGATAAGATAGACTTTAATTTGTCCCACAATGGGACAAATTAAATGCCATTTACACAAACGGGAAAAATAGCAATTGTATTTTTTTGTGGGATACCAAAAAAAAAAAAAAAAAAAAAAAAAAAAAAGACAGAACACCAAATTAATTTGTGTCACATTAGATAAGAATTGTAAGGACATTCTAAAAATAATAAATACTTACCATTATAGAGGGCTGTATCCTGAATTTGTCCAGTGAAACTTCCATCAATTAGGATTATTTTGTTACATGCAGCACTTATTGCACAATGAGGACAAAGGGCTTAAAAATATACAGAATTGCATTATATATATAAACCATTAAGAATCACAGGTGAACAAAACCTTCGAATAAGACTGTGTAAAGGTCAAGGTTAATTTATTTATTTTATTAGGCCTTTTATATATATATATATATATATATATATATATATATATATATATATATATATATATATATATATATATATATATATACACACTGTATATATATATATATATATATATATATATATATATATATATATATATATATATATATATATATACATATGCACAAGGCACTGTATAATGTATAATACATATACATACAGTGAGAAATAAGTATTTGAACACCCTGCTACTATGCAAGTTCTCCCACTTAGAATTCATGGAGGGGTCTGAAATTTTCATCTAAGGTGCATGGCCACTGGTGAGACAAAATCTAAACAAAAATCCATAAATCACAATTTATGATTCTTTAAATAATTTATTTGTGTGTTACTGCTGTAAATAAGTATTTGAACACCTGTGAAAATCAATATTAATATTTGGTACAGTAGTCTTTGTTTGTGTTTGCAATTACAGGTCAAACGTTTCCTGTAGTTTTTCACCAGGTTTGCACACACTGGGATTTTGTCCCATTCCTCCACACAAATTTTCTCCAGATCGGCCAGGTTTCTGGGCTGTCACTGAGAAACACAGAGTTTGAGCTTTTTAGGTCTGGAGGCTGGCTAGGCCACTCCAGAACCTTGCTATTCTTCTAGTCACTCCTTGTTTATCTTGGCTGTGTGCTTTGGGTCATGTTGAAAGACCCAGCCACGACCCATCTTCAATACTGGAGCTGAGGGAAGGAGGTTGTTCCCCAAAATAAATGGCCCCAGTCATCCTCTCCTTAATACAGTGCAGTCGTCTTGTCCCATGTGCAGAAGGACACAGTAAGGACAGTGTTTTGGGATGGTACTCATCAACCAAACACAGCAAGTGGAATTAAGACAAAAAAGTCTCATTTGACCAGAGAACTTTCTTCCATGAGTCCTCTGGATCATCCAAATGGTTATGGGAAAACCTATTACGGGTCTGGATGTGTGCTAATTTAAGCAGGGAAACCTTCCGTGCCATGCATGATTTTAAACTGTGAGATCTTAGTGTATTACCCACAGTAACCTTGGAAACAGTGGTGCCAGCTCTACTCAGATCATTGACCAGCTCTTCCCATGTAGTTCTGGGCTGATTCCTCACCTTTCTTAGGATCATTGATACGCCACGAGATGAGATCTTGCGTGGTGTCCCAGTCTGAGAGAGATTGACAGTCAGGTTTAGCTTCTTCCATTTTCTAATAATTGCTCCAACAGCTGATCCTATTTCACCAAGCTGCTTGCAGTCTCTTTACAACCTTGTGGAGTTTAACAATTTTGTCTCTGGTGTCTTTAGACAGCTCTTTGGTTATAGACATGTAAGTAGTTGGAGTCTTCAAACAACCTCAAACAGGCGATTCTAATTTAGGATAATAAGTGGAATGTAGGAGGAGTTTTTAGAGGAGGAACAACAGGTCTTTGAGAGCCAGAATTTTTGCTGATTAGCAGGTAATCAAATACCTAATTATGAATAAATTATTTAAAAATCATAAATTGTGATTTCCAGACATTTTTTTTTTACATTTTGTCTTTCACAGTGGATATGCACCAAAGATGAAAGTTTCAGACCCATCCATGATTTCTAAGTGGGACGTATACATATACATACATATACACACACACACACACATATATATATATATATATATATATATATATATATATATATATATATATATATATATATATATATATATATATATATATATATATATATATATATTTATTTTTTTTTTTTTTATTTCAAGTATATTATTTCATGGGCGGCACGGTGGCTTAGTGGTTAGCACGTTCGCCTCTCAGCGCTAGGGATTCCCGGTTCGAATCCCCATCTGGGTGGAGTTTCCATGTTCTTCCCGTGTCCGCGTGGGTTTCCTCCGGGTTCTCCGGTTTCCTCCCACAGTCCAAAAACATGGATCAAGTCAATTGAGTTCTCCAAATTGCCCCTATAGAGTGTGTCTGTGTGAGTGAGTGTGTGCCCAGCGATGGATTGGCGCCCTGTCTTGGGTGTATCTGCCCAGCACCTGAGACATTCTCTCCTGGATGGGCATGGGGAACCCCACCGTGACCCCAATAGACGATAAAGCGGGAGATAATGAATGAATGAATGAATATTATTTCATTAATAACATTGTCTTACACTAAGTTACACTAAGTTGAAAATGACACTTTAACACAAGTTAAATGTGTCTTAAAATTTTAAATCCAAGTAAACAAAAAATAACCTTCACAGCTTGTTTCAGTATTGTCATTCATGCATGTCATGTCTGGATCCACCACAGTTTGATTTCCTAAAATTGACAAAATTTACAAAAATGACAAAAAATTACAAAATAATACAAAAGTATTTCTTAATATACAGAACGATCATTTAACCTTTTACAAAATTGGAGCAGTTGAACTGACAATCTGTAAAGCATACATCAAGATAAAAACATGTGTAAATATAATTGAATGATGTAATTTCATTTAAAAGATGTGAAAATTTAACTAACTGAATGCAAAATATTATTATTGTTATTATTTACATAAGATTCATTAAAATTTATCACCTTGATTATGACATTTCAATTTGTCTTTTCCATTATTAGCTACAAGAAACAAGCAAGACACAAACACACACATACACCCACACAAATTACTGTACTGATATTTATCACACCTTCAAATATTAAAATCCCCAAAAGGCTGACGACAAATTTTAGTGTTATAACAAGAAATACTCTTTACCAAAGTGTAGCTATAATGTTTCTGCAAATATTTCTAAAACAATATTTTGTATGTTGCAGACCTGATGGTACCTACTTACTTCTAGCCATTTTACTTCGGATCAGTTATGTATTTCCATGTGTATGTGAAATGTATGTAAAGTTACCACATATATTTAAATAATTACATTAATTACCTTGACAGACATTTTTAAAATCTTTAAAACATTCCTTTAGTACTAAAACAAAATAAGAAATATTTTAGTCTTTGTAAATTGCACTGCTTAGTCTTGGATAATAAAGAAATATGTAACATTTCATAACTTAAGAAGATAAAGATTTCTGCCTACCTTCATATGTGGTGCAATTTAAAAGACATTCTAAAAAATACAGTTTAATTTAAAACTGTGAATTTTATAAACACAAACACAGAGAATGTCTTTTAAATTACCTTGTCCTTCATTAATTAGAAATGAAATATTTGTGTGATACTTTTCTGGATTATCTGTAAACACATGTATTACAGATTAAAATGGGTGGTTTAATTGGAGTAAGTAATAAAGCTAATGAATGTATATAATATACATACATTGCTTTAAAGATTTTCCCAGATCTTTGCAGGCGTTACTGAAATTCACAACTTTATACTCATCTAAAAAAATAAAAACAACAACACTTAGAACAACAGCTGTTGTTATAAAATATTAATAATTAATATTTAACTTTTATCTATTAATACATATATAAAACATTTTGGTGTAGTACAGTACAGACCTTTTTTTTCAGCCAAATTATGGTTATATGAAATTATCAACATCTTCAGAAACATCAATGGGAAGATACAACTTTTAAACACTCCCTTCATCTTTTTCTTTTTAAAGAGATTACTGAAATAGTAAATAAATGAAATTTACTACAACTACTAACATTCATAATGATGATAATGATGATGATAATAATTATATTTATTATTAATAATAATAATGAAAATAATAATAATAATAATAATAATAATAATAATAATAATAATAATAATAATAATAATAATAATAATATATCAAAATCAGTAATATGTATAGTGGGAAGATTCCTCAACCTTTCTGCAGATATAGTTTTCTTGTCTGATCCTATCGTTTAACTGAAAGAAAAAAAAAACACACTGATGGCAATTGTATGGCAAGGACTGAAGGAGGGAAACAGAACTCCAGTAGGAAACTTATGTGTTTGTACAAAATGCAAGCTATACTAAATTGAGTATAAATTGAGTACTAAGATGTGATTTTATTATTCCAAATTCACTCTTGTATACAATTGCTGGACATTTTGTAACATGACATTATCTGTGCAGCAAAGCAGTTTTGTTTTTAGAAATTCCCCATTTGAGTTTATTATAAAAAATAGTTCATTTTATATACTTTTAAAATAATAATTTAAGGAAAAGCTAAAACATCTTACCTTCTCAGTCAAGTTTTGTCTGTCTGGTTTTTGAAAATGAGCTATTCAGTAATCACAAACAACACAATTTGAATGATGTGGCTTTACCTTACTGGATCTTTTTTGCATAACACTGATAATAATCTGGAATGCAAATAAACCTATTTTGTATGTAAACATTCATAGTGCAGGGTGAAAAAAGTATGTGAAACCCTAGGCTAATAACTTCCAATCAATCAATGTGTTGGTTAAAGCTACCCTGCCCTATAAAAAACACACACCAGTTTGCTGTTCTTAAGAAGCATTGCTAAATGCGAATCATGCATTGCACAAAAGAGCTCTCAGAAGTCCTACGTTCAAGAATTGCTGAATTGCATGAAGCTTCAAAGGGTTACAAAAGTATTTTTAAAAGCCTTGATGTTCATGTGATCATTAGACAGATGGTCTATAAATGGAGAAAATTCAGCACTATTGCTACTCTCCCTCTCCCTTTACCCTTTTACTCGTCCTGTAAATATGACTAAAAGAGCACAGCGCAAAATGATTAATGAAGAGAGGAAGAATCCTAGAGAGTCAGCTAAAGACTTACAGAGATCTCTGGCACATGCTAACATTTTTGTTGACAAATCTACAATATTTAAAACATTAAACAAGCATGGAGTTTATGGGAACGGAGAAGCCACTGCTGTCAAAAAAAACATTGCTGCACGTTTTCAAAGAGCACCTGAATGTTCCACAGCACTACTGACAATATATCCTGTGAACAGATGAAACCAAAGTTAAGTGTTAAATAAAAATATAATTGAATAGAAAGCAACTTTTGTTACTATTCAGTGAAATTTAAAGACAAAAATAGTTAAACAATTGTATCACAAAATTCACTAATTAATTAATTGATACATAAATAAAATTACCTTAAAAAAGTTGATTTGTCTCATCAACAAAAGAATTAAAGTCTCAACTTACGTAGGATGCCCAACGATCAGTAGAGGGCGGCAACACACAGAAGTGGGACAGTACAGGTTGGTTACATGTTACAAAACACAATAATAAATTAAAACCAGTAACCACTACACAAACCTTAAATAAATCCTTGGGATCTTCACATTCCATTTATTTAGTTACTATTTTGTGGATTTCCTTCTACAGACCTCTCCACCCAGCACCGGGACACCAGGTTAAACTTCATTTAACTTTATTTAAAAATTATTTAAAATCCAATAAACTGCAACAGACTCAGTGATGCAGAAGCTTCTCAGTAGGTATAAACTGGTACTTGCTGAATACAACTACATTGAAAATTGATCCCAGAAGAAAATAGCATATGTCACAGTTGCAGATGTTACAGTTGCAGTCCAGAGGCTTAATGCACAAAAAAAAATTGCACCATATGCAAGTTAACCATATGATATGTTTTATTGCACACATTTTGTATTGCACATATAAAAAGCAACTGTAATGGTTGGCATGCACTTCTCGCACATGCGTACTATGTCAAGAAACGATTGGTTCTCAATACAAATTGGCTCTCAGTAATTTTAAATAAATAAGTGCTGAAATAATATTTACTATTTTCTATAAGCTGTAACCAAAAAATAAATAAAAAAATAAAAACACACACACACACACACACACACACACACACACACACACACACACACACACACACACACACACACACACATACATATATATATATATATATATATATATATATATATATATATATATATATATATATACACACATTTTATATGTGTTCATATGTGTTCATATGTGTTCATATTCATATATATATATATATATATATATATATATATATATATATATATATATATATATATATATATATATATATATATATACACACATATTTAATATATAATTTCACTCAGTAAAACAACATTAATATGCATTAATTAACATAACATAACATTAATTAACATAATCATGATAATTATTAAAATGTGCAATATTATATTATTTTGCCATTTGCCACACAGTGCACTATATTTTAATTTTTTAAAAATTAACAGATATTACATATTGTACACATGTAACTTTAGTTTCACTTACTACAATATGTAGTTTACACATTTACTGCACATATTTTTTTTTTTTTTTTAATAATTTTTGTATATATAAACATGACTAATGGAGCATCTGTAAAAACTGCAATTTCCCCCCAGAGATTAATAAAGTATTCTGATACTGATAAAAAATAAAGGTGAGTTTTGTGACTATAACTCTAAAGATTAATTTAGAAATGCTTTGGTATATAATATCCCGAATGAGAACTCATTTCAAAAACTAGTACCACAGCTTACAACATTGTTCCTCAAACTGAATCTGGTCATGCAGCATTGCGGGGAAAAGGACAATAGTGTATAAGGTTTGTGGTTGTACTGCAATGATGTCAGATACGTCTGCTAGCAGGAAATGAGCTCATCGTTCTCGTGACAGGATCAGAAACAACCGCACATACTTTGTAAACACTGCCCAAGTCCCATTTTTTACTTGCCCTTTTGCTTCCATCTGTTTTTAAGATCCATTAATCACAAAAGAATACAGGAATAGTTTTATGTAAATTTGTATCAATTTGGATGATTTTTACGCCCTCTTTAATCTATCTCTAAGGCTGTGATTTTGTTTCTTTAATCACTCTTAATAGATTTGTTTCTTTTCCAGGCTGGCAACAGTCACAGTAGAGAATTCAGAACAGTAGTAGTATAAAAAAGTACTGTTATTATTGATAAACAGAGTAATAACAGTCAAAGTATAAGCTGCTAAAGTAGTAACGTTACAACAATCAGTAATCAATTTCCAGAAAAGTTGGGACACTCATGCATAAATTTTATACCCAACATGATTACCTCAACTGTTACCGGGTAAACTACTAATCGTGAATCCTTCTAAAACAGTGTTATTATTACCTTTCCAGTGTTATATATATTTTTAATGTGTTGCGGGCATACTGAAAAGTATTTCACACAATTCAAACAATTATGTTTGTTACTAAAAAACTTTTTCTTAAATGAGTTCTCCCAATTTATGTCAATGTAGTTTTTGTTGTAGTAGGCATCATTTCTGCTATGCTGGTATAAGTTAAATTAGTAGTATTCTAAATAACATTAGTTGATAGTAGGGGTGATACTATTGTTTAATTTAAAAAGAGAAAGATGTTATACTGAATTCTTGTAGCACTAATATAGCATTAACATTATTAAGTCATATAAGGATTGTGTAAGTGTAATAATTGTAGCAATGATCTAAATCATAATACTTTAAATACTAAATAGTAATACTAGTAATTATATATTACTTAGGATTAGTATTTATAATTATTTTCAAGAATGATCAAATACTTTTACGAAACTTTTACAATATTATGATCATATTATCCTAACTTGCTTGCTATCATTTTGGCTTTTGTTAGCGTGTGATTTTACAGAATGTTTCATACATGCTCCATTCAATATTTCTCATTTCTTAATGGGTGGAACATTTTGTGGTTACAGCTCTAACTTTGGAAAATCTGCTTAAGTTTGAACCACGTCGTGTTATTTTTGACCTAAGTGGTTGCTGTGAAGTTCAGGAAGGGGGAAGAACCGTACTAGTAGAAAGATCAACACAGAAATCCTTCATGCTATAATCAATTAAGGTTACTAATGTATATATACTGTATTTAAAACGTATCTATAATGCCATTTAAGAGTAATTCAATTTGTCTTTAATTAAAGATGTACATCACATAGACAACACTATTGGAACACCTACACAATACATCTACATGAGCTTTTATGATATTATACTTTATTTTAACTGGGTTTTAACTTTGCAACTATTAAAATGTTGAGTTTTATTTTTCTAGGTTTTTTTCTAATACATTTGACAAGTTTTTTGTGGCAACAATGAGGATCAGAGACAGTATTTCTCACTCACAGGAACAGATTCATTAACAGGCTATTTTAAAGTATATTAAAAATACTGGCAGGGCAGTGTAAATAATGTCAGTGTGTAACAAGTGCCTAGGGCACCTGTTCTTCTGTTATTATTTGTCCCTCTTGTGTTTTGGTGTCCCAACACGTTGTGTGCCTGGCTCCCTTCAGCGCGTTAAGGCGCTGCGGCTCTGCGCTTCATCTGCGCAGCTGCTTTAGTTTGAGGTAAGCGAGCGTGACAAAACGACGTGCCCGTCTACAAGGGGTCGCAGGCCGCCGAACCCGTCCACAAGGGGCTGCACGCCGCCCAGCCCGAGCACCAGGGGCCGCACGCTGCGCATTCCGAGCACCAGGGGCTGCATGCCGCCCAGCCCGAGCACCAGGGGTCGCACGCCGCCCAGCCCGAGCACCAGGGGCGTCCACCTCGCCCCGCAGCCAGAGGGCGCCCACCGGACTACGCAGCCAGAGGGCGTGGCCCACTCCTCATCCGCCGAGGGCGTTCACCGGACCACGCAGCCAGAGGGCTTGGCTCACTCCTCGTCTGCCGAGGGCATCCACCGGACCACGCAGCCAGAGGGCGTTCACCGGACCACGCAGCCAGAGGGCATGGCCCACTCTGCATCCGCTGAGTGCGTCCACCGGACCACGCAGCCAGAGGGGGCCCACAGGAACACACAGCCAGAGGGCGCTCTCTACGCCTCGTCCGCAGAGGGCGCCCACCTCGACATGCAGCCAGAGGGCGCCCACCGGACTGCACAGCCAGAGGGCGTTCTTCATGCCTCCCCCGCAGAGGGCGTCCACCGCGTTAAGCAGCCAATGGGTGCCTGCCGCGCCTCGTTCTCTGGGCCAGGCTACCAGAAGGCGCCTGGCAAGCCTGGCTCAAGGAGGGCGGAGGACCCCCCGGGATTTTTCTTTTTTTTCTTGGTCGCGTCCCCCCGTTGCGCGATCGTAGGGGTACTGTTCTTCTTTTGTTCTGTTCTACGGTTCATTATTGAGTTAATTAACTTTTGTTCTTGTTCGTCATTTAAGTTAATTAACTCTGAATTTTCATTGGTTTGTTTTGTGCATGTGGTCGGGTGTCTGTGGGTATTTATTTCCAGTGTTCCCCTTCCTCCGTGCACGTCGTAGTTTTATGTTCACTCATTATTTGTACCTCTTGTGTTTTGGTGTCCCTACACCTTTAAAATAAATTCAGTTTCTGCTACCTGTGTGCCTGGCTCCCTTCAGCGCGTTAAGGCGCTGAGGCTCTGTGCTTCATCTCCGCAGCCGCTTTAGTTCGAGGTAAGCGAGCGTGACACAGTGTCCACACTCCTATAGTGTCATGATCTCCCCCTGCGACATGGGATGTTTATAAGCTTATAACCTCTGAATATGTTTATCAGCGGCAGGTGAGTTAATTACATCAAATGCACATGCATTGCTGTTGGCTTCACTGTCCCCCCTATCGCCACTGCGCTTTTGCCACAGCTGCATATTGGGTGTTAATCGAAGTAGTAAAATGCCATTCCTTATTTGAAAATCACTATAATAAGCCTCATGTAATGCAATGGCATTGACTAAAAAGTACATTTTGTCATTAATAAACTAAAATTATGAATGAATATGAATGAATTAAAAAAATTATTTGCTACCGTGCAAAAAATGTATTCTGTTCAACATTGGAATGAAAAAAAAAAAAAAAAAAAAAATAAATAAATATAATATATATATATATATATATATATATATATATATATATATATATATATATATATATATATATATATATATATATATACATATACACACACACATTATATATATATATATATATATATATATATATATATATATATATATATATATATATATATATATATATATATGTATGTATGTATGTATGTATATAGCCTAAATTGTTACAAATTAAATAATTGTTTTTTGTAATTTGTTACTGACCTAGAGATTTTTTTACAAAATTTTATGCATATATATTTTTTAACACTGCGCCCGAGAGAAAGAGCAAATATATGAATGACCAGGAGATGATAACGACCAGCAAATCAGAAGGGAGTGGGGCGCCGCCAATCAAAGCGTACCTCTGAGTTACCGGGTCAGTGTTTTCTGCCTTAGCAACTCATGATTGGTTAGGAATGACGAGACCGTGGTGATTGATTGGCTAAAAATCCTCAAGCCGTTGCTATGGGCTTAAGCCAACCAGAGATGAAGCGGTATCCAGGCAGGAATTAGGTTCCGTTATTTTGTTAGGGAGGGAAAGTTTAAGTGTAATAGTGGGATGAGATACATCATCAATACTGAATAAAGTTATCTCGCGCCAAAAGGATCACAACATATAAATAATATGTAAATGTAAAGAGACTGAAAAACTGGGTGCCAAACAGATAGCTATACAAAACGTGTATACACCAAGCTGTATAAAAAGTAAAACACACACTGGTCAAACGTTTTAGAACAGCAATTTATTTTAATTTTTATTGACATTTAGATGTCATTTCTTGACATTTAAATATACCTTGAATTGATAAACATAACCCATAAAATAAACACATTTATTCAACTTTTGAGGTTTTGCTACTTTTGAATTGCAATGCCTTCATTTTAATGCATTACATTGAAATGAAGTCTTCAAACTTTTATCCACATAGGATTATGTGCTAGGATAACAGCTAGTTATATAATGAAATGTACCAAATGGTTTTAAACCTCTAATAGCCAAACAAATATAACCTAGCCAAAATGCCTTAGTTAACAATAAATAATCAGTTGATTTATTGGAGAACTGCTCTTTGAAGTTTGGTTTTTTTTCTTGAGTTATTTGAGTTTTTAGACTGCTGCTAGAACCTATAGACCTAATTAAACTTTGTTCTTCTCCCTGCTGCAGTCTGTATGGCAATGTATGGTATACTATACTTTAGACATAGTGACCAAATATATTCGGCTGAATATTGACAACTGTATTTGTCATATTTGTATTTATTAGTGAATAAGATCAAGTTCATTATGAGTAATATTGAAAGTATTAAAAGCATTTTGATACCCAGGCACAGTGTGTGTCCATGCTTGCTTGTTTATATACTCAGATCTTTTTCTTAAACAGTCTTTCTGATGCAATATGTAGTGTGTGTGTGTGTGTGTGTGTATGCATGTGTGGTGGGGATGTCTTGTCTACTGTGCTACTTGTGTTGTTTTTTCCCCCAATACTTCCAGGAGCCAATGATGAAGCTGTTGCCATGCACTAAGTGCCAGAGTTTGCTTCAGGTCCTCTCTCACTGCCTTGTTTCTACCCATATTCAGTTGCCGTAGAAACAGAGTCACTAGCAAGTCTATTTCAATCTCTCCTCTTGTTTGGTCTGTAAGTATTCTCTCTCTCTCTCTCTTTCTCACATAGTGCTGAATTAATCTCAACATTGCACTTTGATTCAGAGTGACAGTTCTGCCCTGCATCTGTCTCATGTTGCAGAGTTAACTTAGAGATGGATTTGAGATATTCACACAACCAATAATCCCAGACCAAGTTACAATCAGCCATCCAAAATTATCTGCATGGTTTAGAAATATTTATATTTCTTCTATACCTATAGTAATAGATGTTAACCTATATTTAGCAGCTACCTTACGCCACCTTGTTTCTACACTCATTACAATAATAATAATAATAATAATAATAATAATAATAATAATAATAATAGGGGGCACGGTGGCTTAGTGGTTAGCACGTTCACCTCTCAGCGCTAGGGATTCCCGGCTCTAATCCCCATCTGGGTGGAGTTTCCATGTTCTCCCCGTGTCCGCGTGGGTTTCCTCCGGGTTCTCCGGTTTCCTCCCACAGTCCAAAAATATGGACCAAGTCAATTGAATTCTCCAAATTGCCCCATATAGAGTGTGTGTGTGAGTGAGTGTGTGCCCAGCGATGAATTGGCGCCCTGTCCTGGTAGTATCTGCCCAGCGCCCGAAACGTTCTCCCCTGGATGGGCATGGTGAACCCCACTGCGACCCTACTAGAGGATAAAGTGGGAGATAATGAATGAATGAATAATAATAATAATTTTTATTATTATTGTTATTATTAGTATTATTTACAACCACCACACCTATCATTTATTCATTCATCTTCCAATTAGTCCTCTACTAGGGTCACAGTGGGGTTCCCCATGCCCATCCAGGGTGCCAATCTATCGCTGGGCGCACTCATAACCCATAACCCATCATAACCCACTCACTCACACAGACAAACACACTCTATATAGAGCAATTCAGAGTATTCAATTTACCTTAAATCCATGTTTTTGGACTGTGGGAAGAACCCGAAGAACCCGGAAGAAACCAACGCGCACACGTGGAGAACATGGAAAATCCACCCAGATTGGGATTCGGACATGGATATTCAACGATGAGAGGCGAATGTGCTAACCACTAAGCCACCGTGCCACCCCATACCCATCACATAGATTCATAGTACATGACCACCACAGAGCAGATACTATTTGGGTGGTGGATTATAATAAGCACTTCAGTGAATGTATTGGTGTATTGCCATGAGCAGTGGTATGTGTGCACCAGGCAACAGTACTTCTGATATTTTAGTGTCACTACCTTAGTGTCACAGCTGGACTAACAATATTTCATTAAACACATGTACACGTCCAGCAACTAACATCCTATAGACAGTGTCTTCTGAGCACCAATAAAAGATTCCAGGATGACTAACTAAAGGATGATAACACAGACTGTGCAGCCATGGTCACTGATTTTCCATTGGAGCAATAAGGTACAAGTACACTGTAAGAAACGAGTGTTTTCAAATCCCGCAGCACTGCTGTGTCTGATCCACTCTTACCAGTGTAATAAACTAAATAATCAGCATTATTGCACTGCTGCAATGAACCATTACCTAAACAAAACCTGCTCTGTGGTCATCCTGTATGGTTTCTGATCATTTTCAAACAGGTTAAAGTAAACTATGGTTAGGTATGGACTAGTTTGTAACTGTATAACTACACTGTGAATCTTTATGAAAAGTGAAACCGATTAAATATAGTGATAAAAAGAAACAAGGATAGACTGTAGAAACAAGGTGGACCTAGTGGCCAGTGGGTGTATATTACTTTATTACTTTGTGCTAAACATGTTGTAAGCTTACGATGATCAGTGTTTAAAATATCATTTGTATGTCGCTTTGGATAAAAGCGTCTGCTAAATGACTAAATGTGATCAACTTTCTAATTACACAGCTAATTGGGAGAATCTTTGCCACTAATTTTAATTATGTAATGAGAGACACAATATCTCTTATTTAAAAAACTAATGAGAAGAGTGTCCTACTTCATCTTAATCTATCGCATAACCTTTTTTAGTTTGAACTAAATCACATTTTAATACATATCTACAAATAAATATTGATTCACAAGAGGGGTTTGATTATTGATGTCAATGCAACTCAAGAATTCATTCATATAATAAAACATAACTGTATTGCTTTTCAAAGTAAAAATGCTTCTGGTGTGAATTAAATGAACAAACAATAAAGCATTTTTGAATCCTCTTTTCTTAAGGTCTTAGTGAAAAATTGTTTCGTTGCAGTGGTGGATTACACAGTGACTGTGCCAGCTTTCTTTATACCTGCTACAAATCATGTTTGGATTCATGCATCAAGTATAAATTTGCAAAAATTATAATTAAAAACCTTTCAAGTTTGATGTACGGTATTCATAGCGCAGAAATGATAATCTATTTTACCCTTGAGTGAACCTGCAGCCTGCTGTGGGAATGTTTACAAGAATCTGGCAGCAACACATAAAAGTAAACTCTTCTGTTTATGGTTTCTATTCTCGTTTTTTGACAACTGACATTGATATTTGTCCGCTTTTTTTTGCAAAGGGTCCATGTTTAAAGACAAATAGACAAATAGAACAGTTGACAATTTCTGATGGTAAATGAGTTCTGTTTACTGAGTCAGTGTCAAAATAAAACTGTCAACTAACCAAACCATATTAAAAAAAATAAACTAGTAGAATTATTATTATATTTCCTTTCCACCTTCTGACTTCACAGTTAACACTATGCATTCTGACTTTTGAATCCTATCAAACTTAAATTCCTAACAGATTTCTGTTGTCAGCTTTGCACGTGGTAAAATAAGAAATATCTTATCTTTTACTATAAACCCTATATATAATTTTAGGTTTGAAACAACACTGTTCTAAAAGTTTCACTGTATTGATGCAAAATTTTGTATCTCATAGGAGCTATTCTAAAGAAATTTCGAATATTGAAAGGTGAGTGACTGCAAAACCTACATGTCAACAAATATTATAAATAAAATAATAAACACTATTTATTAATAAAAATATTAAACTCAGAGAAGATATCACATGTTGGATGGCCCATTAAACTGCCTAAATTCATATCTACCGGTATTTAAAAACTTTAATAATAATGCTAGTAATTATCCATCCATCCATTCATCTATTACATTCCGCTTTATCCTCGACTAGGATCGTGCGGGGGGAGGGGGGGTTCCCCATGCCCATCCAGGGGAGAATGTCTCGGGTGCTGGGCAGACACACCCAGGACAGGGCGCCAATCTATCACTGGGCACACACTCACTCACACAGACACACTCTATATGGGGCAATTTTGAGAATTCAATAGACCTTGATCCATGTTTTGGGACTGTGGGAGGAAACCAAAGAACCCGGAGGAAACCCACACGGACATGGGTAGAACATGGAAACTCCACCCAGATTGGGATTCGAAATGGGAATGTGCTAACTACTAAGTCACCGTGCCACCCCTGATAGTAATAGTTAAAGAATATAAACAACAACACACATATATTAGGAATATCTATGTGCAAATTAATATATGCAATTTAATGTAGTGGTTAAGGATTCTCAGCACTGCTGTTACATCGACATGGTGTTGTGTGACATAAGTAGATCAGTTACGACAGTGCTGCAAATTTTTTTATCACTTCAGTTTCACAGCTGAACTAAGAGTAACCCACTAAGCAAAGATGTCTAACTTTCAGCATCTTGTAGTTTCCTGTGAATAGGATAAATAACTAGCACAAACTGTACAACAAGTAAGGAGTTACTGTCCTGAATTAGAGACTTGGGCAATATGTTAATATGGTCAATATAAAACTCTTTGAAAAGTCCAGCAGCACTGCTCTATCTGATCTAATTACATCAGTGCAACACACCACAGATATTTTGCAATGCTGAGAATGATCCATCACTTAAATAATTTCTGCTCGATGAGGATTCTGGTTAACATAAAACAAAAAAAAAGTCATAAAAAATATTCAAAGTGACAGATTGACTAGTCTGAAATTGCACAACACTACAAAGTGCAAAGTATGAGTGTAGAAAGGGTTAGACCTACTAATGTCTCTAATGCCAAACAGAACTTTAAAACCAACATCCAATTATAGACTTATAATGAAACAAAATCATAATTTAGTCTTATTTTATTCAGCTAATATTCTATACATATCAACCAACCAATCCGATTGAAAAACCATAGTCTAATTTGTTACTGAAATTCAAGCATTTTATACAATTTAACATAAGCCATTTTATTCAGAAAAAGAATAATTAAATGGCTTATTGTGATGTCATGTTAGATTTTTAATGCAGTTTAGAACTTAAATAAATACAATGTCCATATAAATAAATATGGAAAGCATTTAACCCAATTATTTTCACTGTAATAAACATTTAATGAAGTGTGATAATCTGAACTTTACGAAACATCGCCATTTACGTTTGCTGTTCTTAAACATCTGCTTTTATCTAAGTGAAATAAAAAAATGTATTTTTCTCTCTCTATTGGTGAATTGAGGTTAAGGCTGGGGGTTGAAGATTTACCTAGAGCAGCAAGATGGTTGGCAACACCACAACCTAAATTGTACATGACAAATCTTAGAAAGTGCAGAATCAAGCTGCTGTACATTCAAACTTCCAAATGGAATGTGTTGCCCGAGGGGAGACAGTGACTCTGAGGGTTAGCACTTTTGTCTTGCAGCAAAAATGGCATGCGTTTAACTAGGACAGCGATGGCAGGGTCATTATTGTGTTAAACTTGCATGCTTTACATGTGTTTGTCTGGGTTTTCTTTGTGAATTTCTGTTTTCTTTTATAGCCCAAGCTGCACTGGTGATGCTGATTTGCACCTTGTTGTGAATACGTATGTCTCCAGTGGTGGAGAATAAGTAGATAACATTAATTAATGTTTAGTAGCCCTGGGAAAACATTTTCATTTAGAAGGGTAAATTTATTTTATATGTACCAGGTTTTCCTCCCTTTAGTAAATTGGCTTGCTGTGACTTGATGCATTGGTTTCATTGACAAAATGCACCTATGTTGTATGCATTTTCTTAGGGTCCTGTAAATAATTCTTCACTCATTTTGGTTCTGGTAAAATTAATTTACCAGTATTTGTGTGCGAGTCTTATAAAGTTACATGATTAGGTTGGGATTCTGTGTCTTATTGACAAAACAAGAGGCTTAAAACTGCCACCACTTAAGGTGACTATATAAATATCTATGTGATAAAGTAAGTTATAAAGTTATGTATTTTGCCTACTGTGCTTACACACAGAGGTATTGGTCAGTCACATTTAACCTATCACACACACAAAAACACATACACTAGTGAAGCATACACACGGCGACCAGGGAGCAATTGGGGTTAGGTGCCTTCAGCCATAGTACTCGTTGGGACTGGAAATAAAACTTGGGTCGCAAGGCTGGTTCCTTAAACAGAAGCCTACAACTGCCCTGCAGGTAAAAGGTACCTAAAGCTCTAAAATACATTAGCCATGGAGGCTTGTCTGTGTTTTGTAATGGTCTGGCAAACTTTCCGGGGTATTTCACCACTTTTTGCCTATATAGTATTTCAGATCCTGATCAAGGTAAGCTAATTATAAATATTTGGATACGTTTTCCTACTTAGTGTATAAACCCTTACCTTAAGAGTAAAAAAAACTAAACTAGGCCTTTGTCATTATACATCACTGCCCTGGGTCAATAAAGCAAAAAACAACCTAAAATCACGGTTTCCCTTTAAGTCAAACTGCTCAGTCAGCAGTCGCGACGCTCGGAAGAGTGGGGGTGTGGCTTAAGTCAGAACAAAAACACAGGCGCTCCTTCAAGCCTATTGCAATTCACAGTGACGTCATATTCGGGCGTGTCTTAAACTAAACTCGTGTCTGGGCAAAACAGACGGAGCCGCTACTCTATATACACACACAAGTACACACAGAGAGAGAGAGAGATACAGAGAAAGTAAACCCTTTACACGGATTAACACTTTAAAGTGTGGATTTATCGTCAATAGTCCGTTATCACTGAGAGAGTGACTTATTAATCGCAATATTAGAAGAAAAGCTGGCGGTAAGTGTTTCTCTCGTTCTCTTGTCCTGTTAGAAGTTACGCAAATTGCCGACATAGTCATTGCACGCGTTCAGGATTTTTAGATACAACTTACTAAGTGATCGTTATCATGGATCATATATATGTATATTATTGGGCGTTATGTAAACCATGTGCACGTCTTTGTTACATTCTGCTGTAAAACACATTTCATCCGTCTTGACTGGGATAGTGACATCATTTTAATGACTTTTGTTTATATACAGGAAACTATAGCGTAGTCAACAACAACAACAAAAAAAAACCTCCACGTGTTTAACACTAACCCCTGCATTTAGAGCATGATCATTTTGGGAATGAAACAGCCATTGAGACTGGTTGCTGTGTGTGTAACAAACGTTTTGGCGTTTATATTTCAAATAGCCTTTAGATAGCACTCTGATGTTAGATGGTTAAGGGGATAGGTATTGGATTATTTACTAGGGTGTAATTAAACATTTAGGAACCACATTATACCAGATGCCACAGTTAAATAAGATTCATTTGTTGTAATTAAGATTTAATGAAGATAAATGTGTTTTAATGGTTTTGTAAAAGGATAATTTGTGGCTTAATTAAACTGATAATTAAAACACTAATGAAGTAAACAGTGTGCACAAGTAACACTTCATATAAAACATGGTTCCATTTTATTACATATAATAAGAGTTAACACTATTATTTGAGTGGCCATAGACTACAGATACTTTTATTTCATACATTATTTTTGTTGGCGGTCCTCAACAACAAATGCAATTTTGGATGGTTGTTTGCTTTTAAATAGCGCTATTAAGCAAGCATTATTGGCATCACTGACTGTAAACATAGACTGATCTAAAATGTTACATAATTTGTTGAAAAAACAAGAATGATTTAAAGGTGATTTGGGTTACACTGCATTTGTCTTACTAATAAATCAAAGTAGATGCACTGTAAGTGGAACCACCACGGTGGAACAGAATGTTAATCTATCTGTTGGAGTCTGGGATTTAAATGTGTCTATGCTCAGGATATGCACAATATACTTTCAATTTGTTTTTCAGTGTATCAACATTTAGGTCAGAAGTCCTTATTTCACATGGGACATGACTAAACCATGCGATGATATTCATCCCTATTTGTATAAATAAACATTCAGGTGAAGTAGAGTACACTGCCAATATGATGAGCTTCCACTGTGTAAAAAGAAACATCACATTTCATTTAAGATATTTTGGTTTATCAGAGAGTCTATGTTGCATTATTGCATAACATCCAACTGGAATCACAGTTCTGCTGTTTACGGGCAGAAGGACGAAAAAAAAACAATGCTATAAGTGGAGTGCATTCCACCAGTCAGTGCAGAAAAATACATTTTTACCTACATCTTTGAACAGGTTTACAGGAAACTTGAAGGTCCCTGGCTGATCATAAGAAGTGATGAATCCAAATTTCTTCTATATAAAAATCTCTCCTATAAGAGTGGATTCTGCACATAGGGTTTGAGTAGAAATGCATTCATGTACTCTGTGACTTTACTTGCTGTATGGAATATTACTGCTGGGTTTCTCAAAGTGTTCTGCACCAAGGATTCCAAATAGGAAAGAAAAACCCACCTCTGTTTTCTTCAAATTTATGATAATACTATGATAAATTACAAAAATGACTTAATTCTTATTAACTAACAATAAATAATGCATGTTCTTAAAGTACATATAATTTTTAATAGCTTCCAGAATGCTAAACCCTTCACAGACTAATTTGAGAACCTTACATGGTCCAAAATAAATTTGAGTTTGCTAAATTATTCTGGAACCTATCTGGTTTCATTCTTTATGTAAAAAAATGTTTTTCTATGAATAGAAGCAGTTTTTGTACCATTCTATAATATATCTTGTTGAAGGTGATTATTAGGTCAAACTGACTTGGCAAATAAGCACACTGCAATCGGTTTTTACACTTTCATTCTTAAACTAGTTTCATTCATCACAGCGGTTTTATGATGTCATCTTTCCTGTTTGACAATGAGTCACCTTTTTTCCTGTTGTGCACACATTGACAAGACAAAAACTCTTAAAACATTTGCTACTTTACCGAAATCTTGACAGTTAGTGGGCTTTCGGTTTTGCTATGGTTTAACAGAATGCCAGTCACTAACATGTTTACCAGAATCAACAGTACTATTATTATTATTATACATTAATATTATGCCACATCTTTGAAGTTGATCAGTAGTTAGTATAAAACCAATGTTTGCAAATTTTACTAAAGTACTAAAAAAAAGTTTTTCATAATTATCATCCACTGATGAACTTAGCATCTAAAGTAATCTAGCAGCAGAATCCTGCAGCTATAGCCAAGAGACCACCAAAATTGTGTCGCATTTTGTAGTCAGTGTCATGTTAGTTGTGTCCATATTTAGCACTTTGGGTGTACACATGATTTACAATGGTAAAAATAAATAGGGTTCTCATAAAATTGCTTTTGGTATTTTATGATAAAAAGAAACATGGTCAGATGCATGTTCCTCTGGGAATTTTTTTCCCTTCAATATCTTTAATTATGTTGATTAAAAGTCTGATTTTAATTAAAAGCCTAATATTTTAGCCTGCAAGCTAATACTGCTGTGTCTGACAAAATTAATAAACAAATCCACTTAGTTTGTCAATGTAAATTCTTAACAATTATTTAGTTTAACATATATAAAATATTTATTTTTCACAGTACGAGTGAGAATGATTTTTGGAAAACCTTAATATATATTTTGCCATTGAAAATCATGCTAAGTATCAGAGTGATATTGAGCATAATGGTGCATATAGTCAGGCAAAAGGAAACGATGGAGTCCCTTATCTGGCCAACACCATCAACTTTGCTCTTAAATTATGTCTTATTTATGTCTTTTTAATACAGGGTAGTCACTCCTTTTGCTCTCAAAGGTAGATTGTATTGTTTGTTTTGAAATAGTCTTGAATAGTTTTGAATAGTGAGTTGTTGTCATACTTCTCCTCACTTATCAACATGGTTTCTTTTGACAAATCTGCTTATCTGGTACCAACAATCATGCTACACTCTAACCTATCAAACAGTGCTTTAGTAAGCAGTGTTTGCTATATTAGTATACCAAATATCAGAGTACTATATTCAACAGACTAAAATCATTTTAAATTTTTTATAAGGATTTTATCAATTTTACCTGGAGCAATGATTGGAATAGGGTGAATTTGAATTTTGACACAGCATTTCTTGGCTCTCTGGAACTTTCGCTTATTTGAATATGACCTGCATGAAGCTCTGTCCTGGCTGCAGTTTCACTGAAGTTGTCACATGATTTCTACAACCCTCACTGGTTTGTCTGAGATCACCGTTATTCAAAGTAAAAGAGAAGCACATAAGCAGATTGAATAATTTTTTACCATTGTACTTTCTAAATGTTGCAATTATATTATAATGACATACAGTTTTATACATTGATAAATTAGTAAATAAATAAACTGATTTAATGGTTGGACAGTGGTAAATGCAGGTTTAGGTCCATAGAAATGGTAAGTGACTCATGAGAATAATATTCAGAGGTACGATCAAGTAAGTGCATTTAAGTAGTTGTTGAGGGCATATTATAATAATAATAATCTGAGGTTGCCTCATTTTTAAAGTGCTTACATTTTTAATAAAGTGCAGGTCTAGTGAAGCACTGGTAAATTCACCAAGTGTCCACATTCTCTCCATATATTGTTTTGTTATGTAAGTTTTATACAATAATAATGTATATAATTTGAAATTACATTTTTCAGACTTCTACACAGGCTCCATTGGGAGATGAAAATGGTTTGGGAAATCGTATGCATATTGACAGTTTATATTACCACTTAATATCTGTTTTACAAATGCTTTGAAAATGCATTAAGCTAAATCAGCAGATGTTGATTCCATAGAGTTTAAGTTGTATTGTGCAGAGGATATGAGATAAGGTCATAGATCAACGTATTTCACTTGATAATTATCAGGCAGGTTCCATTTTCTTTGTTGTTTCACCCCATTTTATGTGTGCATAGGCACTCACAGTAATGTCCAAAGAGAGGCCCCTAATCCAGTGACGGAACCCTACTGAAAACTGTGAAAAATCCAACTATCCCCATTAATAGCTCTTTAAAAACCCAGCAAGTTCCTCTGTTGCAACAGCTATAAGGATATTATCAACAATGCAGCCTTAAGCCATCACTAGTAGACTCTTACCAGACCTGTGGGACAACCTGATAATATTTTCCAGTTATGTCAGTCTTTAGAATGCTGAACTAATCGAGTGCACTGAAACCATTAGGTCATAATCAGCACAAAGCATGCTAACTCACACCATGTGTCATCTACTGTTGACTGATTGTTCTTAATTGATTCTCAAACGATTTTAACCTAAATCTGTTGTACAATAAATACATATTTCATTTAAATCATGTTCTCTGGCTCTTTCAGGGTGATTTCCGCTGATGGAGGATGAAGAGGAGGACTCACCTTTACCGACTGAGATTCAGGACGCAGACAGAGTTAGACAAGACATGCCACTAATTCATACAATGCCACGCTGCCAGATCTCAGGTTCTGCCTCAAATGCAGTCAGTCCACATAATCAGTCACTTCACAGAGCAGTGGGATTGGGACTGGTCCCAACATCATCCGCAGAAGATTCCCAAGTGCTTCTACAGAGTAAGCATGTACATGGTCAATAGTATATATACATACAAATTACTTTATTGTAACTGATGTATTTATTCACAATTTTTGGTTTTATTATATTTACATTTACAACATTAAGCAGACGTGTCCATCCAATGTAACTCACAAAACATTCTATGACATCATAGGGTCCAAGCAACTCAGGGTTTCAGTTTTCGGCACTTGGACTTTGTGTTATAGTACAAATTTTATCATTAAACATCAGTGCTCTGTTAAGTACATAAACTATAAGTAATAAAAAAAAACCTTGGTTACTTCCAGAGTGAAAAAATGAGGCATTAGTATGCTTATATACACTTAAGTAGTTTCATTCATTCATTCATTCATTATCTTCCACTTTTATCCTCTATTAGGGTCGCGGTGGGATTCCCCATGCCCATCCAGGGGAGAACGCTCCAAATTGAATTTGGAGAATTCAATTGACTTGATCCATGTTTTTGGACTGTGGGAGGAAACCGGAGAATCCGGAGGAAACCCACGCGGACACGGGGAGAACATGGAAACTCCACCCAGATGGGGATTCGAACCAGGAATCCCTAGTGCTGAGAGGCGAACGTGCTAACCACTAAGCCGCCATGCCGCCTACTTAAGTAGTTTGATTGCTTTTTAAATGTAGATTGATAAAATGCTCTGCTGTGTATTGTGCTGCACCATTTATTTGGACAGCATAAATGACAGGACAAGAATGGGTATGTTGTACTGTATATTTAGTAAAAAAAAAAATTAAAGGGCATTCGAGTCATCATGCATACTCATCTCTTTTGCATCGATCAGTCACAGGTTTTGTTGAGCAGGTCGTTTGTCATTACTTCATTAAGCTGCCTGTTCAGGAAGCAGTGATTAAGCCCCCTCCTTCAGCTATGGTGATAACATTCATTTTAATGTGTGCTCCACTAGACAAAAACATACAAGTTTAATGTTTTTAGACATTTAAAAAATATATATTTGAATAAAATTTACTTTTTTTAAAAGTATTCTGGTATTTCCTTACATAAAACTGCATACATTTTGTAATTTATAAAACTGTTAACCAATTCATGTTGTCTAGTTGTTTTACCTTGTTATTTCATGATTATTAATGATGCTCTGAATTTTTAAACAGGTTTAATCTTCCCTGAATGGGATGATGGCTTTGTCCCTTACTGTTCCACTGAGCCTGAGGAATTGGAAGGAGAGCAGCAGGATGAAAGGCGAGTGGAGGAGACTGAAGAGGAAGGTCAGGAAAGGACGAGCGTGGAAGTGCAGATAGGACAGAAGTTGCGAGAGATCGGAGATCGATTTCAGCGAGAGCATATGGATCTGGTGAGAGAGATTTTGCTGATGTACACAGCATTTTCCAAATACATAATGATGTTCCTATGAATATTCATTCATTCATTCATTCTTCCGCTTTATCCTATATTAGGGTCGCGGTGAGGTTCCCCATGCCCATCCAGGGGAGAACGTTTCGGGTGCTGGGCAGATACACCCAGGACAGGGTGCCAATCCATCGCTGGGCACACACTTACACACACAGACACGCACACAAACACACTCTACATGGGGCAATTTGGAGAACTCAATTGACTTGATCCATGTTTTTGGACTGTGGGAGGAAACCGGAGAACCCGGAGGAAACCCACGCGGACACGGGGAGAACATGGAAACTCCACCCAGATGTGGATTCGAACCGGGAATCCCAAGTGCTAAGAGGCGAACGTGTTAACCACTAAGCCACCGTGCCGCCCCTTCCTATGAATATATGTTACCTAATTACGATTGGTAGTAGACAGAATTAAATTCTGGTATTTAACTGCACCTATAATGTTACACATGCAGTCACACTCTCTCTTACTCTCATTTATCAGCATGAAGGATGTAATATTAAACACTGTTAAACACAATACTAAGATTCTGCAAGTTGCAGCTATATTATTTATTTAATAGGACCTTAGGTAATGACTTATAATCGATAATTAAGTATTTGAAATAAGACAAATCTTACTTATTAGAGTTTCGGTTAAGTTAAATCAAGTCCTAGCAGTTATCACCTTTCGAAACCATGCCAGCTGGTGGAACAGTTGAATTGTTCCAAGTGAGAATGAGTCTTATTATAAACTGGCACACTAAATAAAAAGTGTAGCCCTGAAAAATAAAAATCCATACCAAAACACAGCTTGTGTGGAAGATAAAGCATTCACATCTTTAGTGTATGTGAACATGGTTTATTAGGTGGTGACTGCTAAAATTAAACATTGCTAATTAAACTTTGTTCCCGGTTGCTCTTGTAGATGTACATTGTGCCATATCTCACAGCGCTGTTAAACACAATGAGGACATTAAGCGAGTGTTTGTTCCTTTTATACTGCGGGCTAAATTTAGAACTGTGATTCATCTGTGACATCATAGGTCATGTGACTGCTGTAGACTCATTACCTTAAACTGACTGTTTCAGTGTAAATACATTGGCGAGAGTATGGAGTTTACAATTAAATACAGAATATATAAAAATACTGCAAAAACTAGATCTGTGGTACTATAACAACATGTGGTCAGAGTGGGGAGCCTATACTCTGTGTGAGAGATGCGGCTTACGCAACACTGTGCAACACCTCCATCCTCCTCCTCCCGCCCCCTCCTCTCACACACTGCTCCACTGAACTCTGTTTGCTGTCCCAGAAACCTCAGCGACCCTGCATTTGATTGGACAGGCCTGGATTTCACAGAGCCCTGATTGGTCATTTAGAAGAGCACAAGACTAGAGGCACATGACTAGAGGCTAGACTTAAGCAAAAGCGCCATCTAGTGGCAGTCCTGACGAAGCCATTTCTCAATTCTGGTTAATCAGAATCTTGGGTGGTTTAGCCCACATAATGAATAAATGTGTTAAACTAATTAACTTACGAATGAACTAGTTTGTACCTACAGGGGAAAAAGGACTACCATATGAAATACTAAAAATGCAAAGCAGCAGCAGGCTATAAAATGTCATATGTGCCAAAAATACATCTGTAAACACATATAACTCCAGTAATTCAGTTTTTGAATTTTGTAATTATGTCTTTCTGTGATTTTGTTTTCAGTTTATGCAGCATCAGAGAGACGAATTTCCAGTTTGGTGGCATGTAGCTAACACGCTCTACAACATCATTTTCCCAAGAGAAGTCTTCAGGCATGATGGTGGTCACAGGTGAATGAGACTTGTTTTGGTCCTAGTGCCTACCCTTTTTAATGCCTACTGGCTTTCTGGCATTGGAAGAGAATGGAATATAAATTGGGACTAGAAATGAAGTCGCTGCTGGAGAGATCGATTATTTCCTCTTATCGATGAAGAAGCCATCTTTGAACCGAGCCAGCAATTTTTCAAAATTAATTTTTCTTTAACCCATTTTAAGAACAAATGTCAACTAAACATCTGTCACGCTTTACATGTGGGACAAATATTTGAGAAGGTGAAGCTTAAGAGCCTCAAGAGATACAAACTGCTCGTCTTTGTTACGTTTCTCACTGGTTATCACTGGTTACTACTGTTTTATATCAGGTTTTTGGATTTTGTTTTAATTCCAGAAGATACTATTGAACAGTTGTTTCATTTCTTATTTATTGAGACATAAGAACATCATTGTCGCCTTAAAATCAACTTTTAACAACTGAGCCTATAGCCTGAGCCTTTACTTACATCTGGCTGAAAGACATGTGAAATCATTTTAAAAGGGATTTTTCAAGGTTTTACATCGAGTCTTCACAGTTCTCAGAAACTGGAAGATATTTTGTAAACTTTTAATATTTATTCATTTTCTAAATTAAGTAAACAACACTTTTTAGGATTTTCAAGCTGTTTTTTATGACCTTCTAATGCAAATATGTGACTGAGAAGGTGCTAAGGTTTGGTGAGTCTTGAGTGAACATTATAAATATCTGAAGGACAAAATGAGGAATTAAAAGGAAATGACAACAGATAATATTCAATCAGTGCGATGAAGGCAATCATCGAGGAATAACTGTAAAACAAATCCAATGTTTATTTTGAGGTACAATCTAGTAGTTCTGACTGCTTGGGTTAAAAGTTAAAGGAACTACACTTGAGGTTTTTACAAACGGGTTATAAATAAGGTTATATAGGTTATAACCTCCTCACAAGGTTTTAAATTGACTGACCTGCTGAAGGAATAAAATGCACTTGTTGAACTTAAAAGCATCTTTGCAGTATCAAAAGCCATGAATCAAACATGCCATTTTATTCTTCCCTTAACCCTTATATTCCAGTTTTAGTAATGGTCCATGTGATGTAAACATTTGTAATCCTCACTATTTGCCAAGCATTCTTATTAAAGTTTCAGACGGGACAACAAATACAAATACATTTAAAAAATAAAAGATTAGTAGCCATCAACAGAATGTCTTGAAATTAGTAATGCCATAGCCAAAACAAGATCTGAATTTGGTTAGGTGTCACACTATTGATTTAAAACACACATGGCTTGGGCAAAATGCATATATCTTGTCATGTATATGAAACATAGAGACCCCAGAGGAAACCCATGCAGGCATGGGGAGGACATGCAGACTGCACAGTGAAAGGACCTGTGTTTCTCCTAATGGGCAATCAAACCCAGGAACTTTTTGCTGTGAAGCAGATGTGCTAACCACTGTGCCACCCTGTTGCTGACAATTGTCTCCAGTTTCTCGTTAACAATCAGAATATCATTCCTAAATCAAAATTTTATTAAAATGAGGACCAGGATATTTGTTATTTTGGTAAATCTTTTCAAGCTCAGTTTCAGTGTTCAATGAGAAGGCCTAATTTTAAGCGGCTCATGATTTGGACCTGAATTTATATATATTAGTTAGGCGTAAAACAGATTGATAGTATTTATTTATTTTTACGTACATAAGATAAAATAAGTTGAATAAAAAGGAATTTTAAGTCATAGTAACAAATATTTATATCATTTGTTTTTTGAAATACGAAGTAATACATCTCGTTACTTCTCATGCCATTTTCACAAGAAATCACAAAAACCATAGATTCCATAAAGCAAATTTCTTCATCTTTTTACTTTTATATTTATCTAAAGTTCTGCTTTACTGAGGATATCATTTTTTTTATAATTCTTCTGACTTTTTTTTTTTTACTGTAATAAGATTGAAGTTTGTAATGAAATGTCATCTTCTGATTTACTGCAATATGCAGTGTTTTTAAAAGTCAAAGAGTTTTTTTTCTTAATTCAGTTGTCGTTAATTTGAAAAGGTTTTGCTGTACTGTTTACCTCTGCCCCTGTAGTCTGCTTTGATCAGGACAACACAGGCCTTTAATGTACACACCAAACATTTCTGCTTTCTGTAAACATATTGTGCCAATGACTAATGAACACACTTCTCATTCTATTAACACATAAACCAATACACCAGAGCAATGTATAACCCTCACATTATAGTAACAGTGCTTTAACCCACTGAATAGAAATATTGGCACCTATAAAAAAAAATTTCAAAGACCTGTCATACTACATGCATTGTGCACCACCATTACACCATACTTTAGAAAACGGAAGAAGTAAATTATGTAAATATTCATCTTGGATTACTTTCCTGCAAACATCCATCTTTTAGAAGTACTTTGTGACTCACTCTTATATTGATCTTTCACTTTGATTAGTTTTTAGGACTTTTCAGACAATCAGCTACATTAATGTGCCTTAGGGCAGTACCGCAGCTTTGTTGCAAAACGGAGACAAATTCAATGAATATCAGAATAATTTAAACATATTTTAATTCAGCTTTAAGCATGTGCATGAACATACTACTGTGCATGTCTACAGAAGGATTCCATCTCTGATGAAAGCTGAAATGGTCCAAGTTTTCAGAACATTAATTTGTTTATATTCAAAGCTACTCAAAACAGCACTGTGCATTTCCTCGATTTTTAAAGGTGTTCCTATTTTAAACACTGGTTTAGAAAGCCGCTTTGTTATATGGCTTATTATAAAGGGAACAGTTTTGCATAAAACTAAAGGTTAAAAGCCAAGTATATTCCTTCATTTTGTGGACAGTTGCACTATGTATTGTCAGTTTACAGAGACTGGGTTTAATTTTGGTGGTTTAGACCGCCACCTGCTGGCCAAAACAGCGCACTGGTTTGCTTTAAGTGAAAAAATTTAAATCAAAATGTCAAACTAAATGTGCATTATACAAAAGCAACAATGAATAGAAATTACTTAAAACAAATATATTACATATATAAAGCGGAATATTGTGGCCTCATATTGTGGCTTTTAAGACTTGTTTTTGCTTTGCTTTTTGACAGGAGTATATTTTAACTTTAAGCTTGAAAAAAAAAGTCTTTTGTTTTAACATTAAAATGCCCTTAAAAGTGCACTCTGAATAAAAGCTAGTGTTTCACCAGGTTTTATGAACCTTTTTATTTTGAATGTTCATATTTCAGAAAATATTGCTTTAAAATGTTTTGAAGATAACTATACAGTTACAATAAAGCTTGTTAAATGTGAATATGTACCTTTTTTATAATAAATGCTTATGCTGTAGAACTACTTGACGTCTTTTTGTGTGTAAAAGACCAGCTACTAATTTTGTGAAGCATTTCTTATGGTTGAGCAAAAATAAATTGATACTGTTGCACAAAGACCGATAACATAGAGCTATTTAGCCCAACAATAAAAATAATTCTCAGTGATGGAAAAAGGTCACAGTAAGCTAGTTCTTTGATTTACTTATGTTTTTGTTTTACACTTTTACAGATTTGAAAACATTATGCAAAAACACAAAACATTAATCAAAAATCACAATACTTAAAAAAATATACAGGGGTGTTTTTAAGTTACTGAATAATGGAAAGGAATTTGGATATCTGTATTTTTTGGTTTGTTGTTATTTCGAAATTCTTACTGCACAGTAAACTTTTGAAATCGTTTATCCCCATGTAGTACCCGAGTTTGACTGCACTACAAAATTATTTTTTTAACCCACATAACTCCTGCATTTTGGTGTGAAATAGTCATTTATTGCATAGTAACTAGCTGTTAATAATGTAGAACTAAAAAGAAGATAATTCTATGTCAAATTATTAAAGAACAAAAAGAGCCATCATACAGACATGAAATGCTGATCCTGCTTGTAAAAGTACCATTGGTTTCAACGAGTTTCTCATGATACATATAAGAATATGGGCATTTTTCACATACTCCTTTTCAGATGTTCAAATTTATTACACTAAAAACTTAGTGTTTCTCTTTCAAAAAGACATGATACAAGCTAATAATACAGCCAGGATATTAGTTATAATTACTTTTACTTACTATTAAAAATACTGATAAACAACTGGAAAAAAAAGTTTTTACACAAATTTTTCAGTCAGACATTTTGCTTAGAAAACCCTCAGGTAAACAGAACAAAGTTTTAACATTTTTTTGTTAAATAATAAAAAAAAAAAAAATAATGAAAAAAATAAAAAAGCATTTTCAAAAACAGTTGATTTTTCATTAAAGATAATAATAGACTGAAAAAGATGCAATACAAGTAGCTAAATGTTAAAGCACATAATAAACTTGTAAAAATACCAGGACTAGATTATACAATGCTGTTAGTCAAAAAAAATATGTAACCTATTTGTATTCATACTTCCATGCAAAGCAATTCCGGGAACCAAAAAGAAAAGAACCCCCCCCCCCCCCCACAATATTGTTGTATATATTTGCATGGGTGGAAACAAAAATTGTGTTGTATGTGATAAGGCAGTTTTTATTTACTTTTGCTACACTGCCTTTTTGTTCAGCTATGCCTGATGTTTCTTAAACCACATACATATGATGTTAAAGTAGTAATTATATTGGTTTTAGGCAATTAGGATAAAAGCATTACTAAAGTCATCACTTACTGTTAAATGTAATGGACCTTCTAAAATACATAATGCATAGTATAATTTATTAAAAACATTCTTAAATAAATAATAATAAAAAAAACTCAGATTATCCATAACCAAGAGAAAAACAAAGCTTTAAATCAGCAATATAAACTCATCACTGAAAACTGAGGTACCATTGTTTACAATTAATTTATTACCAGTAAAAATATTGAATTATGACCAAAGTAAAGAACTGAAGTTATAGCCTTGGACTGAGGATTTAACATGGACATCTTCCAGGACGTTAATGTACAACATTAAGTCAAATAAACAGTACTTGAAATCACATTAACATGTTGGTCCATTTTGTGTTTATTAACCTTATTTGTTTCACTTAATTATGCTCCCATGTTCTCCTGCTTCTTTTCACTGGTAGAGCGATGCATTACTGCGATTATATTGCCTTCAGGCATTTTATATCTCTTTTGTTATTGGCTTTGTCCCTGTTAAGGACATTTTTATTTTTCTCACGTTCAGTTTTTTTATTAATCATTAATTGTATTAGATATCTATTAGGGCGGCACGGTGGCTTAGTTGTTAGCACGTCTGCCTCTCAGCGCTAGGGATTTATGTTCTCCCCGTGTCCGCGTGGGTTTCCTCCGGATTCTCCTGTTTCCTCCCACAGTCCAAAAACATGGATCATGAATTGAATTTGCAAAATTGCCCCATATAGAGTGTGTTTGTGTGCGTGAGTGAATGTGTGCCCAGCGATAGATTGGCGCCCTGTACTGGGTGTATCTGCCCAGTGCCCGAAACGTTCTCTAGTTGGTGCTGCTGTTCTTGAATTGTAGTAGGTTATACCAAGACCTTCTGCCTTACAAACCTATACCTTTTTTGTTTGTGTGCCCCACTGAAGCACATTTTGTGGTGGAGTACAAAGGCTGTCACTGTATAGAATCAATTTACCTACTTCGTATCATTTAATTTTGTCCTCATCTGCATTTGCAAAATGCCTGGTCAACATCTTTGACTTAAGGCTTTCTTATTTCATTTCATGATCTGTTGCCTTTTTTTTTAATAGAAAAGTATGTTGACCTCGGTACCATACTGGTTTGTTGCATGCTTGTTATATACCGGTAAACAGCATCTAGTCTGCATGCTCCCATGTTGTTATCCCATACCTCTGGGTCTTAAGTTTTTCTCATATGTACATCATTTATATGGGTTCTCACTTCTTTGCTGTCGTTCTTTGTTCATACCTTGGTTTGTTAGTTTGCTATTCAGTTTGTTGAATGTACATTTGTGTTTGAAAAAGCAAACCAAAACAAAACAACATTTAACAGCAAATACACCTAAATCTGCTTTTTGTACTTATACTGCCATCTTGAGGTCAGGTTACGTATCTCAAATTTCTGCTGCCATTATGTTACAACCAACAGGTATGTCTGATTACACTATTCATAAAACAAATAAACAAACAAAAAATATGGAAAAATTACATTTCAATTTCTCAACACAGCTGTATCCTCACTGACAGCCATTTACTTTAGGGATGTCTAATATTTCTGCAAAGTTAGATGCATGTTATTCTGGAAACAATGTGTCTGTCTTTGACAGAATTGAAGTGCATCTCCAGTGATAATCTGTACATTAAGATAATTGAAAAGACTACCTTCATTTTAGTGCAGAGTTAACAGAATAAATTCACATTTTGAATGTCAATACAATAAGATAAGATTGCATACATTCAAATAAAAAGAGCAAAACTATTAAGCATATACAGTGACTAGACTCTCCCAAAAAGAACTGATTATGGTGCTTAGTTGTGTACAAAATGAATTAGTTAAGTGGTTTAGGACATGTCTATGCTAAACTGATTATAGATTACATTTAACAGTGAAAGTGATCCAAGACATGTTCGTAATTGACTGACAATACATACAGAAAAAAAGAATATGTGAGTTTAGAGAGAATATATGTTTAAAAGAATATATACATCTATAAAAATTGATGTTTGTGCATTTTTGGGAAGTTGTTTTATTTGAGTTCTGCCTCTCTCCTGGTTTCACTTAATACAATCTAGAATCTGTTCAATTCTGGCATCATTTTTGGTAAATAAATTAGGTAAAAACCATTAGATAATTATTTCCAAATATAAGAAGCATACGAACATGGTTTTAAAAACATTTTTACAAAATACATACTTTTTACATTTGTATGTGTGTGTGTATTCACAGACGGGTAACATGACCTTCAAAACTCTGCGCTGATCCATTTGAGGTTTCCTGTAAACACATATATATACTGTAAACAATGTTCAACAATGTAAAACAAAAGAAAAGACACTTACATTATAGACATCAGGCATATCAATTTGTCTAAATAGCAATCACTCTCTTCTTATTCTCCTTGAGTGGTATTATCTCTAGTTTTACGAGACAGTACCTGCAGTTTTTATATTGCAAAATCCCATAAACCCTAATAAACTGAAGCAATATTGTAAAGAAAAGTGCGTATACCTTTCAGCTTAAACTGACGGACCCAATATCCATAAGGAGAATAAGGGCTCTACATATTAAAATTATGATTTCTGCTCACTTCCTAACACTTCCTAGCACAGCTAAATTTACCAGAGAACACAGTGGCATCTAGTTCTCTTAAAGATATTAACTAAGATTTACACTAAGTAAATATTACATATGTGAAAGACAAAACGAACATTGAGCTGCCTGTAACATCATCCAGCATGACTATTTTGGAAGTGGGTTAATGATGTTATGTGTAAAAATATCCTCAAAGGGTGATCAGCCCATATTCTGTTTTTAATCAGAATTATTTTAAATCCAGTCCTTAGCGGGTTGATAATTATGCGTTCTATTAACTGTTACATCATCTTGTTTTAAACGAATTACATAATTTGTTTTCATAAAATTTTTCATATTTTGTTGGTTTATTATTTGATTGCTTCCTTATTTTTTTAGTTTAACTGTCTCTTTAAACAACACAAATCAGTTTAATCTTTTATTTTTTTCAGGTAGTAACTTTGAGGTATGGTACATTTCTTCATATTTATACATTTTATTCGCAACTGTGCATGCACCTCTAAGTAGTTCATTTTTATTGTAGGAGAAAGTCAAAAAATACTCAAAAATCTACAATACACTTTTGAAACTACTTGATTTCTGAGCACAGTATTGATTAACTCTAAAAAACCATATGGAGCATGTTGACACTGACACTATACCTTCTGCTATTTAAAAATAGTGTAGTGTGTTAAACTTACCAAAGTCAAATCAATATGATTAATACTTAGTATATACAGTTCAGTACTAGTGTGTCAGACAATACAAATACCCTCAGAGATAGCAGAAACAATTGTTTGTTTAGGACAGAGCTTACAATTGAATCTTTCTCAGTAGAAACTTTGGGGCCAGCTAGAAAAATTTTAAAGGTTTAAGTGAATATAACAGCTTTGGCGGAAATGACTGAAAATGAAAGAAATGACAAGAACAGCAGGAATAATGCTGCTGCATTGAACACACTGAACTCATTAACTGACATTATAGTGATTTACTGGCAATACAGCAGATGGTGTGATTGAGCATACCTGAGCCTGCATGTGCTGCTGAAAGCACGCAGTGCGCTGATTAATTGATCAGGGCTGTGCAGGGTTAAACAGAGCAGTGGCACCGTAATCCTGTGTAACTGGATCCTGAGAGAGAATCAGGTGGTGGCCCACACAAATCAATCAGTGCACAATGAGGATTTAATTGCCACCAGTCAGTGCAATTTACATTATAGGAAATGAAGAAAGTGAAGATGTCTTTTTAAAGTGCAAATGCGAGAGGAAAGGAATCGAGAGGAACACGCAAAAGAGTCTTTTGGACTTACTACATGGCATGACTTGCACACGTTGCAGAGAAAAAGCGTTCTGCCTCACACACATGCATTCACAATACACACACCAGGTGTCAAAAGAAGTTAGTTATGTTAGTTAGACATATTCAATTATTAGTGTTGTGTGCACATTGCACATTATAATAATAATTAGTGACATTATTAATAATATTCCATGTGACGAGTACTCACGGGCATTTTAACTAACTGATTAGCCTTCTGCCTGCGCAGATCAGACTTAATAAAACCTGCAATAAATCCAGGATAAAGAAGAAAAATTAAACAGAGAACAGAGAAGGAAAACAATGACAAAGTTACTGAAACATTGACACCTTGTGTCACTTTCCACTCATTACAAGTTAAAAGTAAATCATATTTAAAAGGTTCCAACAATAAATTATAAATAAATTAGAATATTATAATAATAAAAAAACAGTATTTGGTATTAAGAGCTGTCTACAGCTGCCCTAATTAAAATAAAACCTTCATGTTTATTATAGTAACTTCTATTTTCTTTACTATTTGACATTTCACATTTACAGATGTTCTTGTTAAAAGTGACTTACCCAATGTGCAATGTCTAAATAACTTATAGTTATAACAGCAAACTATACTGTGATATGATTTTCTCTTTGTTATTGCGTTGCTGTTAGATTTTGTTGTTTGTACCATACCTGTTATGATCGTTCCTATGAGCAGGAACACACACAAGAATAGATTTCCAGCCAGGGTGCCAAAACTAGTGATTATCTTTCCCTGACACATGGTAAAAATTATCCCGAACACCTGCAACACAATAACAAGGTGACATTTATCACTTATTTTATTTAGATCGATAGATTTATAGTTAATACTGACATTTATAGGTTAAGTAAATAACTTGAAAGTTCCTTTGTACCTTTTTATATTATAATATTAGGCACACCACACAGCAAACATGTTTTAGTACACTGTCAGGTAGGTGAAAGAATGAAGGTCTGTGGGCATTTTGCTAGACCCAAAGTTAGCATATTGCACAGGGTGTCTGGCACGCTAGATTTGAATTCCAACACAACTTTTTAAAGATCCATGATATAGGCTATGTCTGCTTGACTAGTTGGCCAAGGGTTCATAATGCATGCAGCAAGCTGATGACCCAAAACATTAGGTGATCTCTGAACCACCATTCTGGTTTATGTATTCCATACAAATGGCCTGCAGTCTCCAGACTCTTATGAGCTTCTGAGTATAAGCAAAGCAGCCAACAAGTCCAGCACATTTGTAGGAATGTGAGCAAAATATCGAATGAGCTTTTTTTTTTTTCATTCATTCATTCTCTCCCGCTTTATCCTCTATTAGGGTTGCGGTGGGGTTCCCCATGCCCAACCAGGGGAGAACGTTTTAGGCGCTGGGCAGATAGACCCAGGACAGGGCGCCAATCCATCGCTGGGCACACACTCTATATGGGGCAATTTGGAGAACTCAATTGACTTTATCCATGTTTTTGGACTGTGGGAGGAAACCGGAGAACCCGGAGGAAACCCGAGAACCCGGAGGAAACCCACGCGGACACGGGGAGAACATGGAAACTCCACCCAGATGGGGATTCGAACCGGGAATCCCTAGCGCTGAGAGGCGAACGTGCTAACCACTAAGCCATTGTGCCGCCCAGCTTTTTAAATAATCTTTCAATTCTATTATAGACTAAATGCCTCCATTGTTTTTAACTGTTTGATATACATAAGGCTTATAAATCAAAATGATGTTATTCGAAGAAAAAAAAAATAAAAAGAACCCTTTTGGCTACATTTAAGTGCATGCAGTGTATTAGGTTTTGGAATATTTTGTTTTTTGTTTCACATTTTTGGACTGATTGATCGATCTGAAATGTAAACTACAAATGTTATGCAATTGGAACTAACAATTTTTATATAAAATAAGTTTATATTTAATGTGGATTTTTGTTTTAGGGGTTCAGATACAAGTGTGTAACAAACAGGCACAAACAAAGACACCTGAGCAGAGCAGTTCAGCAGGCCTGAAGATGTTCCCTCAGATTCAGGGTAGGTGAGTTCCACTGCAAACTCAAAGCCCAGAGGCAAATATCCAGTCATGAAAAAACTGTAAAGGTGCGTACACACACACACACACACACACACACACACACACACACACACACACACACACACACACACACACAAAAAACATCTGTTGTTAAACCTACAAAAGTCAAAATCTACACTAGTTATAATGGGTGAATTTGCACACATGCTATAAAAAAAAAATAATGTTTTACCCCAGAGCTCCAGCAGTGATGAACACGACCCAAAGGTGACCGACATCCAGAGTTAGGGCATAAATTATCATCCCAACCAGAGACATGATGTACACTGTGAGCGTTGTCTGTCTGCACATAACATATTACTGATTAATTCTTTGTGTGCATTAAGTGTTTAGTGACCAAGCTGAAATGTTCAATTTGTCATTGAAACACTAGCAGATTTAGCTTACCAGGATAAACTATTTTTCTGAAAATACAATTTTAGTATTAACAAAGGACTTACCTAATGTGTTATATTTATTTTAACTACACCCAGACAATTAAATTCAGAATGTCTAATAATGTTATAAAAAAAAGTAATTTGAGGTCAAGGTAAAAAAAACAAAACAAAAAAAACAACCTTGTAGTAGTGCCAAAACAAATCAGCCATGCGGAGCCTAAGTGAACATCCAAATATTGACATCAAATAATGCAGAATGATATTATGCAGAATGGAACACATCATTTTTACGCATTTTGGGCACTTTATGTAGACTACTATTTTACAGAGATTTTTTTTCCAAACCCTAGCTCTAAATATTACTACAATAAAATTACAACCTGGTTTCACTTTAAAACTAAATGATTTATAAAAAAATGTATATAATTTAAATTAAATTATATATTAACTTAAATTATTAATTAAATTATAAATAAAAAAATATATACAATTTAATTATAGTGTGTGTGTGTATGAACTGGTTTTTGGCCTCACAATATATACCCATCCATCTATTATCTTCCGCTTTATCCTGCCCATCCAGGGGAGAACGTTTCGGGCGCTGGGCAGATACACCCAGGACAGGGCGCCAATCCATCGCTGGGCACACACTCACACATACACACTCTATATGGGGCAATTTGGAGAACTCAATTGACTTGATCCATGTTTTTGGAGTGTGAGAGGAAACCCGGAGGAAACCTCGCGGACACGTAGAGAACATGGAAACTCCACCCAGATGGGGATTCGTACTGGGAATCCCTAGCGCTGAGTGGCGAACATGCTAACCACTAAGCCACCGTGCTACCTCAAGATATATACCTTTACACAAAAAAACAGTACAGTCATAGGGATTCTTTAAACTTAAACAGTTTCCTTCAATACTTACTTGTATGTTTTAGTTTTATCTAGCCAAATTCCACAGACAAGAGATCCAATCATCCCAGCTATGATAATGGTGAGACCTATTCTCCCAGCATTTACCTCTTGACCCTAAAATATGACAAAAATAACTTTTGATCGTAAGACTGTTGGATTTAAATACAAGCTGCACAGCTCTGTAATTAAAAATTTTAACTTGTATTAGAATGGTGGGGCCTGTCTCAGAGTTCATTGGACCATCGGCCAAGAAACACCCTGGCCAAGTTGGCAGGCAATAACAAACACAGAGGTCAACATTTAAACCTAAAGGTATTTTAGTATCTGTATTTCACATATTCACATACTGGCATAAATATATGCTAAAAACATATTGGAATGGCCTAGTCAAAGCCCAGACCTTAATCCAATTGAGAATCTGTGGTCAGACTTGAAGATTGCTGTTCACCAACGGAAACCATCTAACTTGAAGGAGCTGGAGCAGTTTTGCCATGAGGAATGGGCAAAAATTCCAGTGGCAAGCTCATAGAGACTTATCCAAAGCGACTTGCAGCTGTAATTGCTGCAAAAGGTGGCTCTACAAAGTACTGACTTACGGAGGTGAATAGTTATGCACACTGATGTTTTCAGTTATTTTGTCCTATTTGTTGTTTGCTTCACAATAAAAAAAAATGTTAAATGTTGAAGTTGTAGGCATGGTCTGTAAATTAAATGATGCAGACCCTCAAATATTCCCTTTGAATTCCAGGTTGTGATGTAACAAAATGTGAAAAATGTAAAGGGGGGAGGGGGTGAATACTTTCGCAAGGCACTGTGTATATATATACACACACACAAAATACTGTATATGTATAAAAATATTTATAAAAGTATATGTATATTAAACATCACATTCCACATATTTTGGCAGCAGAACAGAGTGAGTAAGGACACAAGCACATAGGTTCTTTACTTAGTTCATGTACGTAGTGTGTTTAGATTTAGATATGAACAGTGTAAAATGTTCTATACTAAATAAAGTAATAAATATTTATATAATTAAATTAAAGTGCAATAATTAAGTAATAATTATTAATTAAAGTGGAAATATTTAAATGTTTGTTTGAATGTAATTAATATTTAATAAATCTTGCGACAAAAATTGAATGAAGTCTTAACTTCCTGAATAACTTCCTTTAGGTGATAAATCTCCTGTAATCATTTACATCACAACCTTTATGACTTCAACAACCAATTTAGGAAATGAAACGGCTCATTAAATAAAGCAACAACATACATGATTTCCAGAGTTTATCGTGATTTCTAAAAATAAATTAGGATTACAAGAATTTCTACATACAAGTCCATTTTTATCAACTCACTGTCTTAAATTGTATTTTAAAAAACTGACAATATTTAGCAACAGGTTATTAATATAATTGAAATCATAATATCATTATGGTGAGGACTAATTTGATAGTATTAAATATAATTTTCTTTCTAATCTTAGCTTGTTCCAACACAGGACTCATTAATAACTCAAAGCAAATAATTGTGAAAGTATTACTATTTCTAAAAAAGAAATATATATTAAATAGCAGAAATGACATCAAAACAAGATGGACTGTAAAGGTTTTATGTTTTCCTTACTTTATTGTTTTTTCCATATAATCTAAAGATAACTCAGGTATTGTATTTGAAGTAATTCTGCCTCAAATTATTTTTACTTTCGTATGTTTTTTCAGTGACAATAAATGTAATAGGAGTTGTTCCCACAGCCAGTATGAACCTTTAAATTCTTTAACAGGCTTTGGGCATGAGAAAAAAAAAAAAAAACATAATCTTAAAAATGCTTACATAACCCTTTTTTATTTTAATTTTACAGTTTGCCATAGATGAAATTAATACTTTGTTACCTTATAGTCCTGTGGTGTACTGACCTAAGTTGTTTAAATAGTCAGACACATAGGGTATGGACACATGTGCAGGATTTGTATTTTGTGTTTCTAATGCTGTAGGCAGATATACAGAAATAAAGAGGAGGCTCTACTGTTACAGATATGTGACTTCAGGCAACAGAATCTAAATCTATTAGCCTGAACACTAAAACATGTAAAAATTAGTTGGATCTGCAGTTAGAAATGTTTTATTTGTTTAACAAATTAAATTCTTCCTGATTCCTGATCTTCCAAGTTAAGGTCAGATGACAAATTCATCAGCTGAACTACAAGCAGAACAAGACTAAGAATAAATGAGAATATGTATAACCTAATGCTGAGCAATACATGTTCTTTATATTATTTGTTGAAGCACAATTTGTTTCCTGACTACACTTTATTACATTAACTGATCTCAAATGATACAAGCTCACACACAATGTGGTTTTATTTAACTCTCTGTAAAGTGTAAACATATTTTTATAATTAAAACATAAACAGTGTATTAAAATTATTCAGAATTATAAAAAATCAGGCATTGTCTGCTCTATAACAGGAAAAAAAAAAAAACTGCTTCACTTACCGGATAGTGTTGGATGATCATTTGGTTCAGAAGTGTACCCATAGCATAAAAACAACCAACGTTCAGTCCTTAAAATAAACAATGTGTAATACAATGATAATTAAATAAACAACTGATTACACAAAAAACATTAATTCAGTTTTTTTTTTTTAAATATACAGCTGTTTTAGGAAAAATGTTTCAATGCACAAATCTCAAAAATTGTTAAAACTAAAAAACATTGTTTAGTAATACTTAAGGCTCTAGAGTAAAGTGTCATACAATTGCTGTTAAAAAAACATATAAAGATAATGCAGAAATTTAATTTACCCATACAGTCCATGTGTAATCCCCCACGAACATATTCGTTTGTAGACCTTAATCATGTTATTTTTGTTTCCTGTTAGGATTATATTATTAGGTATATGGGACTTTATTCTTACCCCGTCAATAATTTTCAAGTTGTTCTAACTGGATTGCTTTTGCATATTTAATTCATTTAAATTGTTTTGGATTGTTTCATTGTGTATTCACTGGGTGGCATATCCAAGTGTTAGTCACACCAGCTCCCAGAGATGGTGCTCTTTGTAGAGTGGATAGGAGGGACAGATATCCACACTCAGTGGTAGACATCGGTGTGAATATATGATTGTGTAGCATGCCACCTGTGGTTTTGTTTTGGGTTGTAGGGGTCACAATTAATTTAGTGTGTAATTTTCATGGTGCTGCCCCTTTAAATGAACATAAATAATCATTAAATGTGTCTTACAATCTTAATAGATTTAAATATGTATTATATGAGTGGTTTTCCTGGACGTTGATTGCATTCTATTTTCATCATAACTAGTTACTATTTCAAAACCGTCAAACCATTTTAACCACTACTCAATTGGGGTAAAAATGCATGCAACCATGTTTTAGGATTAAATTAGAAAATGAATAAGTGATCAAATTAACAAATGTAAAAAGCATCATGTGAAGCTGCCGCATCGTCACTGCTTAACTGAAACCCTAATCATTTAACCGTCATGTGGTAGCTTACTCTGCTTACAGAGGTTACTCTCTGCTTGTGAAAATGCAGTTAAATTACACAACCCAGGAGATGTTGATAATTCTACAGTGTGCACTGGTTTTTCCATAGCTAGTGGCTCGTATTGTTCTCTTATTTGGAAAAAGTGTCTGCAAAATGTAAATATAATTTTGTGTTAAACTGAGTGACAAAACAGTTATGGCTAGGACTTTAAAATTACAGAGTGAATAAATGAAAAAGGAGGGGAAAACAAAAATAACACAATAAACTAAATGACACCTTTAATGCTGACAAACTACACAAGTTTATGAGCATTCCATAAAAATTATGCTTCCCAAACACATACAGGAAAAGTAGGACACCTGGCAATTTAGTAAAAATGAATACATATATATAGTGTATATGTGTTGTACTGTGTGTAAACTTTACCATAACTTAAGGTGAGCAGGATAAAGGGAGTGTTACGAAAAAGGCGCAGGATGGAAGATGAGTATGAGTAGTTCTCTTTGGGAATAAGACGAGCTGCTGCCTGAGCCTGAGATGGAGGAAGAGTTGGTCTCTCCTGAAACACTAAAAGAGTCAAACATACCAATGTCAGTACTTTAGAGGGAACAGCAATTTTAAAAATGCCCAAAATCAGCATAACACAATAAGTAGTCTTCGTTGTGGAAACGGAATCGAACTAAAATAAACCAAATAACCACACAACTGCCATTAAGCCAAAGCATCTACTAAAAACAAGTCTGAATAATTTAATGACCTTGTGTTTCCACAGATTCAAATTCTTACAACCAACAATCCTAGCTTATCACTATGTTGATTGCTGTGGAACATGTCTGCTATGTGCAAGGTGTCCAAACAATTCTGACAGAACCAATGTAAAGAGACGTTTGCTTACCAATGAGCACCAAGATGAAGAGGAATGTAGCAAAACCTGCAGTTATGTAAAACATAACTCTTATATGAGTGGCCAGTTCCTCCATGTCCTCCACATTCGGAACCAGGATGGGTGGAACCAAAAAGCCAATGGCAATGCCAAGCTGTAAAGTAAGATATTATACGTAAACATCTTATAAACATATATTATATACATTTACACTTCATTAGATTAGAGTTTTTACACAGAATAAGATGATTTTATTATAATATTGTTGTTTCTTTATAAGTGTTATAGCAAAAAAAATTCCTTACACATACACACCATTATTTTAAATCAAGAGACAGAGATCGCCTCCACCACATTATTTTGAGAAGAATGCAAATTTAGGAAACAAAAAAAATGAGTAAAACATCAGCAGTAAAATGATGCTGACTAAGACATTGCTTCAGACTCATCTTAAGTAAGCAATTCATGATCAGTGTAGTGATCAGCTCAAGGACTATACTGGAAATGCAAAGCACCTCCTAAATGAATCATTAGATAATTTTACATCTAAGTTTTTGTATCTGAAACTCATAATTAAATGTACCAAGTTATATCATGTAAAGGTCTAGAAAGCTTTGTTTATAAAAAAGGAATGAAATAAAAACATATAAATTGCTTTTTAAAATGCCAATTAAGCATACAATCTCTAAAACATAACAACAGAAGTCTAAGTATGTGATCAAAATGTATGCTACACATTAATTTAAATATAATTTCTTGCTTTTCTTTGTTACCTTCTTTTTTTTAAAACTTCTTTTAAAAGTTTATCGTCCATATTGTCAGCCCAATAAACTAACTGCATTATGTCATTAAGTCAGGATTACACACACACAAGTCTTGTTAATACCACAACCATTACAGGACAAAAGAATGTGTCTTTACTTTGCATCTGTATAATGGAAAAAAAATATTGCACAATTTAACCTTCAAGGTCCGATTTACACGAGAATTTTGTAACTACATCCATTTCCCTGGAACTGCGATTATGCAGAACATTAATTCTGTGAGGAATTGCAGTCATGCTTTGGTCAGCACAGAACTTGGCACTTAGGATTGACTGCTGTTTTGCTGTTTTCTTCTTCTTCTTGGTATGAACATTTTTTTTTCTTCTTCTTGGTATGAACATTTTTTTTGAGTACTGCACCTTGGAAAGCTCACTTGACAGTACACTAATAGGATAACCACAGCTGTTTTACAAACAACATGGACTCTGGCATTGTTGCACCATCAAACACTGCTGTCATGGGTTCAAGTCAGACGGAAAAACAAAACATAATAACACTAAAGGCAAATTTCACCAAAATCACAAACAAAGCATAATAAATAAAAAATAAACCATAAACAAAGTTCAATTCAGGATATTGTTCAAATATAACAGGAGCATCCAACTAATTTTTAGTCTTTGGAAGCGCCCTCCACTTAGTGACAACCTTTGTTAGAAGATGGTCAATCCATTCAAAGACAATGTTCAAAATTTGTCCTTCATCCTCTAGTTTATAACATCATGATGGGATTCAGAGATCGTAAAAGTTGTATACAACTGCTGCAGAATGTGTTTGGCCATCAAACCCTAAAGTGGTACTGTTTGAGAAATTGTCACCATGCTGTAATAGGCTCAGGGACTTGTTGATACTTTGTAACCCCCTTAAATACAGTATCCTATCAGATAAATACAGTTTACCACGGCATCAAGAAATGCAGCTTGACGTGATTATGCAAATAGGGTGACATTAAGATTCTAAGCACGGAACCTTGGTTTTCTGGTTTTATATATATATATATATATATATATATATGTGTGTGTGTGTGTGTGTGTGTGAGATGTCATGAAGGTGCATCAGAAAATTATATGCAGTGCATGAACAAAAAGTATTGGGACATACCTCTGAACACTATGACCTAGTGGTAAACATGTCTCTGTCCCAGGTTCTGTTAAGTGTGTTGCAGGCATTTTTAATTTGGTTTATATTAAACATGGAGCATTACATTGAAATGAAAAGCTTTTGTCTTTAGTTGGTTTAATGAAGGTTCAAGTTAACTACTTAATTACTAATTAAAATTGTAATATTTTTATTAAAACTGTACCAACTTTTTTTGTAAATGAGGTCTGTACAAATAATCATCAATATTGGTAAAAACTTAGAACATACCTGATTTCCAAAGACGCCAATGGAACATGCGGTGGAGACCTCATTGGAACCGAACCACACGGAAGCAATGCGTGAGGGCATGCCAAGTATGAAGACTTGAGCCATGGAGCATGTAATCTGTCCCAAAAATGTCACAGGGAAGAGGTCAGGTCTGGCGCTGGCCACTTTGATCCAGGTGCCCGTACAGTTTAATGCAGTGGCAATGACAGCCACCACTCGGAGGCCTTTCTGTTCCAGAAGCCAAGTGACAGGGAAGATAAGTGGGATGTAGGTAAGCATGTATATCATGGACATCCAATCTATTGTGAAGGAGTCTACGTTGTAGAACTTCATGAAAATGTTGTTTATGATGCCATACTGGATCCATTGATAGGAATTACACAGTGAATACGAGCTGAACAAACAGACAATGAGCCACCTTCTTTTGTACAGTAGAGTTGGCATTGAGGTCTGATCGGCTTTATGTTCTGTGTGTACCCGTATCTGATTACTGGAGAATGATTTAGTGTCCATGTCTCCGTCTGAGTTCTTCTCGTCTCCCATATTGTCCAGTATAGCGTCAAACAGAACATACAGGTTAATCAAGTCCAAAAACGATAAATAAATAAATAAATAAAAAATTCATACAACTACGCCGGTCTCACCATTACTAAAGTAAACAGTAACTGAATAATAATAAGTCACGATTGTTCACACGGACACGTAATTCAGTAAAAGTCTTCTTTTCAGACTTACACAAAGCCAGCCATTTGCTTCCATTAAACTAAATAAATTACTCATAAAGTTATAAGTATGTCCTAAACCTTTGCGTATACGTTTCGAACTACATTATCCGAGAAAACAGACTGTAAAAACTACTTTACAAACACACGGTACAAACTTTACACACAAACTATCTGTGAACAGCGTCGAAAAGCTTTTCTCGATTGACAGCCGCTGGGCTAGAGTCAGCTGACGTCCGACGTACTCAAAACGTCGATTGGCCTAAATCCCCGCCTCCTGCGCACAACCCGGTTGTTGATTGGACAATTGTTTTCTCTTTGGCCAATCCAGACATTACGGAATCGATTCTGCCTGAGGTGGGACAATTTGAATGAGCTGATTCAACAAATTTTTTTGAGTGAAAGTTTGTGAACCTTAGGCTCCGTATTACGGAGCCCCTAAAGGGGCATGGAAAAGCATATGTAATGCTAGATCGACCTCGCAAAGCTTTTGCGAGATCTCGCAATAGTTATATTTATATTTATTGCGAGGTCTCGCAAAAGTTTATTATAAATTGATGTACTTTTAAGGCGGCGCGGTGGCTTAGTGGTTAGCACATTCGCCTCTCAGCGCTAGGGATTCCCGGTTCGAATCCCCATCTGGGTGGAGTTTCCATGTTCTCCCCGTGTCTGCGTGGGTTTCCTCCGGGTTCTCCGGTTTCCTCCCACAGTCCAAAAACATGGATCAAGTTAATTGAGTTCTCCAAAATTGCACCATATAGAGTGGGTCTGTGTGAGTGAGTGAGTGAGTGAGTGCCCAGTGATGGATTGGCGCCCTGTCCTGGGTCTATCTGCCCAGCGCCCGAGACGTTCTCCCCTGGATGGGCATGGGGAACCCCACCGCGACCCTAGTAGAGGATAAAGCAGGAGATAATGAATGAATGAATGATGTACTTTCAGGTCAGTTTCCGGGTCAACAACACAATGGAGATCGTTCATCTGTGGAAAAGTTTTATCGAGTTTTATTTTGAACTTGGCTTGCAACATAAAGACATCGAATCAGTGCTTGCCTGGAAACACGTTTTCGTATAAGTGAGTGCTATGTTTGCGGCACGGTGGCTTAGTGGTTAGCACGTTCTCCTCTCAGCGCTAGCGATTCCCGGTTCGAATCCCCATCTGGGTGGAGTTTCCATGTTCTCCCCGTGTCCGCGTGGGTTTCCTCTGGGTTCTCCGGTTTCCTCCCACAGTCCAAAAACATGGATCAAGGTCAACTGAATTCTCCAAATTGCCCCATATAGAGTGTGTCTGTGTGAGTGAGTGTGTGCCCAGCTATAGATTGGCACCCTGTCATGGGTGTATCTGCCCAGCGCCCGAAACGTTTTCCCCTGGATGGGCATCAATTGACTTGATCCATGTTTTTGGACTGTGGGAGGAAACCGGAGAACCCGGAGGAAACCCACGCAGACACGGGGAGAACATGGAAACTCCACCCAGATGGGGATTCGAACCGGGAATCCCTAGCGCTGAGAGGCGAACGTGCTAACCACTAAGCCACCGTGCCGCCCTACTTTTTTTTTTTTAAACTTAATTTTTTTTTTGATTGTATCATGTCTATTGGCCCTAAAGTTATGTTACATAAAAAAAATTGCAAGTTAAGCATTTTGCTTTTTCAGTTCCAGTATGTAAACTAAAAAAGTAGGCAGGGACAATTATTTACTGCATCAGCAAATCACATACTGGAATTTTACTGACAATCAGAAGCAGAAATAACCAAACATAAGTGTGAAGTAACTTCATTATCTTGTACATCAGCCAGTGGTTTTATTACATATGCAAATACAAAAGTTGCCTTAAAATTCACCTGATTACATATTTTTATTCATCAAATTTAACTGCATCATTAAAACATGTATGTGTTTAATTTCCTTACAAAATATGTATATGACATTAGAGAACTCTATGTTTCAGCACATTTTAAAATGTTTTTAGCAATATAAGGAACAATATAATTAATGAGAAGCTGCAATGGTTCCAGGTATTTTTCCATTGACTGTTTTTTGTTTTCCCAAAATATGAATCTGGAAACATAAAGGACAAAATTCTGGATTATATTCATGAATTAAATTAAAAAAAGGCAAAATGCTTTCATGACTAATGCAAATAAATCTTTACTTATTTTAGTAATTAGTAAAGTGGCATGAATTGAACAATGTATTCCTAAATCTTATGTGTTATATTTCTATATGATAGGGAACATTCACTGAATTATTTATACAAGAATGAAAATAAAACAGATTTTCATCGTCTTTCAGTTTAAGCAAAATTGTAATTTTTAAATATTTTTAAATAAAATAAAAATGTATAAGAATTTAGACATCTTTAACCAATGTCAGTGTGCAATCCAACCTCACAACCCAACAATTTCTGACTATGTCACCAGTTGGCTTGCATTTAATAGTAAATGTTTTAAAATCAGTATTAATAAAGCTTATTAAAAAAATTATAATCTGACATCATGAATATTTAAAATAGAAAGAGCGAGAGAATGTATACACGTACACACATGTATCTAACACATTTCACAGAAATGTGGATAAAAGCTGTCAGAGGACTTTCATTAATGCAGAATCAGTTTGTAATATTTGCAAAGTAAAAATAATTTTGACACATTTTCTAAACCAAGGGTAAAACAGAGCATAAATAACTGGATTAATAGTAGAGTTTAGATACAGCACAATTAATACCTTTTGTAGGGACGCTAACTGTAGTTCAATAAAATCCTGCAATAAAGTGTAAATGAAATATGGAAATAAACAGGTCATAAATACAGACACTAATATTCCCAGAACTTTAGCTGCTTTTTGTTCAGATTTTCTTGAAATAGAGCTTTTTTGTGATTGTACTTGACACCGTTTTATATTACTGAGCATTTCGATTGCTGAGGCATGCTTCCTAGCAATCATAAAAACTCCAATGTACAAGATGATAATAACTGCACATGGAATAATGAAAGAAATTAAAAGATCACTGATATACAAAACTGTGTTGAGTATGATGAAACACTCTCCAGAACACATTATAAAATTGGTAAAGCTTCCATTCAAATAATGCAGCAGTATATTGTATGGGAGAAGTAGACACCAGTTTGAGAGAATTACAATGCAGACCTTCCTCATAGACATGGTGTTAGTGTAGAGAAATGGATTCGAGAGAGCAAAATAGCGATCCACAGCAATCAGGGCAATTTGGTATATGGACAGAGTCGCAAGAAAAAAAGCAGTTATCATGACACTTAAACAATAGTCTGAGCTGAAAATCCAGCAGGACTCGATAGTCCAAATAAATGTAGGAGGCATTACTAAAACACCAATTAGGAAATCTGACACAGCCAAAGACAGTACAAGCATATTGGTTGCTGTGTGAAGTTGCTTGAAATGAAAAACTGATCCGATGACGAGCAGATTTCCAAACATTGTGAGCAAAACCACAGTAGCTGCAGATACATAAAGCAGGATATAAAGTGCAGGAGACCCAGATCTCACTGGACAGGAGAAGTAGAGACAGGCATCTGAGTGATTTAACTCTGTAAGGTTCATCATTACAGCTTATAAAAATTACAGAATTAAATAAAACATTAATCACAGGAAAACATTATACCTTAACGAAATAAGAATTGACTGAACAGCTTTTTATACTTTGTAACTCATGATCACGCCCCCAAAATTGAAATTAATACATATGATGCAACATGCAACATGGTGTTTAATCATTAATTTATTTTAATTTAGAAAATAAGTAGCTGATAGGAAGCAACTAAATGTACCAGGATTTAATTTTCTCATCATTTTGGAGAATGATACACATAATTACATGTCTTTAGCCTTGAGGACTCAAATCACTTTTAGTAAAAAGAGAACAATTATTTTCCTGATGCTGTACAACCCTGAACACACTTCTCCACTAATAACCACTGGGGGCATACAAAAACCTGTTGGCAGGCAGCACTTTCCACTGAAACTGTTCAGTGGAAACACATGCACCACAAGGGTAATCAGCACTAAGTGAGTGTATTTGCACCAGTGCTTATTTAAAACCCTTGATCACTCACTTCAGTTAGCACGTTCTCCTCTCAGCACTAGGGATTCCCGGTTCGAATCCCATCTGGGTGGAGTTTCCATGTTCTCCCCGTGTCCGCATGGGTTTCCTCCAGGTTCTCCGGTTTCCTCCCACAGTCCAAAAACATGGATCAAGTCAACTGAGTTCTCCAAATTGCCCCATATAGAGTGTGTGTGCGCGTCTGTGTGAGTATGTGCCCAGTGATAGATTGGTGCCCTGTCCTGGATGTATCTGCCCAGCGCCCGAGACATTCTCCCCTGGATGGGCATGGGAAACGCCCCTGCGACCCTAGTAGAGGATAAAGTGGAAGATAATGGATGGATGACTCACTTAAGCATTGGATTGTTGCATTTTGTATGTCTATAGCCTGACTTGCTATACTACACACACACACACACACACACACACACTGATGTATGCTTTTTGTTTTCTTCTCGCAGTTTGCAGTTCACAGGAGGTAGTCTCAATGTGGTGTATGTGTCAACAGTTACTTAATAACTTAATAGTCAGCATTAGAGGGCTAACTACTCTAATTAGTAGTAAGTTAGTTAATTAAGGGTTAAATTATGAAGTAAAATTATAACTATCTATAATGATAAATAAATATAAAAAAAAGATAATGTTAATTGTTAAAAGAGTGACCCAAGATTCCAACTTGGGTCGTGTGAGTACAGACACACCCTTAATGCAGAGTGGGCTAACTACTCTGATTGCATTTGTAAAACGATTGCAAATGGTCGCATATGGCAGCATTTGGGCCGGGCCTACGTGTCTGCCTCTGTCTTCAACACGAGGACAGGGGGCTTTGAGCTTGACAAACCAGAAAGCAGACAGGTATCTCAAAAAAGGCTTTATTAAGCCAACAAAGTCAATACAAGAGATACAGGCCTGTTACAGTATTTCACGTGCTTTTTGCAGATATCAACCAGTACGCTCTTCTGCATAGTCCGTTTTCTCTCGCTCCTTCAGCCCACTTCTGGCCTCATTTACTGCAAGACGCAAGGAGAGATAATTACATATGTTAATCAAATCCAGGTGTTAATGATTGCTTGATCTATATCCTATCCCTGCCCTCCATTCACAGGCTCTGCTAATCATGCCATCATTCCTTTACTCCAATTGTCAGAACCTCAACATGACTACTGCAGAGGATGTAATATTTGGGTGCTTGAGATCTGGATTAAGAATTATCTACCAATTAAAAATGTTTTGCCATCTGTGATCTGATGAACACAACAGATGACTAACATAAACTGTGCAGTAACATGAGTTTTTTTTTTACAAGATGGAGCAATGAGATTATGTATCTATTAAAACTTTGGCATGCCCCTTAATTTAAGAGACATATTCATAATATGTCATATCTCAGTACAGTTTTTTTCCTTTTAGGCTGATAAAAACTGTTGAATGAATAAACATATACATGTTTGTATATGTATATGCATACATACATACAGACACATAGCATGCAAGCATTTAAATATTTTCTTTTAGACTTATAAAAACTGTTGAATATATGTGTGTGCGTGTGTGTGTGTGTACAACTGATATTATTAATAGACCAATGAATGGAACAATTAATTATTAAAAAAAAAAAAAAAAAAACATGCCATCAAATATTGCGCTATAATGTTTTAAATATGTCTTGGTCTGACTTCAGTCCACTGCCCTGTGTGTGTCATCCTTCCTCTGACTGCCAATCCGTGTCACTTGACTCCTGGAATCTCTTTCACTAGTTCTAGAAATAGGGATGGTAGAAATAGAAAGATGCATACACTGCTTATATAAACAGTGAAACAAATATGAACAAAATAACATTTTGCAGTAAAAGTGCAGGAAATGACAAAGAAGTAAAAATAGTACGGATTACAAAAAAAGAAAAAAAAATGGAGTCAAGAGTGCATGATGTCCACGTTTGTAAACATGTGGTTAATAGTAAATTACTGCTTACACTAAATCAATATTTGAACAATACAACAGCTACATTGCCAGTAAATAGTTATTTACCTGCAAAACTGCTTTTTTTTGTAGAAGGATTTTACAGATATTCCTTTAGTACATGGAGTTGCCGACATTCTGTCAGCCATTTGGTTTCACTATATGGCTTGTTAAACTTACATTATTGGCCACTTGGGGGCACTATACGTGTATGTTTAGTTACGTCCCCCTTTAAGGCTATCATGCATTAATAAAAGTAAAACCTGCACGTATGCAAAATAATTACTTTTGAATAGCTGTCCACTATAGTGATCACGAGGAATGAATGAGTTAAAACTCCAGGAAGCACCAAAATCGTGCACTGTTTGTAAAATACAAGGTTGCAATAACTATGCATATTATTATTATTATTATTATTATTATTATAGACTATATGGCAAAAAAAAAGTAGACTGTGCCTGAGTCATAACCGGGTACATGGGTAGTGAAGTCATGGGAGACAATAAATATAATGGCAATGGAAACTAATTTAGAAACAAGAAAGTTTACCTAAAAAGTAACTGGTGAGTGCTATGTGAAAGGTAAATTTGCTAAGAAGAAGAATTTACAATCATAATTTTAACCATTTTAACCATTTGAATTCATTATATGGAGTCCCGGGCAAAAACTAAAGCCCTCTTTATACTCTTTAATATACAACGTTATGATTTAATCTACAACTGGCAAAATAATTAAGCTGTTAAAGATTGAACATTGATTAATGAAGAATCCTTTTTGAAAATTTGCAGAGTAATAATTATTTTAACACACTTCCTAAACCACGGGTAAAACAAAGCATAAATAACAGGATTAATAGCAGAATTAAAATAAAACACAATTATGAGTAGACGGATAACTTCTAGCTTTAGTTCAATTAAGTTGGACAGCAAATTGTAAATAAAATAAGGAAATAAGCACATCAGAAACACAGTGACTAATATCCCGAGGATTTTAGCAGCTTTCCTTTCAGACTTCATCGATCTTGTGTGAGTTTGTGATTGTGTGAGATTATTAATCTCTCTGATTGCAGTGGCATGTTTTTACAGTATAATTACAGTACAAACACAGTATACACTATACAGTATAATTATAACAGAGCATGGGAAAATTAATGTTATTACAAGATCAACTATTAATACAGTATCATTCATAATGACGTAACATTCTCCAGGACAAATTATCAAAACATTAAAGTTTCCATTGACATACATAAATCCTGAACTGTAGCTTATCCAAACACACCACTGTGAAACAACAAGAACTCGTATCTTTTTTATGGACATTATGTTAGTGTAGAGAAATGGGTATGCGAGGGCAAAATATCGATCTACTGCAATCAGAACAATGTGATATATGGATAAGCTTAAAAGAACAGAGCTGACTAAAAAAATGAACAAACACAAATTAGTTCCAAAAATCCAACACTGCTCAATTGCCCAGATAAATATTGTTGGTATCAGTAAAGCACCAACTAGGAAATCTGATACAGCTAGAGACAATATGAGCATGTTTGTTGGTGTGTAAAGCTGCTTGAAGTGGAAAACCGACACAATCACAAGCAGATTTCCACAGACTGTGAACAGAACCACAGCAGCTGAACATACATACAGCAGAATATAAAGAGCAGAAGAGCCAGATCTTACGGGACAAAAAAAGTAGAGACAGCGTTCTGACTGATTCATTTGTGTAACATCCAATAATACAGTTTATATCGTCTGCAAAAAAAAAAAATGCTTATGAAAATGTTACAAACCTTCAGAAGTAAACCATGAACTAAACACTTTTTAATACTGTAAAAAAATTAGTTACGCCCCTAAACTCAAGAGAATGATTCACATTATGTCCTAAGGGCCTAAAATATTTAGTGCTTACATGTCAATGGAACCTTTTGATTGCTTTATATTTCATCATAGAAATTATTATTTTTTAGATCTGGATTGTTGTGATCGGTTTTGATTTTGCACATTATTGTGCTCAATAAAAAAAAAAAAAATAAAAAATAAATGTGTACTGAAAGCAGGTCAATGAAGCACATGCATTATTTTTATAAGAAGCAAACATTGCATAAAACATTGCATTGGCAGACAGAACAAATCATGGCAGAACTAGGTAGGTATAAATGATGACCAGAAACAGGGTTTTGCACCAACAAGAAGGGGCTTTATTTAAAACAGACCATATCCAAAGTACATTTAAACATGTAGCTGTGTGCTGATGTTATTGTCAAAAGACCCACTTTTGTTGCTCCATGGATCTATCTCCCCACAGCAAGCGATTACATTTAATCATGGTCACTCACTGACACTACCTTCCACCACCAGCACCACAGTAGCTTTGCAGCTTTTCATACAGTGAATCATCAGGTCCTGCTATATCCACTTTATATGTAATGTAGTTTTCTGTTGGTAATTTTAATTTAACTGTTTAAAAAAGAAAAAAAAATCATGAATTTAAATTTACATCTCTATCTTGTGATAATCACAAGATTAATTGTTTTTGATCCTCTACTCCCTCTGGTGGAAAGCAACTTCTGCCACAAAAATACAATCAGATGTGTTTAGTTTAATAATATGTTTTCAAGCAGTATTTGAGAGTACCATAGAAGATACAACCCCAATAAGAAGTGTTTCATCCCATGTCCAATAAGAAATTTAATAAATAAATATACACTAAACACTAACAAACAGATTTTCCCAAGCATGTGTCTTTTCAAAACATCATTAATTATTTTTGAAAACAATTGTTCTCATTATATTAGTTCCTTGTATTATTATGTTATAGCTGTATCAAGAAAAAGACACAAAAGGTACAATGTTTACAACTGAGAAAGGAATAACTTATGCTGTTATACTAGGGAATTAAAATTTCTATTAGCAATGTTGTAAAACAATAAAATAATATATTTACTGAAAATACATTTTTTAAAATAAATTTATAGTCAGCAAGTTAGCCGGCTCTAAAAACGTATTAAACGTATTTTCTGCAAAGGATAATTAACATGTTTGGTTTATGAAAAAAATAGTGATTGTGCCATTTCCCAAAGTTTAGGTCACATTTACGGGTTCCATGTTCAATTTAATATACAGTGATAGCTAGTAACTATAATACTAATAATATGTAATATATTATATATTATTATATATTATTTATATATAAATAATACATATAAACATCCATAATAATAGACATACACAATTATTGTGGAAATTTGAATCTATAAGGACATTTTAAAATACAGAATGCCTGTATTTTAAAATACAGAGTGGGTTATTAAAAATAAGAAAAACACCCAAAATGTATTCAGTTAAATTGTAACTTATTAGATGTGTAGAAGACTGATGTTTGTTAAAGTATGCAATTAGGTGGATGGACACACCATTATCTGTTACTCAGGAAAGAACATTTATTACAGCAGAACCCTTTTTAAATATGTGCAGGGTTAAAATTATAATAACACATCTTCTGAACCAGGGGTAAAAAAGAGCGTAAATGAGGGGATTGACACTGGAATTCATGTAAAGAACAAGTAAGACCTTTTGAAACACTTCTAACTGTAGTTTTAAAATGTCTCCCAATAAACTGTAAATGAAATATGGAAGTAAACATGCCAAAAAGACAGAGACTAAGATTCCCAGCACTTTAGCTGCTTTTCTTTCAGATTTTGATACATACGAGGAGTTCTTCAGGGCTTGGGGCCGTGTGAAATTATTAAGCTCTCTGATAGCACAGGCATGCCTCTTAGCAATCACAAAAACTAGAGTGTACAATATAATGATAAAAGTACATGGAATAATAAAGGATAAAACAATATCAGTCAAAGATAAAACTTCATTAAGTACGACAGAACACTCTCCAGGACAGAATTCATAACTAATCCACTTTCCATTAAAATACTGCAGAATTAAATTATATGCCACCAGCATGCACCAGATGGAAATTACCACAACGCACATGGTGGTGGCAGAGATTTTTTTTGTGTAAAAAAATGGCTTGGACAGAGCCAAGTACCGATCAACAGCGATCAGGAGGATGTGATAGATAGAGAGACTTGTGAGGAAAAAACCAGTCATCGACACATACATGCAGTAACCTGTTCCAAATATCCAGCAGGACTCAATCATCCATATTAGGAGCGATGGCATCACTAAAGCACCGATGAGCAAATCTGATGCAGCCAGAGACAGCACAAGCATGTTGGTCGGAGTGTGGAGCTGTTTGAAATGCATAACTGACACAATGACGAGCAAATTTCCACACACTGTAAGCAGAACCACAGCAGCTGCAAATACATACAGCAGCATAAAAAGTGCAGTAGATCCAGACCTTTCTGGACAAGAGATGTGGAGACAGCTATTCAACTGATTCAACTCTGTAAGATTCATAATACAGCTTTTAAGGTAAATAGGGCAAAAAGATGTTCAAAAATAACAGATCTGCTAAGTTTGATTTAAGAACCCCTGGGTGTCACTTTTATAGTTTGGGAGTTGTCCCCGCCCTAAAATTTCATTGGAAGGTTAATGTGCATGAGGTCACACCTCATTATAGGATAGAGGTCAAGATGAAAAATATGTCCAAGTAAGAATGTATTTATTCATGATTTGAAGTGCACTGGTGGCAGTATGAGGGGTTCATGCATGGGTGAAGAACTATTCTATACATATTTAAAACAGTTTAAAACACACACAATACATTAATGAAAAATTTCCACTGGCCCTTCATATACAATTCAATTAATTACAGCTATTACTGACAGGTATATGTTATTTAGTGCATGATCTAATTTTGAAGTTGTGAAGTGACCTACCACAAGCAAGGACTCAGCAGCCAATAGTTTAACTAATTGTAATAATAATAGTCAGAATGGGCGGCACGGTGGCTTAGTGGTTAGCACGTTCGCCTCTCAGCGCTAGGGATTCCCGGTTCGAATCCCCATCTGGGTGGAGTTTCCATGTTCTCCCCGTGTCCGCGTGGGTTTCCTCCGGGTTCTCCGGTTTCCTCCCACAGTCCAAAAACATGGATCAAGTTAATTGAGTTCTCTAAAAATTGCCCCGTTTGAGTGTGTACCCAGCGATGGATTGGCGCCCTGTCCTGGGTCTATCTGCCCAGCGCCCGAGACGTTCTCCCCTGGATGGGCATGGGGAACCCCACCGCGACCCTAATAGAGGAAAAGCGGGTGATAATGAATGAATGAATAGTCAGAATGTTAAATAGTTTTTACTTTTTTATCTGTTTATTGTTCAGATAAACTCCCGAGACAGATGCAAGCCTAGTCTAGATAGTGTCTGTACAAAATGCATTTTTTTCAGTAACTAAACTAAGAATGTCTATTTTTATTGTGACCTTAAACAACACTGTGCTAAATTGATAATGGACTAGCAAAATAATGTTACTGCACCCACTACATATTTTGTAAATGCAAATTTAATTGACCAAAGAACGATTAATACTTAATCTTAAATATAATTTGCATTTACTACCTCTGACGGATGACTTTGCAGATTTTAAGTTGTTTATTTAATAGTGACATCTACAGCAGAAATAAAAAAAAGCCCAGATTTAATATTATTATTCTAAAACTCCTTATCAGTATAACAATGTTAGTCTACAATGGATTGTCCAGTAATCCATGACATTGGAATACATAAAAAAAATCAGAATCAGTATTACTATGACAGCGTGACAGCAAAAAAAGTTCTGTTTAAGTTGTTCTCATTCATTATTCTGTGCAACACTTATCCGATTTTCACATTCGAGCAGCATGCCATTTTGACGATACTTTTGTATGATGGCAAAAAAAGGCATTAAAGCAAAATATAATTAAATGAGCATATAATTTTAAACATAAAATTCATAAAAAACATTTATCAGTAAGGAATTAGTTTGAAATATTTGCAAATGTATGATAAATTAAATATTGAAATATTTATTTATAAAGCGGCACGGTGGCTTAGTGTTTAGCACGTTCGCCTCTCAGCGCTAGGGATTCCCGGTTCGAATCCCCATCTGGGTGGAGTTTCCATGTTCTCCCCGTGTCTGCGTGGGTTTCCTCCGGGTTCACCGGTTTCCTCCCACAGTTCAAAAACATGGATAAAGTCAATTGAATTCTTCAAATTGCCCCATATAGAGTGTGTCTGTGTGAGTGAGTGTGTGCCCAGCGATGGATTGGCGCCCTGTCCTGGGTGTATCTGTCCAGCGCCCGAAACGTTCTCCCCTGGATGGGCATGGGGAACCCCACCGCGACCCTAATAGAGGATAAAGCGGGAGATAATGAATGAATGAATGAATTTATTTATAAAACATACTCTACATATTATAGGCTGTTAATTCAGTATTATCTAAATAGTACAAAGGCTATAAAACATCCATTAATGGTCCATATTTCTGATTGTACAACAAATGATAAATACATATATAAAAACAATAAATACAAGGCCTTTCAAATAACATGGGAGATCCTGTATGTTGAAATATTAATTCCAATAAAAAAATTACAATTGATCTATCATTATTTATTTTATTCTATATTTAATATATTATACATTTGTCAGATGATATAATCATTGCAGTATTTATTATGTGCTAAATTAAGTATACAAGCTGTAGATCTAACAGCATTCATGAAAGAACATTTATCAATGAAGAATCAGTTTGAAATATTTGCAGAGATATAATGATTTTAATGCACTTTCTAAACCAGGGGTGAAACAGAGCATAAATGCCAGGATTAATGGTGGAGTTTAGATACAGCACACACAACACCTGCTGAATTGATTGTAAATCAAGTGCAACAAAGCTCCCTAAAGAACAGTAAATACAGTATGGCAGTATACAGGCCAAAAACACAGAAATTAGAATGCTGAGTGATTTAGCTGCTTTTCTTTCAGATCTGATGGAGTTTGTTTGAGTTTGTGTGAGATTATTAATCTCTCTGATTGCAGTGGCATGTTTCTTAGCAATCACAAACACTCCAGTGTACAGTATGATTATCACTGAAAATGGAAAAATAAAGGTAAACAAAAGATCCATTAATGAGAGAACCTCATTAAGGACAAAAAAATACTCCCCAGGGCAGATCACAAATGTTGTGAAGTTGCCATTAAAATACTGGAGCAGCAAATTGTACACAAGCCAAACACACCAATCAATGAAAATCACTATGCACATTTTGTTTACAGACATTATGTTAGCGTAAAAAAAAGGGTTTGACAGAGCAATATATCTATCCACAGCAATTAAGACTATGTGGTAAATGGAGAGGCTTGTAAGAAAGTAGCTGGTTGTAAAAAAGCAGTTGCAGAAATCTGTTCCAAAGGTCCAACACGACTCAATCATCCAACTTAAATGTGGAGGCATTAAAATGGCACCAACTAAGAAATCTGATACAGCCAGAGACAGTATTAACATGTTGGTCGGCGTGTGAAGCTGTTTGAAGTGAAAAATGGATATGATCACAAGCAGATTTCCACACACTGTGAGAAGAACCACAGCAGCAGCAGATACATACAGCAGAATATAAAAAACAGGAGATCCAGATCTTTCTGGACAGGAAATGTAAATACTGTTCTCTGACTGATTTAACTCTGTAAGATTCATTAATACAGTTAATAAGAATAAATAAAAAGAAGTTAAATGCCTTGAAAATATCAACGATAATATTATAAATAAGCAACATGAAGTGAATGAGTTAAAGTGGATTCAGAATAGAGCTGTTTGTATTTTTAAAGCAAAATTAACAGATCACGCCCCTGAGTTTACACCATTTTTCATGAAACACCATTTGGGAATTAAGAGCTTTGAAGACACCCAAAGTATTATTATGGAGATATTTAATTTGCATTTAAAACTGAAATTTTAAGCATTCAGCTTTAATTTACACTAATCTGCTGTTCATGCACATTTGAAAATCACCAAATCATAGTACAAAAGTCTAAATGTATTATCTTCCCATTTAACATGTAACTAAATGTGTATCCACTAGAAAACAAGATTTAATAAAAGGAACACATGTACTGTATCTGTCTTTTATGCAGTGGCCTTCTCAAGGCCTTCTCTGCTGGCTTTAAATTTATCTGAATCGCAGACTGATGTTAATTATATTTTGTCCATAAATACTTATTAATTATAGTGTAGGATGTAGGATTAGGGGATAAAGCCCAAGTTAAGTGCCTCCTTATTGTTTATTTTCATGGGCGCACCCTTTGAGAGATCTAGGAAGAACAGTTTGGTGCTGTCTTAGGAGTAGATTGGGTGGGAGGCTTTTGGCTAAGATGACACTGAACACTTCTCTGATGTCATTTTATCGTAATGGGACCTTAAAGGGGTTAATGGGGATAGTTGTAGGAGTTTTTAGCTCAGGACACAGGTCTCGCGACATTGACTTACCCACAGGTACAATGAGCAAGACTGCCAGTTAATGTGCATGTTGTGTCTCTTTAACTACGGAAACCCCAAAATTAACAGGAGCTGGGGAGCTTCATTGACGTAGAAACTTAGGGTGTCCTGATGACCAGTAATATACAGACGGCCTAGATAAGTAGTGTGGGTGGTGGGTCCTACTTATCATCCATCCATCCAGGATCATAGTGGGAAGGTTCAATGACCCTGCCAAACCTACATCGATAAAGCCCATGCTGACCCCTGTTAAAAGTGTCTACAATAGGCATTAGCATTAGAACTAGACTACGGAGCAATAGAAGAATATAGCCTGGTCTAATAAATCTTTTTTTTTTTTTACATTACGTGGATAGCCAAGTGCATGTTTGATGCTTACCTGAGAAATGTGATTCATGTGTGTCAAAGTTCTGCTGGGAAACCTTAAATCCCATTCCATGTAGATGTTAATTTTATACAAACCACCTACTTAAGCAATTTTGCAGACGATGAACACCTTTTAATGATAATAGAATACCCTGATTACTATGGTCTTTTAAACAGGATTATGCATCCTGCTGCAAGGTAGAGATCAGAAATAATTTGAGGACCACTACAATGAGCTTCAAGTGTTGACATGGTCTCCAAATTCCACAGATACCAATTCAATCACGCATCCGTGGGATGTGCTAGACAAACAAGTCTGATCCATGAATGCCCCATCTTACAACTTATTTAAGTTAAAGGATTTGCTCCTAACATCTTTGTGCCAGATACCACAGCACACCTTCAGGGATTTAGTGGGGTCCGTGACTCAAGGGCTGTTTTGCAAGGGGGGGCAAACACAGTATTAGAAAGGTTGTCATAATGTTATGCTCATATTTTCTTACTTATCCTTTTTAATGTATTTAATATCACTTTAACATATGTTTTAAGCTTAAAAAAGATTGGCCATGTGATAATGCACATCTGCTGTACATAAATAATGACAAGTTTGCTATTTACATTAAAAAGAGTAATATAGAAAAATATTTACATATAAAATTCAACATGAAATTATACTCTCAATATCTCTGGTTATATAAAACATGCTGAATAAATATGGAGCCTTTGAAATAAAATTAAAAAGAGATTGATTATATTGGATTTATTAATTCCAATAAGAAATTAATTCCAATAAGAAATAGATTTTATTATTTAATTATTCATTTTATTATTTATTTGTTTGTAAGATTCATAATACAGCTTTTAAGGTAAATAAGGCAAAAAGATGTTCAAAAATAACATCTGCTAAGTTTGATTTAAGAACCTCTGGGTGTCACTTTTATAGTTTGGGAGTTTCCCCCCCCTAAAATTTCATTGGAAGGTTAATGTGCATGAGGTCACACCTCATTATAGGATAGAGGTCAAGATGAAAAACATTTCCAAATAAGAATGTATTAATTCATGTTTTGAAGTGCACTGGTGGCAGTATGAGGGGTTCATGCATGGGTGGAGAACTATGCTATACATATTTAAAACAGATTAAAACACACAATACATTAATTAAAACTTTTCACTAGCCCTTCAAATACATTCATTCATTCATTCATTATCTCCCGCTTTAATCCTCTATTAGGGTTGCGGTGGGGTTCCCCATGTCCATCCAGGGGAGAACGTCTCGGGCGCTGGGCAGACAGACCCAGGACAGGGCGCCAATCCATCGCTGGGCACACACTCACTCACACAGACACACTCTATATGGGGCAATTTTGAGAATTCAATTGACTTGATCCATGTTTTTTGACTGTGGGAGGAAACCCATGCAGACACGGGGAGAACATGGAAACTCCACCCAGATGGGGATTCGAACCGGGAATCCCTAGCGCTGAGAGGAGAACATGCTAACCACTAAGCCACTGTGCCGCCCCTTCAAATACAATTAAATTAATTACAGCTATTACTGACAGGTACAGGTTAAATATTTTTAGTGCTAATTTTGAAGTTGTGAAGTGACCTACCACAAGCAAGGACTCAGCATCCAATAGTTTAACCAATTCGTGTAATAATCAGAATGTTAAATAGTTTTTACTTTTTTTATCTGTTTATTGTTCAGATAAACTCCCGAGACAGATGCAAGCCTAGTCTAGATAGTGTCTGTACAAAATGCATTTTTTTCAGTAACTAAACCAAGAATGTCTATTTTTTTATTGTGACCTTAAACAACACTGTGCCAAATTGATAATGGACTAGCAAAATAATATTACTGCACCCACTGCATATATGTAAATGCAAATTTAACTGACTTTAATACAATTCTAATAGGGAATTTATACTTAATCTTAAGTGTAATTTGCATTTACTACCTCTGACGGATCTCGTAACACTATGACTTTGCAAATTTTAAGTTATTTATTTAATAATGACATCTACAGCAGAAATAGAAAAAAACAAGATTTAATATTATTATTCTAAAACCTATTATCAGTATAACAACAATGCTAGTCTACAATGGATTGTCCAGGAATCCATGAGATTTGAATACATTAAAAAAAATTACAAATCAGAATTACTATGACAGCGTGACAGCAAAAAAGTTCTGTTTTTAAGTTTTACGTTTTTCAGCAGCATACTATTCTGACTGATACTTTTGTATGCTGGCAAAAAAGGCATTAAAGAAAAATTTATATAATTAAATGAGCATATAAGTTTAAACACAAAATTCATAAAAACATTTAGTAAGGAATTAGTTTGAAATATTTGCAAATGTATGATGAATCAAATATTTAAATATACAATTCAATTTAAATGTGAAATATAAAACATACTCTGCATATTATGACTGTTAATTCTGTAAACTGTTAAGGTTAAGGCTGTTAAGGCTGTAAAACATTCATTAACTCTCCATATTTCTGATTATATTACAAATGCTAAATAAATAAAGGGACTCTCAAATAAATTGAGAAATCAGTTATTTTGGAATATTTAATCCAATAAGGAATTTTCAATTGAGCTAATTATTTATTGTATGATACTTTGGTATTATTGCAAAAGCATTACAGCATTAATAATGTACGAAAATAAGTATACAAATTGCATTAAAGAACATTTAACAATGAAGAATCAGTTTGAAATATTTGCAGAGATATGATGAATTTAATGCATTTTCTAAACCAGGGGTGAAACAGAGCATAAATGCCAGGGTTAATGGTGGAGTTTAGATACAGCACAAACAACACCTTCTGAAATGATTGTACATCAAATGCAACCATGCTCCCTAAAGAACAGTAAATGCAGTACGGCATTAAACAGGCCAAAAAGACAGAAATTAAAATGCTGAGTGCTTTAGCTGCTTTTCTTTCAGATCTGATGGAGTTTGTGTGAGTTTGAGTTCGTGTGAGATTATTGATCTCTCTAATTGCAGTGGCATGTTTCTTAGCAATCACAAAAACTCCAGTGTACAGTATAATTATCACAGAAAATGGAAAAATAAAACTAACAAGAAGATCCATTAAAGAAAGATCTTCGTTAAGTACAAAATAATACTCCCCAGGGCAGATCACAAAAGATGTAAAGTTTCCATTAAAATACTGGAGGAGCAAATTGTACACAAGCCAAGCACACCAATCAATAAAAATCACCATGCACATTTTGTGTACAGACATAATGTTAGTGTAAAAAAAAGGGTTTGACAGAGCAATATATCTATCCACAGCAATTAAGACTATGTGGTATATAGAGAGGCTTGTAAGAAAGTAACTGGTTGTAAAAAAGCAGTTGCAGAAATCCGTTCCAAAGGTCCAACACGACTCAATCATCCAACTTAAATGTGGAGGCATTAAAAAGGCACCAACTAAGAAATCTGATACAGCCAGAGACAGTATTAACATGTTGGTCGGCGTGTGAAGCTGTTTGAAGTGAAAAATGGATATGATCACAAGCAGATTTCCACACACTGTGAGAAGAACCACAGCAGCAGCAGATACATACAGCAGAATATAAAATACAGGAGATCCAGATATTTCTGGACAGGAAATGTAAAGACTGTTCTCTGACTGATTTAACCCCGTAAGATTCATTAATACAGTTAATAAGAGTAAATAAAAAGAAGTTAAATGCCTTGAAAATATCAACCAGATAATATTATAAATAAGCAACATGAAGTGAATTAGTTAAAGTGGATTCTGAATAGAGCTGTTTGTATTTTTAAAGCAAAATTAACAGATCACGCCCCTGAGTTTACACCATTTTTCATGAAACACCATTTGGGAATTAAGAGCTTTGAAGACACCCAAAGTATTATTATGGAGATATTTAATTTGCATTTAAAACTGAAATTTTAAGCATTCAGCTTTAATTTACACTAATCTGCTGTTCATGCACCTTTGAAAATCACCAAATCATAGTACAAAAAAAGTCTAAATGTATTATCTTCCCATTTAACATGTAACTAAATGTGTATCCACAAGAAAACAAGATTTAATAAAAGGAACACATGTACTGTATCTGTCTTTTATGCAGTGGCAGGCCATCAAGGCCTTCTCTGCTGGCTTTAAAATTATCTGAATCGCAGACTGATGTTAATTATATTTTGTCCATAAATACTTATTAATTATAGTGTAGGATGTAGGATTAGGGGATAAAGCCCAAGTTAAGCGCCTCCTTATTGTTTGTTTTCATGGGCGCACCCTTTGAGAGATCTAGGAAGAACAGTTTGGTGCTGTCTTAGGAGTAGATTGGGTGGGAGGCTTTTGGTTAAGATGACATTGAACACTTCTCTGATGTCATTTTATCGTAATGGGACCTTAAAGGGGTCAATGGGGATAGTTGTAGGAGTTTTTAGCTCAGGACACAGGTCCCGCGACATTGACTTACCCACAGGTACAATGAGCAAGACTGCCAGTTAATGTGCATGTTGTGTCTCTTTAACTACGGAAACCCCAAAATTAACAGGAGCTGGGGAGCTTCATTGACGTAGAAACTTAGGGTGTCCTGATGACCAGTAATATACAGACGGCCTAGATAAGTAGTGTGGGTGGTGGGTCCTACTTATCATCCATCCATCCAGGATCATAGTGGGAAGGTTCAATGACCCTGCCAAACCTACATCGATAAAGCCCATGCTGACCCCTGTTAAAAGTGTCTACAATAGGCAAGTTAGCATTAGAACTAGACTACGGAGCAATAGAAGAATATAGCCTGGTCTAATAAATCTATTTATTTTTTTACATTACGTGGATAGCCAAGTGCAAGTTTGATGCTTACCTGAGAAATGTGATTCATGTGTGTCAAAGTTCTGCTGGGAAACCTTAAATCCCATTCCATGTAGATGTTAATTTTATACAAACCACCTACTTAAGCAATTTTGCAGACCATGAACACCTTTTAATGATAATAGAATACCCTATGATTACTATGGTCTTTTAAACAGGATTATGCGTCCTGCTGCAAGGTAGAGATCAGAAATAATTTGAGGACCACTACAATGAGCTTCATTATTCAGCTTTTATTTTAGATTTACAGTTTTAAACATATTTTTAAAGGCAAATAAATTAATTTATGAAAGGTTAGAACTAACATGGATGCTGTTGTTGATTGTACTTAAATACTCCTGATTAGTCAGTGTTTGGTTCTATCTACATTATCTTTAAATTTATTAATATCTCATTACATCACAATACCTTTTACAAGATAGTGACATCTAAATAGCACGTTTTAAAGTATTTATCAGAATAATGCAGTTTTTTTTACTTCAAAAGAAAGATTTTCTTCTTGGCTTTTTTTTTTGTTCTTGTAGTCCATATTTGCACTGTGTAATAAATTTCTTTTTACATCTTATCCGTTTCATCATAAAAATAACCTCTGGTTTTGCTTCTGTTAGTGATTATTACTGATACTGCATTCTTTAAACTCACTTTTAATTTCACATTCATGCTGCGCATATAAAATTTTGACACAATTTATCATGACTTGTTATAATGCATATAAATCATAATGTCTGTATTTGCTTAAATACCCTAATGTTGTTTGTTTAGAATTAAAATTAAATTAGGGTCTTTCAATACTAAGAATTGAAGTAGTAACAAAAACACAAACTGAGGTTAATGATGATTTCCTATAATGATGCTTAAAAATGTCTGATTACATGATGGAGTAACTATCATGTTGCAGTGCTTAATGAACACATTTCACAACAAGAAGGCCCTACTTTATTGGTTCTTGTACTCTCTATGTGACCCTAATCAGAATAAATTGGTTAAAATACACAGTATATATTTCTAATAAAATTTCATCGTAAAACTATCATAAATAATGTTAAACTGTATATGTTATTACTTATGCCCTTAAAATTACTTTTATCCATTTTCAATTTTTTTCCATCCATTTTTTAACATAACATACATAATTTAATATGCACATTACATAACAGCAGTCTAAAATATTCAGAGCTTTAAATTCTGCCATTCTTGATCTGGGCCTTTTAAATAAAACAGGTAATTCAGACATAAAAACAGTTTTCATATGTCTAAAAATTAAAATGATTAAAAGTGTCTTACTCTATCCAGAAAATAAGGTCAGACACTTAAATATATATATCATTGCATATTTTAAATTGAATGAACTTTGTTCAGATTATTTTTTTTTGTTAATAAACCAAATATTTAAGGAGTTCAATCATTAACAATTAAGGACCTAAACACTTAAGAAAATGAACAAGTGTATGAACACACAAAAAAAAAAAAAAATCATTTTAATCATTTAGGAAAGAACGTTGATCAGTGCAGAATCAGCCAGAAATATGTGGAGGGTTATAATTATTTTGACACATCTCCTAAACCAGCGGTAAACCAGAGCATAAATAATAGGGTTAACTGTGGAATTAAAACAAAAGATTAATATAACCTTTTGGAAATTACCCAAACTTTGTTCACTAAACCTGTTAAGAAAACCCAAAATAAAATATGGAAGCAAACAGACCAGAAACACAAAGATTAAAATGCCAAGTGCTTTAGCTGCTTTGCTTTCAGACCGGATGGAGTTGGTGTGAGTTTGAGATTGTGTGAGATTATTGATCTCTCTGATTGCAATGGCATGTTTCTTAACAATCACAAACACTCCAGTGTACAGAATAGTTATAACTGTGCATGGAAATGTTAATGTTAATGTAAGATCAACTGTTAATGAAACATCATCTAAAATAATGAAACACTCTCCAGGACAGTTTGTAAAAGTAGTAAATGATCCATTTAAGTATAGAGGTAAGAGGCTGTACCATGGTATCACAAACCAATCAAAGAGAACTACAACACAAACTGTTTTCACAGACACATGGTTAGTGTAGATAAATGGATTTGAGAGAGCCATATAACGGTCCAATGCGATCAAAACTACATTATAAACTGATACAGCAATAAAGATTGAAGCAGAGACCCAAAAGCATATGCAAAGAGTGGTCCCAAAAACCCAGCATGACTCAATCATCCATGTTACAAGCAAGGGCAACACAAAAGCACCGACAAAGAAATCTGATACAGCCAGAGAGAGTATGAGCATGTTGGTTGGCGTGTGAAGGTGCTTGAAATGAAAAATTGAGATGATGACGATTAGATTTCCACACACTGTGAGCAGAACCACAGCAGCTGCAGATACATACAGCAGAATATGGAGTGCAGGAGATCCAGATCTCTCTGGACAGGAAACAAAGAGACAGCGATCTGACTGATTCATCTCTGTTGTAGATCACAGTTTATATCGATGACTAACAAACCTTGAGCTTCTAATCTGACACAAAGATATTAACAGCATACAACAACTGTTAGCTTATAGTTCTGAATCAAGCTACCTGAAGGTTTATAACTAATAAATGAACACACCTCCTGATTTGAATATTTTAATGCTCAGAAGATATTTTTTGCCTTTGGGGGAGGGGTCAGCAGCCCTTACTACGTAGAGAGCCAGAAATAAAAAAATGCCAGAAAAAAAGGCTATTATTTTAAAGCCAACATACATTTTTAACTCCAAATGATGTTCGCCTGCCTGACATCTTCTGCTTTGGCATGACTGCTCAGGAACCATCCGCTAGCTTGAGACCAGCTTTGACTCCCGGACAAAGCATATCCTATGCCATCTAGCTTTCCCTGACCCAGCAGGCATGTCCAGTCAGATTGTCCATGCTGCTGACACAGCCACATAATTTTAGAATTGTATAATACATGATAATTTAAATTATTATAAATGCCAGACTTGGCCCATATTGTTTAAATTAAAATTAAAATTATACAGAACCTCCAGGGAAACACATAAGGTGACTGATCGCACCTGGATTGTGTCTGTGTCAGAGAAAAAGCATTCTGAGAGATGTCTTTTAGTGTACTCTCTCTTGCATATTTCATACTTTCTTTTGCATTTCCAATGTTTTACCCAAACTGCCCAGCAATATACACAGAAGGGTATAAATTTGGCCAATGATGTGGAAAATGACATGTCTATTATGTCTTTTAGGAAATGTCTTTTATGAGCATAGACTCAGTGGAGACTGTGGTCAATGCATGGTTCAAGGCCAGGCAGAAGAGTGAGAGACACAAATGAATAGAGTAAGGGATTATACTCTGTTGCATGCAGTATGGATTTCTCTTTTTTTGCCTAGCATTAACATGTGGTTTGTTTGACCAGAAACAGCTCATTTTAATATCCCATTGGTTGTGTAAGGAGGTGATCCACAATACCCTTGACTGTGATCTCTCCTTATTAAACTGGCAATTACATGCTGAAATTTATATTATTGTGCTGCACAATTAAGCAGTGAGCTTTCAAACTAATGTAAACTAAAAAGTACCATTAAACACCCCTTATGGGTTAGAAAAAGACCCCCCCCCCCATGTCCTCAGATTTTCAAGGGTCCAGGAAAAGCAGTGTTAAAGCTATGATAAAAAAAGTAAAGCTATGAAAACACATAATTTTAACATATAGATAAAATCTCCATAGTATGTCATTTGGTGAAGTTGTCGCAGGTCGGTGAAAATGGTTAGAGAGAACTCACTTCAGGGAGAAAACCATTACCTTTTCAAAATCGGTATTTACAAAATTTAGGATGTAATTAGATATTTGTTATATAGACTTAATAAGATACAGAATAATGTTATTTACTCTGGCATTGCCCTTATTGAACATTAATGGTACATTTTTACCATGCAAATGGAATTACTATTTAACCATGTAAGGTAATTTATTGTTATTATTATTTTTAACAGTAAATGTTAAGTAAAGATGTATTTTAAGACAGATATTGCAAAAATAACAAATTTAACAATGTGATATATTAGGCAACTGAATAAATGCAGAAGTTTGCAAACAGTATCTCATAATGAATAAACATTCCTACTGATGGAATATATAAAAAATATAAACAAAAAAGCATGAAAGGATTAATGGCCTTACTATGTAAAACTGGTATAAAAACCCTTTGTTTGAAAATACATACAAGCTGCTGATTAAATTTGAATGGATTGTGTCTCACAAATTCACAACCCAGGTATTTATTCTCATCATGTTCAAAAATGAGCAATGTTTCTACAATTCTGGTTTACAAAGTGGCATTATGTTACTGAATACACATTAGCAGCATGATATAACTTACAAAGTCAGTCAGTCAGATGAGCAATGTTAAAAAACAAACTAATTACAATGCATGCTCAGAATGTGTATCAGAATAACTAATGACATATAAATATACAGTGTGGGAAGAAAGCAAAAATCAGACTCTTACGTGATTTCCTAGTCAGGCTTCAATAAAGCAGTAAATCTATATAGACCAATAGAGCATCACTTTACAGATTATCTGTACTTCTTATTCTTACTATAGCACATCCTTATTTTCTTTAGTGTAACATGCACGGTAGAAACCATACAGTACATGAACAACAAAAAGTCTAAAACAAGCTACAAAAATAGGGCACAATCCTGAATTTAGGGCCCTTTAACTCATTCATTCATTATCTCCCGCTTTATCCTCTATTAGGGTCGCGGTGTGGTTCCCCATGCCCATCCAGTCACATTACTTTATCTCTTAAATATATATAAAAACAGTAGATATTTAAAACTTTGAATATTCAAACTATATGATTAAAAATGCTTTACAGTGTAGAAGTTTAAGGATTTAAATTATTTAGGAAAGAACATTGATCAGTGCAGAATCAGTCTGGAATATTTGGAGAGATATAATTATTTTAACACATCTCCTAAACCAGCGGTAAACCAAAGCATAAATTATAGGATTAATAGTGGAATTCAGACAAAATACAAATATAACCTTCAGGAAATCATTCAAACTTTGCTCACTAAATCTGTTAAGAAAACCAAAAATAAAATATGGTAGCAAACAGACCAGAAACACAAAGACTAAAATGCCAAGTGCTTTAGCTGCTTTGCTTTCAGACCTGATGGAGTTGGTGTGAGTTTGAGATCGTGTGAGATTATTGACCTCTCTGATTGCAATGGCATGTTTTTTAACAATCACGAATACTCCAGTGTACAGAATGATTATAACTGTGCATGGAAACATTAATGATAATGTAAGATCAATTGTTAAAGAAACATTATCCACAATTATGAAACACTCTCCAGGACAATTTGCAAAAGTAGAAAATGATCCATTAAAGCATTGAGGTAAGAAACTGTAACATGGTATCACAAACCAGTCTAAGAGAACTACAACACAAACTCTTTTCACAGACACATTGTTAGAGTAGAAAAATGGATTCAAAAGTGCAAAATAACGGTCCACTGCGATCAAAACTACATTATAAATAGATGTAGTCATAAAATTTGAAGCAGTAATCCAGAAACAGGTGCAAAGAATGGTCCCAAAAATCCAGCATGACTCAATCATCCATGTTATGAGCAATGGCATCACTAAAGCACCGACAAAGAAATCTGATATAGCCAGAGACAGTACAAGCATGTTGGTTGGCGTGTGAAGGTGCTTAAAATGAAAAATTGAGATAATAACGATTAGATTTCCAGACACTGTGAACAGAACCACAGCAGCTGCAGATACATACAGCAGAACATGGAGTGCAGGAGATCCAGATCTTTCTGGACAGGAGATGTGGAGACAGCGTTCTGATTGATTCATCTCTGTAGTATATCACAGTTTATACCAATAACAAAATGTAATAAACCATGAGCTTCTAATCTGACACAAATATATTAACAGCATACATTAACTGAGTTCTGAATCAAGCTACTCTAAGTTTTATAGCTAATAATTAATCACACCTCCTAATTTGAATATAATTTAAATACTCAGAGGATTTCCTGACTAGGAGCAGGGCTCAGTAACTCTTACTATGTAGAGAGCCAGCAATTAAAAAAAAAAAAAAAAAGTCTGAAGCCAGAAAAACAAAAATGCAGAAAATTATTCTGAACTATTATTCTGAAGCCCATATACATTTCTAACAATGGCAATTGTTGCGGTAAAGTATTTATGATTTACTCAAGCTACCTTTTTATAAGTTTGTGTAATTTTATTTAACAAAGTGACAAAATATTTGTGGCAGTGGCGTAGAAAATCAGAATACATTTGGGAAATTGAAGGCTGAGCTAAGGCATGAGGGAGATGACTGACATACCTGCCATAGGGTCCGGTAATGGTCTGTCTGCAGGTATTTAAGGAATGGGAAGTTGTGGAATGAGGAAGGAAGAGAGGAGTTACCTTTCGCATATCTCTGACTCTACCTTAGTGGCAGTTCTGGAGAAGGGGTCAGTGCCTCTATTAAAACAAGTTTAACCCCCTGTATATTAGGAGTTACCTTACTCTTGAGAACACATGGTGACGAAGCATCACCCCAAAGTAAAATCTTCTCAGTCAGACCCTTTAGATGGTGGATGGTCTTTTTGGATTTAAAGTATAGGCTAGTTAAGAGAAAAAATGAGGGGGAGAAAAATGCTTTGTGAATGCTGACAGTTATGTAGAATAGGGTTACTAAGCAGGTTTTGAATAGTGCAGTCAATTATATGTGAATTGGTATACTGTTACATTACCAACCGTGGGGTCCAAAAAATAAAAACCCATTGTAATGTTGACCTGCCACCTATCATTTTCTATAAAGTTTGCAAAATGAAGAGCAAAGTTAACATATAAAGCCATAAATATAGCAGCATGATATAACTGACAAACCCTGCTATTATCAGACACATGCTAAAAAACAAACCAATTACAATGCAAGGTCAGAACTAGCCGTTTTATATGATTGACTAGTAATATACAAATATACACTGTAAAAACCCAGAGGTCTGATTTCCCTGTTGGTTATTATTAAAGCAGTAAATCTATAGAGAAACCTATAGAGGTTCCCATTTACTTATTATTCATTTACTTTATCTTTTTACTTTCATATTCATTTTAATGTAACATATCTGCTATACATTAAAAATCCTGGCACAATTAAAGAATGCTGTCACATCTGCTCATTCTAAATCATGTTCTGCTTCTCTGCATACTGGCCCAGGCAGGCAGTTTAACTTAATCCTCTTATCACGGCCTTTATTCTCTGCAGTCGCATATACTGTTGAAAAATACCATCAGCCTGGGTGACTTTAATATCTTAACATTACCATTTAAGATCAGATTTAGCAGATACTGTGTAGCTTTCGGTTGGAATTGCTTTGTGTTTAAGGATGAATTATATCATTGAACAAGACTGCTCTGTTACTTACCTGATGTGTTCATTTACCAGCACGGTCATGACGCATGCTGAATTTAGGACCCTTCATATAAAACAGGGAATCTTGCAGAAACAATTACTTCACAAACATTTTATGCATAGTGACTTTTTACTCTATCTACCAAAAATAGAAAAACACTAGATACTCAAAACTAATTTAAGTATTGTATGACTGTAATTCTTAAAGAATTTTTTTTTCTATTATATGAACAAAAAGTTAAGGGAATTTATTTATTTAGGAAAGAACATTAATCAGTGCAGAATCAGTCTGAAATATCCGGAAGGTTACAATTAATTTGACACATCTCCTAAACCAGCGGTAAAACAGAGCATAAATCAATGGATTAATAGTAGAATTAAGACAGAATATGAAAATTACTCTTTGAAAATCATTCAAACTTTGTTCATTAAATTGGTTAAGAAAACCTAAAATAAAATATGGTAGTAAACAGACCAGAAACGCAAAGATTAAAATGCCAAGTGCTTTTGCTGCTTTGATTTCAGACCTGATGGAGTCGGTGTGAGTTTGAGATTGTGTGAGATTATTGATCTTCCTGATTGCACTGGCATGTTTCTTAACAATCACAAACACTCCAGTGTACAAAATGATTATAACTGTACATGGCAACAGTAATGATATTGTAAGATCAGTTGTTAATAAAACATTATTCACAATTATGAAACACTCTCCAGGACAGTTTGTAAAAGTAGTAAATGATCCATTCAAGTATAGAGGTAAGATACTGTAACATGGTATCACAAACCAGTCTAAGAGAACTACAACACAAACTCTTTCTACAGACACATTGTTTGCGTAGAAAAATGGATTTGAAAGTGCAAAATAATGGTCCACTGAGATCAAAACTACATTATAAATAGATGTAGTCATAAAGATTGAAGAGATCACCCAAAAACAGGTGCAAAGAACAGTCCCAAAAATCCAGCATGACTCAATCATCCATGTTATGAGCAATGGCATCACTAAAGCACCGACAAAGAAATCTGATACAGCCAGGGACAGTATGAGCATGTTGGTCGGCGTGTGAAGCTGCTTGAAATGAAAAATTGAGATGATGACAATTAGATTTTCACACACTGTGAGCAGAATCACAGCAGCTGCAGATGCATACAACAGAATATAGATTGCAGGAGATCCAGATCTCTCTGGACAGGAAAAAAAGAGACAGCGATCTGACTGATTCATCTCTGTAATGGATCACAGTTTTTATAGACGATTGAACTTAAGAAGTAGAACCTGCTTTAAGGTTGATACAAAGTTAATAACAGTATACATTAACTAAATTCTGAACCAAGAGGCTCATGAGTTTTATAGCTAAAGATTGATCACGCCTCCTAATTTAAATAACATCTTGATGCTCAAAGGATCTCAGGCTTTTTGTGGCAGGGGTCAGAAACCCTTTCTAAGTAGGAAGTCATTTTTATTTTTATGACCCACTAAATCCACCATTTGAAGAGTATAATGCATCAGGTTGCATTACATTATATGACATTAGGTCAAATTACGCCATTTATCCAAAGCGACATGAGCATCTATGAGTAATAGTCTATTTAGACGCATTCAAAGTGAGGATGTGTATACTTGTGCAAGATTAAAAATGAGAATGTGCAACTCTCTTTGTTACCCAGCATTAATACTTTCACCAGCACATTTTAGTTTTCCACTGATTTTGTGATAAATTTACATTTTATCAAAATGTATTTCCACGTCTTTCTGCAATTGATGTCAGAGTTGTAACTGCGAAGCACTCAATATCTATAATTCACACTAAAATACCAAAACGTAAGTTTCAAAAAATGTCAGATTGATATCTTAGAAAACGAGTGATGGGGTAAATAGAGACGGGCAAGTATGGGTTAAGACAACTTAACTTAATTCAACTCATAAACAACTCCAGGTACAGTATCTGATCAGACATTGCTTGTTGCCACCTTGGAAATGAGAAACTTAGAGAAACTCAGATTTATTTTTGTTTTGATGTGTTTTGGAAGGGAAGCAGACAAGTAATGCTGAAGTTTGAGGATAGTTTAATTATGGATAAGTTTGATTGAAATTACAATGTGTGCTTTTTTGGCTTTAAGCAGCATTAGGTCAAAATTTTTATTACTGCTTAGGGCTAATACTGTATTACTATATGTAATTCACCCAGGGGCATCATTAGACCTGGGCTTTCGGGGCTATAGCCCTAGATGTTTTGTCAGTAGCCCCGGATCAAATGAGGGCAGCTTTCTCTGCAGCCTCTCCTCCAGCAGCGGGAACGAACGATGGAGTCACCGTCAGCTGTTTGTGTTTCCAAGCTCTGTGTGTGTATGTGTATTTGAGAGAGACAGATTTTTTTCGCCAGTATCGGGAATAAAGTTACCGTAATAACTGTATGTTGTCTGTAAAGAGTAGCTTCTAAGCTTTTCTAAACCGTCAGAATTCTTCCTAAGGGGCAAACTGTCGCAATGTTACGGTATTTCAGTCCGGTAAAACGGATTCATGCTTTTCTGCCAAAGCTCAGGTTCGTTTATTCAAACACTTTCAGCCAAAACCATCATTTATTAGAGCTGAATGTGCTATCCACTGCTGACAGACATATTTCATATGTTATTTAATTTTATCCTATAAATTATCAAACAATATTAATGTAACAGTTTGAAAATGGATAAATACACTCATGAAAGGGCAATTGTTAAAGAGGACAGAGGGGGAATAAGGTATCTGGGCTAAAGCCCCTGATGTTTCTAAACCCTAAAAACACCCCTGAATTCACTGTTACAGTAAAATCTAATTTGTCCTTTAAATTATTTTAATATTTATAAATATGGAATGGAATTAAATGTTCACATACTTTTGGCCATATACAAGTGTAATAAATTAAATTTAATCATTTAGTACTGACAATACCATTCAACAGAAGGTGCTCAGCATAAATGTCATAATAGATTTTAATCTGGTACAATAAGATAAGAAGATAAGCATTTTATCTTCAAAATATCCATGAAAAATTAATTTCATATAAATTTAAACAGAATTACAAAATAACATTAAATACAATTGTTTGTATGTTTATTATATTATATGAGGCAGATTTTTAATGCTCCTAATGAAATTGAATACAGGCCTGTTATTATAAAGAAGTGTAATAATGATTTGGTAGTATCTACTTTACCAAACCCTGCATATATAAATCTACATTTCATTTAAAACTTGAAATAAAACAAATAATTAAAAAACATAAAATATTAATTTACATGCAAAATATTAGATCTGGCAACAAGCCAAAT
>JAFMOC010000065.1:187500-457500 GCA_019802505.1 Corydoras sp. C115 | reverse complement strand
GTAAAGGAGTGAAGTGCTTTGTACCTGATCAGCATTGCTGCTGAACTCCTTCAGGTATCTATCAGTTTCTTTTGCAAGCTGGTTTACATATTGCTGCTTCTGCTGTCTGAGCTCAAACGAACCAATTGATCACTTTACCGACCAACAATATGACACAGAAACTAACATTTAACTATTTAACTTTAATTAAAACTGTGACACAAATGAAAGAGAGGTACTCACAGCCTTTGACGAAGTTCTGTTGTGTCTTTATCTGTTCCTAGTTGACTTATGATCCTCTGGATTTCAGATGCTGATAAAATATGTGCAAAAGTTTACTTTCTTTGACGACTATTAATCATTTAAAGCCCCTAATGAAATTTAATAGGGCTAGCCAAATGTTAGTACAAGATTTTATAAGGCAGCAGTTAAATATAAAAGAAGTATAAGGCAGCAGTTAAAGAACAGGTTTGAAGAAGCTAAAATATATTGTAAATGTAAATGATATGTTTTGCAGCTTTGTAATTTAACATATATGTGTATGATGAAATAATGCAGTATTAAATAAGAGCTGTACTCACTCTGTTGGGTGATATTTTGAATGTTGGAGCTGATAGTTTGTGCAAGTAAATTTGGGTCTCTTTGGTCTGACATGGCACCAGTTATCTTAAGAAAACAATAGATAGTAAAAATAAGATTTTTTAAGCACATTGATAACCATATAAAATAAACAACCACTTTGTAATAATTAATATTTTACTTCTGAAGTTTTATTTTATGTTAAATTACTATCTATTTATTTAAGCAATATTTAATAGACACCATCATCCAGTAGTCAGGGGTCTAACATAGAAAGCCGGTAGCAATAACACTTTCTCATCAGCGTGTTCGATCTGCAGTCTTGTGTCAGGCCGACTCAAGAAAATTATGTTGAATTACTTTCCTTTGGCTTCCAATATCTGCATTCAATCTAAGGTTCTGACTTTGGCCTACAGAACCATCTCTGGATCTGCTCCCTCCTACCTACATTTTTTTCCCCCAAAGATGCACATTCATTCAATCATCTCATCTCAGCTCAGCTTATCTAATCTCAATTCTGTCCGTGATGATGAGACATGCAGTATTATTAATAACCAACTCAAGACTCACCTCTTTCAGAGGCACTTGCTATAACAAAAAAAATCTGGTTGGGAAAACATAGGCTAAAAACCTATTTGGCAAATGATCGTGCTTGATAATATTGCAGTTGGGCTGGATTCTCCTTAAACTACTGTCTTGTGTTGTTCTCACCTGTAAGTCACTTTTGGTTAAAAATATTTGCTGAATGACTATATGTACACCAAAAACTGAAGCTTAGTATTCTGATCATTAAACTGCAACTATCAATAATGTTAACAATCCACATTAGCTTGAAATTATACTGCAGGGTACACTGCGCATAACAGTTTTGACAGTAGGGTAATTAAACATAAACTTTTTAAGCACTGAACTTAACGGTTTAAGAGTGAAAGAGTGATAATTAAATGCTTATTATTAATAAAATGATATATTGATTTGCGTTTTACTGGTACTATTACTGTGATGTTGTCCTATTACTAGCTCAGTTGCACTGCAGTCCTGCTGTTCAGGGAAACTTGTGCACCGTGCCGCGCTGTATTAAGAAAAAATAATAAGAAAAAATAAGAACTACTCGCAACCTCACAAATTGTTTGTTGATTTCGTCACCGAACAACGCGGAAACAGAGCAGGAGTGCGCGCGCAGGCTCACACACCGTACACGCCCATTATAAAAGAATTATTCAAATAAAATAAAAAAATAGAACCATGTCTTTAATACCAACCAGGCATCAGATAAAAGTCTTTACGCTTCTATCACGTTAACGTTAAATGTGCAGGCGGAATAAACATGACACTTCAACTTTTACGCTTAAACTCAAATGTCATCACCGACTCTGTCTTTCATTGCTTATTCAACTTTATGGTCACAATCAATTTAGTCATCTATAAATAAAACGGCGTCGCTTCGGTTTTACCTGAATATATTTTGTCGCTCAAAAACTTCTACAGCCGACAAGATTTCCTGACACTGCCAGTCACGTGGGTTTCTGAACACATGACGTGCCTAGGGCAAAGCTGATTGGTGGACCCAGGACCAACGTCTGAGATTTCGCAGAGTATAAATCTGCATTGTTCGCTGATGATTGTTGACGTTGTTTAATATTGTTTTTATCTTCAAAAAACAAATAACCCGCGGTTTGAACAACTAAAAATTATACAACGGGTAAAAAGACAAGACCTACAAATATAAAACTGGTTGGAGTTTTTAATGGAGTTATTATTAATAATAATAACAACAACAATAACATTTATTATTATTATTATTATTATTATTATTATTATTATTATTATTATTATTATTATCGATACTACAACGATGGGTGTTAAAAGGTGGTTGGAAGAATTTTATGTCAGTTATACAAAAGTACGAAGTTTATAAGTGAATTGAAAATTTAGGTTTATCTATTATTCAAAACACCTCTTTTATATAACCTTTTCAAAACTACAGCTTACAAATGTAATCATAAATGAAAATGATGGGATATGAAAACTCTATCGGTGTGGGCTGCCGTACACATCTTATTTTCCAGATAATGGATGAAGATCTAAAAGATGAGAAAACTAAAAATATACCCAAGCATATATTACTAGTTAACTGAAAATAATAAGAAAAAACTTTGTTTTATATCAGATATACAGTTCAATTTCATCTGGATGACTTCTTTTAACTTTTTTTAATTATTACTTTTCCTGTAATTTCCTTCCTTATTTTATAATTAAGTCTTTAGAGACTAGGAATCTGTCCACAAATACATGTATGCATGTAATAAATGTAAAACAAATTGCAGAGTCACTGAGACTTATCAATTCAGATAACCCACAAATGATTACATCAAAATATTTCTTCATTTCTCCAAAAATAAATCTTAAAACGCTCTAAATACTAAATGGAAACCGTAAGAACAAAGGTATTTGGATATTCATACATGGATTTTTTCATATTACATTCTCAGTTTATCTCTTCTAACTTAAACAGATTACACTCCTCTGGAAAAGTATTATGTTTCAAAAGGCATTTCTGTCCATTAACCCTTGTAAGGGCCTGTCAAGTTACACAGTTACACAGCCTTAGGAAATAAATTAGTGCATAATGTACATTTTTATGCATTTGTAAGACTTAATTTATTCAAGTTTCTCTAAAATAACACTCTTGTAGATCTAAATAAAGTACTAAATCATCAAAAGCAGATACAATGATGATATACTATGCATTTATTTTACATTTAACTGACACAAAGCTGATAAAATGGTACCTGGAATTATTGGGCATAAATTCAAAGCATTAAATTTGAAACTATGCAATGTTTGAAGACAAACTAATAGATAATGATGCTCTTAGTTACCAAATAAGAATAAAGAATGCTGATAAATAATGTAGATTTGTAAAATCAGTTAAGCACAAGTTTGCTGGAGCTTTTCTGGTGTAAAATATGTCTTAAAATAATTATTTTAAATGCTTTTTGAAAACGTGGATAAAAAAAGCCATAGATCAACGGGTTGCACATAGAATTAAAGTATCCAAACCAGATCAGAGCATCAAAAACCTCAAGAGGAGTAGAAAAATTGAGAAATGGATCGATTACAGTGGTGAGAAAAAAAGGCAACCAACAAAAAAGAAAAACTCCCATAACTATACCCAGGGTTTTGGATGCTTTTCGCTCTCTTTGTTCTGGAAAATAGTGTTTCGTCTCACATGAAAGAGTAGCACTTCTTTCAGAAATAAGTCTGGCATGTTTACGGGCGACATAAAAAATTTTAAGATAAACACAACTCATTATGGCACCAGGAATATAAAAGTTGAGAAGCGGTGCAATTATTCCCCATTCCTTATTAAACACCAAAACACATGTACCAACACAGGAGCTAAGCATTTGCTCATCAAGTCCAGCAATGTTGATTTTGGAAAAAACAATGCCGAAACTGAACACAAAAGAAAAAAGCCAGATGCCTACAATGCAATAAGACACAGTCTTGTTGGTCATCTTTATCTTATAGTTCAGCGGATCTGTGATGGCCATGAACCTGTCAATAGAAACCAAACACAAGTGCAGGATAGAGGCGACACTTAAAGTCATGTCCAAACTTGAATGAATTTGACAAAAGATGTCTCCCAGGAACCAGCAGCCATCCACCCACCTCACCATGCTATAGGGCATGACCAGGCATCCCAACAAAAAGTCCACATAGGCTAAAGAGAGGACAATAAAGTTAGTTGGAGAATGCAGCTGTTTAAAATGTGAAATGGTAACAATGACCAACAGGTTCCCAAACACAGTCATCAGGATGGTGATTAGATTTAAGATGTATAAGCTCACTCTAACCACGAAAAAACGAGGCTTTTGCAGACAGGAGTCTGGCAGGTTTGGAAAGCAGAGCAGTAAATATTCCACTTCAGTTTTATTCAGGAAAAGGTTGTCCATCTGATCTGTTCATGAATGTTCTACTTTAGATTCACAGCAACTAAGCAACTAAAAAGTAATGGGTAAGAAATATTAAACATGTGTTATATTTCTCCCCCAAAGCACACATGTGCACCCTTGACTTATATACAATTGTCCTCCAATAGAAATGCTTCATTATGACATCATCACAGGACCACAGAGGTTAACTCATCCTTTATTGTAATGTGTAAATTACATGTGATTTCTGCTTTTCCGTATATTGTTAAAAAGTCATGAATGAGGTACACCTCATTTTGTAATTAAATGCAGAAAAGATTCACACTAAGATAAAAAGTATAGAATATTAAAATTAAATCTGAGAATTAGACCAAAATAAGAATAATTTAAAATTATTTAAAATACAGGTCCCAATGTCCTATATGTTTATGTGAAGACTGTAAATGTTAATGTTATTAAGAAGTTCACGGCACTAACGTAGACATAAAGACATAAGATGAAGTGAGAATATTAAAATGCTACAGAAACAAAATCTAACAGTGTCAGCTAGCAGGATTTAGTTCTGTCGATCTCTAGGTCATATGATAAATTATTCTATCACACATCTGTTGCACCCTACATTGCACTCATTTAAACTGATGTCCTATCCATTGCTCTATTTATTGCTCTATTCACTGCTCTATTGATCACACCCCACACATTCCTGTGTATTTCAAATGCACGTGAAAATCTATAAAAGTATGGATAACCTTTTGTATTATAAAATACAAAAGGTTACTTTGTTTACTTAGTGACACTAATAAAAACATGACATTTAAGTATGGGTGTCCAAATTTTGGTATAGTACTATGGCGAATTAGGTAACAGTGAAGGGTGAACATTTAAACTATGGTTATTTGACACTGCTTTAATAAGAAAATCAATATTTTAATGTAACATGGCAGACATGGCTATTGTTCAAGATGTTGAATGGAAATATATATATACATTGTTTTGAAACTACAAAACCTTTTTTTATTAACATATGCATGTTAGGAACTGTCATAATATGGAACATAATCTGCATAAACTGTAGACAAATAAATGATGTTTTACTTCACTGCCTACTTTCACAAAACATTCCCACAAACATTTTAATAAAGGTAATAAGGACTATGTAAGTTTGAAGTGTTTTTGCTCTATCCTATTATCAACAACAGCACACAGTTCAAAACTGGGTCACATATCACAAAATGTAACAAATTAATTCAATTATAACCCTATTTTTTATTAAATAGTTCATTTTTAATTACTTATCATACTTTCAAAAATGTGCATATGAGGATTTTAAATCAAAATCACTGAGAACCATTATTCTAATAATCCATAAATGACTACACCAAAATTTTAATTATACACTCTCAAGAAATAAAAAAAATCTCATCTCAAAATGTATTCAAAATGTACTCAAAATGTACCCATACTTTCCACATGGTTCATTATTTAGCTTTAGGAGGCACATTATGAGTATTGGGGGACTGTTATTTTTTCTTTATTATTGAAACTGCAATACCCTATATAACTTTATTATTATTATTATTATTATTATTATTATTATTTTTTTTATTATTTATTATTATTTTTTTTTTTATTTATTTTTTTTTTTTGTGTGTGTTTCTTGTTTAATAACCACATTGAAACATTGATTTAAACAGGTAAAAATAAAATTATCACACTTAACAAAAGTTTAAAAAAAAAAACTTTCTTAAAGCAATATATTTTTCTGTATTTTCCTGTAAGGAAACTGATGAGGGTAATGTGATATTTTAAGTTCATACATTTTTAAAGATAATCAGTTTAAATTGATATTTTAGCATGACTTTGAAACTGTAATTGTCTATGTGCTTGTTAAGACGGTTTGGCATCCATTGAACATTTAACAGCCACAAAGCTGAGAATATGGTACTTGGGTGCTAGGCAACAGCAGAAGACAAGGAGTTATGCATTTAAAAATACTTATTTTCTAAATATAAGAAATATTTAAGTACAATAAAAATTCCTTTGTAAAATTGCTAAAGGGCAAGATTGCTGGAGCTTTTCTGGTGTAAAATGTATCTTAAAATAATGATTTTAAAGGCTTTCTGGAAACGTGGATAAAAAAAGCCATAGATCAAAGGGTTGCACATAGAATTAAAGTATCCAAACCAAAACAGTGCATAAAACACATCGAGAGGAGTAGAAAAATTGAGGAATGGATCGATTACAGTGGTGAGAAAAAAAGGCAACCAACAAAAAAGAAAAACACCCATAACTATGCCCAGGGTTTTGGCTGCTTTATGCTCTCTCTGTTCTAGAAAATAGTGTTTAGTCTTACATGAAAGAGTAGCACTTCTTTCAGAAATAAGTCTGGCTTGTTTTCTGGCAACATGAAAAATTTTAAGGTAAATACAACTCATAATGGCACCGGGAATATAAAAGTTGAGAAGTGGGGCAATTATTCCCCATTCCTTATTAAACACCAAAACACATGTACCAACACAGGAGTTAAGCATTTGCTCATCGAGTCCAGCAATGTTGATTTTGGAAAAGACTATGACGAAACTAAACACAAAGGAAAAAAGCCATATGCTGGCGATGCAGAACGACACAATCCTGTTAGTCATCTTCATTCTATATTTCAGAGGATCGGTGATGGCCATGAACCTGTCAATAGAAACCAAACACAGGTGCAGGATGGAGGCAATACACAAAGTCATGTCCAAACTTGAATGGATTTGACAAAATAAGTCTCCCAGGAACCAACAGCCATCCACCCATCTCACCATGCTATAGGGCATGACGAGGCATCCCAACAAAAAGTCCACATAGGCTAAAGAAAGGACAATAAAGTTAGTTGGGGAATGCAGCTGTTTGAAATGTGAAATGGTAACAATGACAAGCAGATTCCCAAACACAGTCATCAGGATGGTGACTAGATTTAAGATGTATAAGCTCACTCTAACCACAAAAAAACGAGGCTTTTGCAGACAAGAGTCTGCCTGGTTTGGAAAGCAGAGCAGTAAATATTCCACTTCAGTTTTATTCAGGAAAAGGCTGTCCATCTGATCTGTTCATGAATTTTTTTACTTTAGATTCACAGCAACTAACTATAGAAGTAATGAGCAAAAATGATAAAATTATTAGCTTTTGTAATCGAGATTCAAAGCACACGTGAACATTCTGGACTGATATACAATCATCATCCAATAGAAATGCTTCATCATGACATCATCATATGAAAATAAAGGTTGAGCGTTTCTCTACTGTAATGTGTTAATCACATGCTCTTTCTGCTTTTCTCTATACATTGTTGTGTTTCTGAGAAAATTGAAAATTTATATATGATTAAACCTTATTTTGTAACCTAAATGTATCAAGAGTAAAATGGCACACACCTGTTTTTCAAGATGTTGGATGGAGATAATAATAATAATAATAATAATAATAATAATAATAATAATAATAATAATAATAATAATAATAATAATAATCCACATGGTTTTAAAATGATAAATCATTTTTGTTAACGTCTGCATTTTGTAAAAGCTGCATAATAAAGAGCTTAATCTATGCTTTGGACATAAACTGTTAATTTGTTACTCTACAGCCTGTTTTAAGAGAAAAAAAAAAAACACTGAAGTTGCGATAAGGGTTAAAGGGTCTGTTTAACTTTATTTCGTTAAAATCTATCCTCTTGTCAGCACCAGCACACACTTGATAATTATTAATAATTGTAGTTAAATAAATAAATGGATGTCATTTAAATGTGCACAGCATAAAGTATAAAAGTATATATGCAGAATTACTGAGACGCATAATTTTTGATAATTCATAAATTATTACACCAAAATATGAATAAAACATCAACCGTAAATAAAGTAGCTAATTGTGCAAAAGTTTTTTTTACACAAAGGGTAAACATACAGTATATTAAAATTTTTGGATCTCAAAAATGTACACATAGTTACCACATGGTCCATTATTTAGCCATAGGAGGTACATTATTGAGGATAGTAGTTGGGAGACTCCATACTTTTGAGACTGTGGTAGCCTACACCACTTATAATCTAATAGTAATAAATGTTTTACCTTTTATTTGTGCAGTTATACAATAATAATAAGCACAAATGGATAAACATTATGATCCAGTGATTTTATGATTTTAGTGAATCTGAAATAATTATAAACTATGCCTTTAAATCATCTGCAGTGTTAAAACAGAGATTAAATAAGAAATAAAATTATCACACTGAAGAAAAGTAAACTAATGTGGATCTCTTACTGCTTTATATGATCCTTTTAACTTTTTAAATAAACTAAAGGGGACAATAGTCAAGGTTTTAAAATCCTGCTTTTTATAAAGTAATAAGTTTAAATTAAATTTGTTGTAACATGAAGTAAGAGATGTACATTATAAAATGATGCTTAGATACATAGGCCATATAATCAAAATGTTTATTTAAATCTATACTTCATCAGAATACAAACCATAATTATAATGCTTTCATTCACTAAGTATAGAAAATACACTCATAAAAAAATCCTATGTAAAATTACTAAAGCACAAGGTTGCTGGAGCTTTTCAGGTGTAAAATGTATCTTAAAATAATGATTTTAAAGGCTTTCTGGAAACGTGGATAAAAAAAGCCATAGATCAAAGGGTTGCACATTGAATTAAAGTATCCAAACCAAAACAGTGCATAAAACACATCGAGAGGAGTAGAAAAATTGAGAAATGGATCGATTACAGTGGTGAGGAAAAAAGGCAACCAACAAAAAAGAAAAACTCCCATAACAATGCCCAGGGTTTTGGCTGCTTTTCGCTCTCTCTGTTCCGGAAAATGGGGTTTAGTCTCACATGCAAGAGTAGCACTTCTTTCAGAAATAATTCTGGCTTGTTTTCTGGCAACATGAAAAATTTTAAGGTAAACACAACTCATGATGGCACCAGGAATATAAAAGTTGAGAAGCGGTGCACTTATTCCCCATTCCTTATTAGTAACTAAAACACAGGTCCCAACACAGGAGTTTAGCATTTGCTCATCGAGTCCAGCAATGTTGATTTTGGAAAAAACTATACCGAAACTGAAAACACAGGAGAAGAGCCAGATGCTGGTGATGGAAAACGATACAATCCTGTTAGTCATCTTCATTCTATATTTCAGAGGATCGGTGATGGCCATGAACCTGTCAATAGAAACCAAACACAAGTGCAGGATGGAGGCAATACACAAAGTCATGTCCAAACTTGAATGGATTTGACAAAATAAGTCTCCCAAGAACCAGCAGCCATCCACCCATCTCACCATGCTATAGGGCATAACCAGGCATCCCAACAAAAAGTCCACATAGGCTAAAGAGAGGACAATAAAGTTAGTTGGGGAATGCAGCTGTTTAAAATGTGAAATGGTAACAATGACCAACAGGTTCCCAAACACAGTCATCAGGATGGTGACTAGATTTAAGATGTATAAGCTCACTCTAACCACAAAAAATCTAGGTGTTTGCAGACAGGAGTCTGGCTGGTTTGGAAAGCAGAGCAGTAAATATTCCAGTTCGGATTTATTTAGGAAAAGGCTGTCCATCTGATCTGATCATAAATGTTCTACTTTAGATTCACAGCAATTAGCTATTAAAGTATTGAGTAAGAAATATAATATTATACGTTGTTGTATTCAAAAGTCTCTCTTAAATCACGCACAAACTTTCTGGCCTTATATACAGTTATCATCCAATCAAAATAAATGATGACATCATCATATGAGAATAATGGTTGGCCGATCCTTTATTGCAATGTGTAAATCACATGCTCTTTCTGATTTTCTATGTATACCATGGTTTGTGTTTTAATTTGTGACAAATTAAAAAATATTAAATGAAGTGAACTTAAAATTAAGTGCATCAAGTATGAGTTGGCACACACATCTGTTTATCCAGATGTTGCATGGAGATCAGTGATCATTAAAAAATAATATCAACCCAGTTTTTCTGTAGAATTTTTTTTGTAGAAGCTGCCATAATACAGAGCTTAATCTAAATCGTAGACAAAAAATGTTTATTTTACTCTGCACTAATACTACACCTGGTTTCACAAAAAAATTCCCACTGGAATTTCATTAAAGTTAACAGGGACAAGGGCGGCACGGTGGCTTAGTGGTTAGCACGTTCGCCTCTCAGCGCTAGGGATTCCTAGTTCGAATCCCAATCTGGGTGGAGTTTCCATGTTCTCCCCGTGTCCGCGTGGGTTTCCTCCGGGTTCTTGGGTTTCCTCCCACAGTCCAAAAACATGGATCAAGTCAACTGAGTTCTCCAAATTGTCCCATATAGAGTGTGTATGTGTGAGTGAGTGTGTGCCCAGCGATAGTTTGGCGCCCTGTCCTGGGTGTATCTGCCCAGCGCCCGGATTCATTAGTGAGAAGAGTAGTTTGGGGGACTCAGATTATTTTTTGAAAATGTACTATGCTAATTAAGTTACTATTAAACGTTTTTTAAAACCTTTTATTTGTGAAAATTTGAAAGCTTTATGATCTGGCTCTTAAACTAAATATTTTTGGTGAAATAATCATGGACCATAAAATATAAAACATCTGGAATGCTGAAAATGAGATTTAATTAGGTTAAAATAAAAATAATAACCTGATGGGGGAAGAGACAATGTTTTAAATTCATACATTTTTAATGGTAATAACTTAAAATTTTCATGGCAGCATGACCTTGAAAAATTACTAAATAATAATAATAATAATAATAATAATAATAATAATAATATCCACGGGCGGCACGGTGGCTTAGTGGTTAGCACGTTCGCCTCTCAGCACTAGGGATTCCCGGTTCGAATCCCCATCTGGGTGGAGTTTCCATGTTCTCCCCGTGTCCGCCTGGGTTTCCTCCGGGTTCTCCGGTTTCCTCCCACAATCCAAAAACATGGATCAAGTTAATTGAGTTCTCTAAATTGCCCCATATAGAGTGTGTTTGAGTGTGTGAGTGTGTACCCAGCGATTGATTGGCGCCCTGTCCTGGGTCTATCTGCCCAGCGCCTGAGACATTCTCCCCTGGATGGGCATGGGGAGCCCCACCGCGACCCTAGTAGAGGATAAAGCGGGAGATAATGAATGAATAATATCCACATGTTTTTAAAATAACAAATCATTTTTATTAAGGTCTACATTTTTTAAAAGCTGCATAATAAAGAGCTTAATCTACGCTTTGGACATAAACTATTAATTTGTTACTCTACAGCCGTGCAGTTCTTATATAATAATAATAATAATAATAATAATAATAATAATAATAATAATAATAATTGTTATTATTATTATTATTATTATTAGTATTATTATTATTATCATAATAACAGTAATAATAATAACCACAAATTAATAAACATTATGATCCAGAGATTTTGTGATTTTAGTGAATCTGAAATAATTATGCGGCACGGTGGCTTAGTGGTTAGCACGTTCGCCTCTCAGCACGACCCTTAATATAGGATAAAGCGGAAGATAATGAATGAATGAATGAATGAAATAATTATAAACTATGCCTTTAACACATCTGCAGTGTTAAAACAGAGATTAAATAAGATAAAATATAAATATAAATAAAATTATTACACTGAACAAAAGTAAACTAATGTGGATCTCTTACTGCTGTATATGATCCTTTTAACTTTTTAAATAAACTAATGGGGACAATTGTCAAGGTTTTAAAATCCTGCTTTTTATAAAGTAATAAGTTTAAATTTGTTGTAGCATGAAGTAAGAGTGTACATTAGAAAATGGTACTTAGATACATCAGCCATAAAATCAAATTGTTTATTTAAATCTATACTTCATCAGAATACAAACCATAATTATAATGCTTTCATTCACCAAGTATGGAAAGTACACTCATAAAAAAATGCTATGTAAAATTACTAAAGGACAAGGTTGTTGGAGCTTTTGATGTGTAAAACATGTCTAAAAATAATGATTTTAAAGGCTTTATGGAAACGTGGATAAAAAAAGCAATAGATCAAAGGGTTGCACAAAGAATTAAAGTATCCAAACCAGAACAGTGCATAAAACACATCGAGAGGTGTAGAAAAATTAAGAAATGAATCGATTACTGTGGTGAGAAAAAAGGGCAACCAACAAAAAAGAAAAACTCCCATAACAATGCCCAGGGTTTTGGCTGCTTTTTGCTCTCTCTGTTCCGAAAAATGATATTTAGTCTCACATGAAAGAGTAGCACTTCTTTCAGAAATAAGTCTGGCTTGTTTTCTGGCAACATGAAAAATTTTAAGGTAAACACAACTCATGATGGCACCAGGAATATAAAAGTTGAGAAGCGGTGCAATTATTCCCCATTCCTTATTAATAACTAAAACGCAGGTCCCAACACAGGAGTTCAGCATTTGCTCATTTAGTCCCTCAATGTTGATTTTGGAAAACATTATTCCGAAACTGAAAACACAGGAGAAGAGCCAGATGCTGGTGACGCAAAATGACACAATCCTGTTAGTCATCTTCATCCTATATTTCAGGGGATCTGTAATGGCTATAAACCTGTCAATAGAAACCAAACACAAGTGCAGGATGGAGGCAATACACAAAGTCATGTCCAAACTTGAATGGATTTGACAAAACAAGTCTCCCAGGAACCAGCAGCCTTCCACCCATCTCACCATGCTATAGGGCATGACAAGGCATCCCAACAAAAAGTCCACATAGGCTAAAGAGAGGACAATAAAGTTAGTTGGAGAATGCAGCTGTTTGAAATGTGAAATGGTAACAATGACCAACAGATTCCCAAACACAGTCATCAGGATGGTGACTAGATTTAAGATGTATAAGCTCACTCTAACCACAAAAAATCTAGGTGTTTGCAGACAGGAGTCTGGCTGGTTTGGAAAGCAGAGCAGTAAATATTCCAGTTCGGTTTTATTTAGGAAAAGGCTGTCCATCTGATATCATCATAAATGTTCTACTTTAGATTCACAGCAATTAGCTATTAAAGTAATGAGTAATGAATATAATATTATGTGTTGTTGTATTTAAAAGCCACTCTTAAATCACGCACAAACTTTCTGGCCTTATATACAGTTATCATCCAATAAAAATAGATGATGACATCATCATATGAGAATAACGGTTGGCTGATCCTTTATTGTAATGTGTAAATCACATGCTCTTTCTGCTTTTCTGTGTATATCGTGGTTTGTGACAAATTAAAAAATATTAAATGAGGTGAACTTAAAATTAAGTGCATCAAGTATAAGTTGGCACACACATCTGTTTATTCAGATCAGTGATTATTAAAAAATAATATCGACCCAGTTTTTTTGTAGAATCTTTTGTAGAAGCTGCCATAATATAGAGCTTAATCTAAAGTGTAGACAAAAAATGTTTATTTTACTCTGCAATAATACTACACTGCCTGGTTTCACGAAGAAATCCCCACTGAAATTTCATTAAAGTTAACAGGGACTACTTGACTTGAATACTTTTTGTATTCTTTTGTATTCTTTTAAATTTTTTGACAAATTAAAAAATTTTGTTTACTTCTTTCCTTTGATTCTTATAAGTTATTCAGTATTAAATGACTTAGCATACTTAAAAATGTGCATATGAGTCATATAAAGCAAATTGCAGAATCCCTGTAATACAATTTTTGATGTAAATAATAAATAAATTACAATTATAAATAAAATAAATGATTACATCAAAATATTAATAAAACACGTTCATTAGAGCATCTAGATGTATACATTTTTAATGGCTGCATGTGAACATATATTTATATTTTGGATCTCAAAAACTTACACATAGCTTTCCACATGGTGCATTATTTTGCAGTAGGAGGAACATTAGTGAGGATAGTAGTTTGGGGGATTTTTTTTTTGAAAATGCACTATGCTATATAACTTACTATTAAACATTTTTTAAACCCTTTTATTTGTGCAAATTTGTAAGCTTTATGGTAAATCTGGCTCTTCAACTAAATATTTTTGGTGAAATAATTATGGACCATAAAATATAAAACATCTGGAATGTTGAAAATGAGATTTAATTAGGTTAAAATAAAATTATCACAGTGAAAAAAGTAAAACAAAAAATTGATTGTTTGAGGTTGAATATTTCCCTTTAAGTTTTTAATAACCTGATGGGGGGAATAGACAAAGTTTAAATTTGTACATTTTTAATGGTAATAACTTAAAATTTTCATTGCAGCATGACCTTGAAAAATTACTAAAGCCCAAGTCTGCTGGTGCTTTTCAGGTGTAAAACATGTCTTAAAATGATGATTTTAAAGGCTTTCTGGAAACGTGGATAAAAAAAGCCATAGATCAAAGGGTTGCACATAGAATTAAAGTATCCAAACCAAAACAGTGCATAAAACACATCAAGGGAGGTAGAAAAATTGAGAAATGGATCGATTATAGTGGTAAGAAAAACAGGTAACCAACAAAAAAGAAAAACACCCATAACTATGCCCAGGGTTTTGGCTGCTTTTCGCTCTCTCTGTTCTGGAAAATAGTGTTTAGTCTTACATGAAAGAGTAGCACTTCTTTCAGATATAAGTCTGGCTTGTTTTCTGGCAACATGAAAAATTTTAAGGTAAACACAACTCATGATGGCACCAGGAATATAAAAGGTAAGAAGCGGTGCAATTATTCCCCATTCCTTATTAAACATCAAAACACATGTACCAACACAGGAGCTTGACATTTGCTCATCGAGTCCAGCAATGTTGATTTTGGAAAAAACTATGCCAAAACTGAAAACAAATGAAAAGAGCCAGATGCTGGTGATGCAGAAGGACACAATCCTGTTAGTCATCTTCATTCTATATTTCAGAGGATCGGTGATGGCCATGAACCTGTCAATAGAAACCAAACACAGGTGCAGGATGGAGGCAATACACAAAGTCATGTCCAAACTTGAATGGATTTGACAAAATAAGTCTCCCAGGAACCAGCAGCCATCCACCCATCTCACCATGCTATAGGGCATAACCAGGCATCCCAACAAAAAGTCCACATAGGCTAAAGAAAGGACAATAAAGTTAGTTGGGGAATGCAGCTGTTTGAAATGTGAAATGGTAACAATGACCAACAGGTTCCCAAACACAGTCATCAGGATGGTGACTAGATTTAAGATGTATAAGCTCACTCTAACCACGAAAAATCTAGGTGTTTGCAGACAAGAGTCTGGCTGGTTTGGAAAGCAGAGCCGTAAAAATTCCAGTTCGGTTTTATTTAGGAAAAGGCTGTCCATCTGATCTCATCATAAATGTTCTACTTTAGATTCACAGGAATTAGCTATTGAAGTAATGAGTGAGAAATATAGAACTTATATATTCTTCATACATCAAGAGTCACCCCCAAATCACACATAAGCACTCGGGACTTATATACCACAATCCTCCAATAGAAATGCATCATCATAACATCATCATATGATCACAAAGGATTTTATCCTTCACATTAACGTGTATATTACTTGTTCTGTTTTCAGTTGTGTAAATTTTATTAATTTTTATGTAGGCTGCAAAGGTGAATATCAGTGCGCAAGCACTGTATCATATGGATGGGTCCTGTAATGTCAACATTTACCAACATGCTATAAAAAATATCCCAGCAAAAACAACTCTTAGACAGTAGTGATTTAACCTGGTACCACACAAGCCCTTTATTTAATTTTTTCATTTTTTGATCATTTGTTTACCTGTTGACTCTGTTGTTAAAGTTGCTTTATCCCAAACAATGTGAGAGCTGCAGAAGTTATTCCTAGATGAGTCATACCATTATATTTGGTCTTTTATCAAAAGCGACATACAAAGTGACCACAGAGTTGATACAGTATCCCTGAAGCAATGAAGGTTAAGGGTCTTGCACAAGGACCTACATTGGTAACTTCAATGGACATGGAATTTGAACCCACAACTTTCAGATTGATAGACCAACAAAGCTAACATGCCCACCCACTGAGCTACCATGCCAAGAGTCATAACTGTAATGTTATATCTGTGGTTGAGGTGCAATTGGGTGCAGGTAATGCATCTGACATTAATTTTGTTCCCGTCACTGTATATAAGTTATTTAGTACCGTTCATAGGCCAGCAAGCAGTGAGTCTCCACTTTGTGGGTCCTATGGTACCAAAGAACCATAAGCCGCACAATTTCCTGCTAAAAGTATAAGAGCAGGCGGCTTACAGTAAACTGTTAAAATTGCTGGACATTAAGCAGACCCAGAGGGTCATAAGCTGTCTTCCTCTCCTGTTGCTTTAGCAGCTGGGGGACAACGTGAGTGACCTGGGTGGACAGCGGCTCCTCTTCATGTCTCAGCACAGTCTGCAAAACTGCTTAATGCTTTTTTTCTTTTGTTTCTTTTGCTGCTTTAGTTCTTGTTCTTGTCATTTATTTTGTGTAGATCGTGCATGCTCTGTAAGGTAAACATCTGTGCAACCAGAGTGGCATGCCATCCGAGGTTTGGTATTAGTTGTAGGTTGTCATGCCATTTAAGGTATGGTTAGATGCTATGCATGGTATATAAGAAGTGCATGTGCCCTGAGGCCTTTAATATTGATTTTATTAAGGATTTTAATAAATTTTATTATTTACCACCAAGCTATGTCTGTTAATTTGTCCATCACACTTTATAAGACTTAGTCTGTTGCTCTGGTCCTCGTGCTTTTCATACCTCTTCTATTTTGTTTACCAGGCAGTCTGTTCTTTTAAGGGATTTTGTCAGAAGTTATAGGCCAATTGTTTCTCTGTCGCTATATACAAGGCTACCCAATGCTCCAGGCATGCGTGCTTACTTCACCAATGTGTGTTTTCCTGCATGGGTTAAATATGGAGGACACAATCCTTCTTGTGTAAGGCCAATAGGCAGAATTGATCACTTTACATTACTTTACTTAATTAAAATTTGAAAAATAATTTACTGATTATTAATTTAGTATGACAGAATGACTGTTTTATTTAAACCCTACATTTCTTTTTGAAAAAGAAAAAAAAACAACATACAGAGACTTTCTCTGCTCACATGATGTAATTTTAGTCTCAAAGAAGCTAAAGCCTTTGAGACTAATCATTAGGGCAAAGCACTTCTCACATTTAATGATGGAGAAAATCTCTTAGGTATCTGACTTCTGAAAGTTGTGAAAACAACACTTTGACTTATCTTCACACCCTTGGCTAATTTTGGAAAGCTGCAACATTAAAGAATATCCAAGGTATTACATCAGCGTGTTTGAGTCTGATTTCTTACCCTGTTTTGGCCTAAGAGAATAAATTAATTGGGCAGCTGGTATTTTCCAAAACAAATTAAAACAGCCATATCCTCTGTTGTCACAAAACAAACAGTTACCCATTTACCCAAACAATGATGTAATTTTTTAAAGTATTGTAACCTCACTTGGTGCTCTAAAGTTTTTAAACGTTGATAAATTATTTATTTTTTTTATTATTGTTGGACATTCATACAGGTCAAAAAGTACATGATGAAAACCCAGTAAGGAAATTTTGATAGATTTAAAAAAGCAAAATAAATCTATATAACATACACTATGTGGACTATGAGACACCTAAACATTACACTAACATTAACTTATAACACCTCATTTTAAATACATGTTCAGTAATATGAGGGTATCCTGCCTTTGCAGGATAACATCCATCACACTTCTGGGAAGTTTGTCCTATAAGATTTTATATTTTGTATTCCTGTGGGAAATTAACCCATTTATTCAAAAGAGACAGTTTTAATGTTTCACACTGTTGCTGGGCTTATTATCTTTTCCAGTAGGTGTTCCAAAGGTGTTCAATGGGATAAATGTCAAACCTCTGTTTAGGCCAGTCAAGTTCTGTATTGGGGTCTTACAACATTAGAAGCAGACATTTGTCCGAAATGCTTTTCAGTGCTAATAAATTTGTATTTATTTTCATTGTCTTTTCTTCTACAATATTTACAATTGACACAATACAGTCGGGCAGGTACAATAAAGAATTGTAATGCATTCACATAACTAGTTTTCCAACTCTAAAGTCCATTTGCAGCATGCTTACATCATACAGCACTACATCTTTTGCTTGGCATTTGTAAAAACATATTGGGTGGTCACCAGGCCTCCTACTGCACTCACTAAAAAGAAGAAGAGGTTTATTTGAGAAGGATAAATGTAACATGCATCCAACTTTGTATACATTATGTCTGTCTTATTTCAAATGTCAAATTTGGAAAATATGGCAAATTTCAAATTTTGAATCTCTCAGTGTACAGTTTTTGTGCTGATGCCAATGCCACATGTATGTTTAAAAGTACTGTGTCTCTTAGCACTCTGTTACCCTGCTCTGTTATTTTTTTATCTGTCACAATGCTGCAGTCACTTTACAGTAAATTATTTTGTATAAATTATTTTATGTATGTATATATGTATCGCCACATATTGTTATTATACTCCCATGTTAACAAGCTTATAGGCACTTTATTTTAATGCTTAATATACATAGCATTTTTACAAATCCAGTTATCGGTGGTCAGTGAATTTTTTCATATCATCACAGCCTCTTACTTATTAATGCGTAGCTATTTTGTTCTATGAGTATAAAGCATATAATGACTAAAGTGCCTAGCGATGAATTGGCGCCCTGTCCTGGGTGTGTCTGCCCAGCGCCCGAAATGTCCTCCCCTGGATGGGCATGGGGAACCCCACCGCGACCCTAATAGAGGATAAAGTGGGAGATAATGAATGAATGAATGAATGAATGAATGACTAAAGTCTTGTCAATAATTTATTAAATTATTTTTACAACTGTCTATTAATAAACTGCAAAAATCTTTACTTTACAAATACCTTTATTTGTTAAAATATTTTACAATGAATCCAAAAAAATGTATATTTGCATCAAAATCATTTGATCATATTTATAATTCAATTACAATCATTGCACTCTAACATTAACACTGAGAAAGTGCTGTACATTAGTAGATAAACAGATAATTCATTAATAGTTTTAAGATAATGGTTTGTAAATATTAGTAAAGAAAGTTTTATTAAAATAACAAATTATTTAAAAAAGAATGAATAAAGAATAAACGAAAAGGCAACAACAAATAAATACATTACAGTTTTGATTAAATCTCTAATAATTAGTTTAATATATATATTTTTTGTTTTAGTTGAAAGATACACATTGAAATGGGGTAACTAGTTATTTCTAACTGTAAATTGCATATAAATTCTATACAATTTGTTAAATAATAGAAAAATAAGTAAAAGGACTGAAATCTAATGCCAGGTAAATGAGTTTTACCTGGCATTTACCTGGCAGAGGGTGTGTTAGCTCAGCAGTTAAGGTGTTGGGCAATCACTCAGAAGGTTGTGGATTTAAATCCAAGGTCCACTGGGGTTATTAAGGTGGATTCTTGTGCAAGACCCTTAACCCTCATTGCTTCATGGGTGCTGTATCAACCCTGTGTTCTGACAAACAAGTAGGGATATTTCTAAATTGCTTTGGATAAAAGTGTCTGCTAAATGACCAAATTAAAATTTTATATTTGTACTATGCAAAATATTTGCAAAATAAACTTTGGATTGGATGAAAATAGCATGTAATTTGGATTTGTCTTATGATACATCTAAGTAAAACGAGGGACATTTAATTTTTAACATAACGTATATATTTTAATGTCCATACAATTTTATATCAGAGGAGTTAGGAGCAAAGATCTTGAGTGTGATAATGAGATAGAGAGTTTTCCTAAACCATGGATAGAACAGGCCATATATAATAGGGTTTAAAGTTGAATTGATGTAGCCCAACCAGACAAAGACTTCTAAAAGAACAGGAGGTGTAGAAAAATTTATATAAGGATCGAGTAAAGAATTTATATAAAATGGCATCCAGCACAAATTGAAGGCACCTACAACAATTCCAAGTGTTTTGGCAGCTTTGTTTTCATGTTTCACCTTTTGTGAAAACTTGCTTAATGCATTGCTCTGTTTTGAGTCATTAACTTTTCTTACATGTTTTTTTGAAACAATAAATATCTGAGCATACAAACCAACCATGACAGCACATGGTAGCAGAAAACATATACATGTGTCCAAAACTGACCACAGTGCATTGAAGACAAAGTTACAATATCCCTGGCAACTTATGGATGCAAGGTATTCATCCAAACCCTTTAAATGAGGTTTAGTAAAGAGAAGAACATAAGAATACAGCACAGCTCCAATCCAACTTACAGCAATCATCAGCCCTGCTACAGGCATAGTCACACGAGTAGGGTACTGCAGCGGGTGGCACACTGCTTCAAATCGATCTACTGCCACGAAAATCAGGTGAAAGACAGATGCTGTGGTAAAGAGTAGGTCAAAGCAGGAGTGCCATAAGCAAAATGTTTCACTGAAGTACCAGCAGCCATCGACAGATCGGATAATGCTAAAAGGCATAATCATCATTCCTAAAAGCAGATCTGCAACACCTAATGACATCACCAGCATGTTGGTGGGTGTGTGAAGCTGTTTAAAATGAGCAATGGAGATGATAACCACAAAGTTCCCAAGGATGGTAACAACTGTCGCCAACATGAGTAAAAAATATAATAGTGTCACCCCGACCATTGGGTAAGAGTTTCTTATGCAGGACACATTGGAATCAGGAAAACAAAACTCGCTAAACTCTTCTAATGATGAGAAATTTTGAAATTCTGTCATCTTGAAAATATCTGAGTAAAGACATGTACAATGAGACAGGACAGATTATATTTGCATTTGGGATGAGGAAAGAGAACACCTGGGAGAACATCGTCCAATAAAATATAACTTAAATTAACAGTGGGGAATTAAATTTATGTTCTCGTTACCATGACCATACCCATCCTTTCATTTAAATGGTATAACTTCAATCTACTGCAATAGGAGTTGTTGCATATAAATGTATCCATCAGAGCAATCCATACTAAGAGACATTTTAGTTTTATTTATTTATGTTTTATTTACACATTTTGAAATGTACCTTTGAATAAATTATCTGCTCAAATAGTCATGCTAGGATTCAAGGATAGTAATAGTCATAGTAATAGTAATAGTCATTAATTCCCTGGTTTTTGGAGACTAATAAACATTTTAATATACCTTTTTAAAGAATGTAAAGATTTAATAAAAAGACTCAGTTAAAATTCAGTTAAAAAAATTCAGTTAAAAAAAAAAATGTGTTTTAATGTTTAATGAAACAATATTAAAGAGTTAATGATAAAGTAATTAACAGATTACTGCTGACAAATAGCAAATTTACTAATTTAAATGTTTTTATTTCCCATTAAGTAAAACCTGCATGTTTCTAAAATTATGAACACAAAAACTACTCTACAGGACAAGTAAATGATTAAATCATGGATTAAATCTTGCATCGAATTAAACAGCTGAGGTCATTTATTTACTTCTCTTACCTGCATGGTAGAGGAGACAATAACCTTGCTTAATGGATGATGTCGTTAAAAGCTCATTGTAATCTCAATGAATACACTTATTGCACAAATAATCAACAACCCTTAATATAAGATAATGAAGAACATTATAGTTTGAAAATCAACACATGATTTTTACAACTTTAATTTTGTTCTGAATATATAATGTTTTATTTAAAAAAAGTTGTTTTCAGAGGAAGCAACAATCTATTTTAAGATATTGGCAGTTAAACAAAATATATGTGCATTTAGTTTATGAAAATTTGAAATTATAGAGTGCAAAACTTGCAAAACAGACTGCAATTTAATTTCACATGAAATGTTGGATAAAATTTTTTAGTGCTTTATGAAACATTCATAGATAAAACTAAACCTTTTGCTTAATACAGATTGTAAATATTTTAATGTCCATACAATTTTATGTCAGAGGAGTTAGGAGCAAAGATCTTGAGTGTGATAATGAGATAGAGAGTTTTCCTAAACCATGGATAGAACAGGCCATAAATAATAGGGTTTAAAGTTGAATTAATGTAGCCCAACCAGACAAAGACTTCAAAAAGAACAGGTGGTGTAGAAAAATTTATATAAGGATCGAGTAAAGAATTTATATAAAATGGCATCCAGCACAAATTAAAAGCACCTACAACAATTCCAAGTGTTTTTGCGGCCTTATTCTCATGTTTCACTTTTTGTGAAAACTTACTCAGTGTTGTACTTTGCTTTGAATCATTTATTTTCCTTGCATGTTCTTTTGAAACAATAAATATCTGAGCATACAATCCCATCATGACTGAGCATGGCAGCAAAAAACATATACATGTGTCCAAAACTGACCACAATGCGTTAAATACAAGGTTACAATATCCCTGGCAACTTATGGATTCAATATATTCATCCAAACCATTTAAATTTGCTTTAGTAAAGAGAAGAACATAAGAATACAGCACAGCTCCAATCCAACTTACAGCAATCATCAGCCCTGCTACAGGCATAGTCACACGAGTAGGGTACTGCAGCGGGTGGCACACTGCTTCAAATCGATCTACTGCCACGAAAATCAGGTGAAAGACAGATGCTGTGGTAAAGAGTAGGTCAAAGCAGGAGTGCCATAAGCAAAATGTTTCACTGAAGTACCAGCAGCCATCGACAGATCGGATCATGCTGAAAGGCATGACCAACAGTCCTAAAAACAGGTCTGCAACACCTAATGACATCACCAGCATGTTGGTGGGTGTGTGAAGCTGTTTAAAATGAGCAATAGAGATGATTACCACAAAGTTCCCAAGGATGGTAACAACTGTCGCCAACATGAGTAAAAAATATAATAGTGTCACCCCGACCATTGGGTAAGAGTTTTTTACGCAGGACACATTGGAATCAGGAAAACAAAACTCGCTGAAATCTTCTAATGACGAGGAATTTACAACATCTGACATCTTGAAAATATCTGAATGACGACACTGTGCAATGACACAGGACAGATTATATTTGCTTTTGGGATGAGGAAAGAGAACACCTGGGAGAATATCATCCAATAAAAATATTACTTAAATTAACAGTGGGGAATTAAATTTACGATCTCATTACCATGACCATACCCACCCTTTTTTAAGAAATTGAATATATTTACTTTTTAAAAACATAGTTGTACCATTGTGTTTAACTGTACATTGATAAACTCATTATTAGTTCTTAATCTTAATTAATATATTTATTACATCAGTTATTATCAAACCACTGTATTTTAATGATATCAACAAGTTAAGTGAGACCTGAATATCTACCTATTTTTAATGTGTTTTGTTATAATACATAATTTTGGTTTATGAACATATGAAAGAATGGAAAATGCTCTGAGAGTGGTAAAAGTCTGAGGAAAAAATTCAAACAATCAAAAAAGATGCTTAGTTAGTGCCAAGCAAGTATAACATACACAATGATGCTAATAATATGGTGTCTGGGTAATGCAAATATAAGCTTGTAGAGGTGTTAAATATTGGAGAGACCAGAAAATGGTTTAGAGCGCAAAAAGAAACAGTAAATATAAATACACAATATATTTTTGTGATTGATCACAATCTCTAGCAAAAAATACAGAAATCATATTTTATTTTTATAATTATTTTATTTTTGCAACATTAAAATATGAGCAATTTATAGAAACAAAGAAAAAACTAAATTCCATGCTAATTATATATTCATCTTTTTATTTATTCCTCAAAATTTTAATATAATAGTCTCTTAGGCTTTAATAATGCAAGCACTAATTCAGAAATATACTGAGAAATAGTGTAAAGACATACAGACATACAGGAACATACAGATTACACACTATGTCTTTTGTATAGCACACTAAAAAGTTAATATACTGTTATTTTATTGTTGAAATGTACAACGCAAACTACATATTTTTATTATTTCTGTGAGATACTGAAATGGCTAAATAAGTCTAAAACGTGGACCTCTGATAGCTTGAAAGCTTTGGATTTGGATAAACCATTCAAACTAAACTGACTTGACCTTTGACAGAGGAGTAACATATACATCAATGTACATACACTTTAACATCTGATGAATTAGGAGCAAAGATTTCTAGTGTTACAATGAGATAGAGGGTTTTTCTAAACCATGGATAAAATAGGCCATATATAATTGGATTTAATGTGGAATTTATATAACCCAGCCAAAGAAAAACTTCAAAAAGGACTGGTGGTGTGGCAAAATTAATATATGGATCAAGTAGTGAGTTAATAAAAAATGGCATCCAGCACAAATTAAAGGCTCCAACAACAATCCCGAGTGTCCTCGCAGCTTTGTTTTCATGTTTCACCCTTTGTGAAAACTTGCTTAAAACTGCATCATTTCGGACCTGCCTTAACCCATCTATTTTCATTGCATGCTTTTTAGAAATAAAAAATATTTGTGCGTACAGGCAAACCATTACAGAGCAGGGAAAAAAGAAGCATATGAACGCATCCAGGACAGCCCAGAGGGCGTTAAATACAAGACTACAGTATCCAAGGCAATAAATGGATGCTATGTAGTCTTCTAATCTGTCTACATTTGCTTTGGAACACAGGAGAGCATAAGAATAAAGGGCAGCTGCAGCCCAGCTTAGACCCACCATTAACCAGGCAACAGATATGGTAACTCTGGTAGGATACTGCAGCGGGTGACACACAGCTTCATAACGATCTGCTGCAATAAAAATGACATGAAAGATGGAAGCAGTGGTGAGGAACATGTCAAATGACGAGTGCAGAAAACACAAGCTTTCACCATAATACCAGCAACCCCCTACTGAACGGATCATGCTAAATGGCATTACCGTCAGCCCCAACAGCAGATCTACCAGTGCCAGAGACATCACTAAAATGTTTGTAGGTGTGTGAAGCTGTTTGAAATGAGCTATAGAAATAATAACCACAGAGTTTCCCAGGACCGTAATGCTCATTGCAAAGACCAGCACAAAATATAAAACAGTTTGCACCACAGCATGATAAGAATGTTTAGCACATGAGATGTTTGAATCTGGAAAACAAAGTTCTTTCATGTCGTCTAGTAAAGATATGTTTAAAGCTTCTGACATCTTCAAAAAACAGTGAGCTGTATCTCTGGTGTGTCACTCAGTCCTGTTGAAAATGCTTTTCAGGCCATTATGTATATGGCTTAATATTAACTTATATGGAAATGGAAATGGTTCATTTGGGAACTCACAATCCAATAGCATTGCAGACATTCCCAGGACAAGACTAAAGTGACATGATGTAAAAATTATTATTAGAAATAACACTGATGCAGCAACATGCAGTGCGGCTTGGTTATAGCTTGTAGAATCAGTTTTAAATAAATAAATCAATAAATATTGTATATATTACAATAAAATTACTTAATGTGTCCAAATTTAGACTGGAAGAATGTCAAATGAATAAAAAGTGTATGTGTAAGTGTAAATATATAAGGTTAAAATTCCAATAATGTTGAAATCACACTTAAATTAAGTCCTATAAATGACAATAATGTTGTCTCTCATATCGATATTTGGTATGCTGAACATGTTCATGTCTCCTTTCAAAGATCAAATACATGTGGTCAAATACTTACAGTATATTAAATGATAGGATGTAGTCAGTGGCAAAATCAAATGGTTACCATGGTGAGGATAATTGATGCCTTGCGTCTCATGCTTGCTTTTGTTTATTACTTGTATAATAATGTAAATCTGTTAAATTCTAAAATGCGATTAACAAGCAGTTTATTGTTTTAAGGTTGTTTTTATTATTTAAATATATGAAATACCAAATGTGGCCCATTTAGAGCATCCATAGATGCTAATGTCATTTTAAAAAGCCACACTATATTTAATGTGCATAAACTTTAATATCTGAGGAGTTAGGAGCAAATATTTTTAATGTAACAAGAAGATAAAGAGTTTTTCTGAACCATGGATAGAACAGGCCATATATGATGGGGTTAAATGCTGAGTTAAGGTAACCTAACCAGACAAAAAGTTCATAAATAATTGGAGGAGTGGAAAAGTCATATAAGGGATCTATGACAGATGTGATAAAATATGGCATCCAGCATAAATTGAATGCACCTACAACAATCCCGAGAGTTTTTGCAGCTTTTTTTTCAGATTTCATATTACGTGAGTTCTTGTTTAATGGTGCTTCGGCTTTTGATGCCTCCATTTTTCGTGCATGCTTTTCTGAAATCAAAAAAATCTGAGCATACAAAAGAATCATGACACAGACTGGTAAAATGAAGAATAACAATGTACTCAAAGAAGCAACCATCACATTGACAAAAAAGAAGCAATTTCCGAAGCAGTCTGCAGATGCAATGTATTCATCCAGTCCTTGTAAATTAGCCTTTGAACCAATGGCACCAAATGCATACACTGCAGCTAAAAACCAACTTACAACTGCCATACCTCCTGCAACTGCAAGTGTTATTCTTGTAGGGTACTGCAGTGGGTGGCACACAGCTTGATATCGATCTGTGGCAATGAAAATCAGATGAAAAATGGATGCTCCAGTGAAAAGAAAGTCAAATGATGAATGCCAAAAACAGTATGTTTCACCAAAATACCAACAACCATCCACAGATCTGACCATACTGAATGGCATGATAATCAGTCCTAGTAAAAAATCCACCAGAGCCAAAGACATCACCAAAATGTTAGTAGGTGTGTGAAGCTGTTTAAAATGCGCAATGGAAATAATCACCACAAAGTTGCCAAAAATAGTAATGGCCATTGCAAATACCAGTAATGAATACAAAGCTGCTTGTGCCCCGGCATGAAGAGAAATTTTAACACAAGAGTTGTTTACATCAGGATAACAATACTCTGTTACATCGACCTCTTTAAGCTGAGATGAGTTCTGATCCTCCATCATCTCTAACCGCGAAGTGACTTCAATGTGTGAGACTAACAATCTGATCTACAAATACCAATGCACCAAATTATATTGGCAATGTTTTTGGTGATAGTGAACACCAGGGACACTGTAGTCCAATAAGATTAAAGTTACTTCCCACTGTTTAGAACAACTAAAGTAGATTTTGTTGCCATGTGAGTATACAACCCTTGTTTTGAATTCTTTGATGATTATTATGCAATCCAGGGGTAGAATGCATAATCTATTTTTCTTACCAATTAAATGATTAAAGTCTTTATAACTTTAACACTGTTTTTTACAACATACAACATGCTACTAGCTTTTCCATTTAGTTAGCACAGCATGATTTACAGCTATGTACAGACACCCAGAATTGCCAGATTTGTTAAAAAAAAATCACATAAAGACCACAGTCTAAACAGCCAAGCTCAACCGATAGCTGTGCATGGTAACAAAATTCCAACCTGGCTGATAAAAGACAGGAAAAATATCTTCTGGGGAAATGATTAAAAAGTAAGTACTATTTTAGGGAACAAAATGACAAAAGTTGATCCAGTATTGTTTTTGATTAATTATCAAAAAATAAAGCTAAACTACAGTAAAATACATTTGCACACCTAAAGTAAAAAGATTCATAGAAACACTTCCAGGGTTTTCAAACTTTGACATGTTTAATTTTTTAACTTTCATCTTTACATGAATTACAATAATTATTTAGCAAAATGTTCACTATGCTCAAAATGTAAAAGCTTTGTTGCTCTTTCATAAAGTCATTTCATATACTTACTTTTCTGTTTTTTAGCTTGAGCTAGTACTTTCTAGTACTTTTTATTACATAAACAAAAGAGTAAGGATTTTTTTTTTAAGAATACAATTTTATCTAAAAGTTAGGGCACTATGGTCAAAGCCTGTGATTTATTGTTAAATTATGACAAGTAAGATATGACAGAGAACCATCTAGTACACATTCCACAGTACACTTATTACTTATTTGTTATGCAATGTATTTACAAGTATAATAAAACCAGGAATGTGGCAAATTTATAAAAACATTTCAGAAACTTTTTAACTGTTAATGAACAACTGCTACTTTCCAAACCAGAAACTAAGCAGGGATATCCAATCCTTTGTACTGAAATATTTTCAGATATTACTAAAGACAAATTATGTATATTGAACCCTGGATATTAATTGCCTAAAATAATATTGAATTAAAGGCCAAAGTTGGTTATAATTTGATGGTAGGACTTTTAAAATTGTAGACTGTAAACCCATGAAAAAGCTTTGCTGTTTACAGTAAAGTGATTATACATGATTATAGTTGTTGTTTAGACTGAAAAAAAGCCTAATGTTTCAATTTGGTATGGGTGTAATCGCAGACAGATCACTCATCATTTATCATCTTAAAAAATTTAAAAGATTACTAATTATTACTCTTAAATTAGTTTACATCAGATTAAAAGATTACATCAGATTAAGTAAAGTCTAATTTAAACGTGTATATGGTTTCTTAATAAATTAAATACAAATATTATTGAAAAATTTGGCAATTTTTAAACCTCTATTCACAGTATTTTTGATTTTAAAAATTTAGCTGACAAATGACGACACTGACATGCCCTTAATAAATGTGAAATAGCACTTTTGCAATGTAACATACAGCATTAGACTTGTTTAAAGGACAATGACGATGAGGCCTTTTAAATAAGGCAAACAAACTTTAATGTGCATAAACTTTAATATCTGAGGAGTTAGGAGCAAATATTTTTAATGTAACAATAAGATAAAGTGTTTTTCTGAACCATGGATAGAACAGGCCATATATGATGGGGTTTAATGCTGAGTTAATGTAACCTAACCAAAAAAAGATTTCATAAATATATGGAGGGGTGGAAAAATTATACAAGGGATCTATGACAGATGTGATGAAATATGGCATCCAGCATAAATTAAACGTGCCTACAACAATAGCCAGTGTTTTTGCTGCTTTTTTCTCAGATTTCATTTTATGTGAAAACTTGTTTAATGCTACTTCAGATTTTGTTTCCTCCATTTTTCTTGCATGCTTTTCTGAAATCAAAAATATCTGAGCATACAGCACAATCATGACACAGACTGGTAAAATAAAATACATTGTTGCACTCATAGAAGCAACCATCAAATTAACAAAAAATATGCAGCTTCCAAAGCATTCTAAAGATGCAATGTATTCATCCAGTCCTTGTACATTAGCTTTTGAACCAATGACCCAAAAAGCAAAGACTGCAGCTAAAAACCAACTTACAATTGCCATACCACCTGCAATCGGAAGAGTTATTCTTGTAGGGTACTGCAGTGGGTGGCACACAGCTTGATATCGATCTGTTGCAATGAAAATAAGATGAAAAATTGATGCTCCAGTGAAAAGAAAGTCAAATGACGAGTGCCAAAAACAGTATGTTTCACCAAAATACCAACAACCATCCACAGATCTGACCATGCTGAACGGCACAATAATCAGTCCTAGTAAAAAATCCACCAGAGCCAAAGACATCACCAAAATGTTAGTAGGAGTGTGAAGCTGTTTAAAATGAGCAATGGAAATAATCACCACAAAGTTGCCTAAAATAGTAATGGCCATTGCAAACACCAGTAAGGAATACACAACTGCTTGTGCCCCGGCATGAAGAGAAATTTTAACACAGGAGTTGTTTACATCAGGATAACAATACTCAATTACATCGACCTCTGATGAATTCTGGCCCTCCAGCATTCTTAAACAAGAAGTGACTAAATGTGTGAGACTATTCTAACAAACTGATCTGCCGATTTTACAAATGCACAACCACATAGCCCAGTTTATTGGCTATGTGGTTGGTAAAAGTGACCACCAGGGACAGTGGCGTCCAATAAGATTAAAGTTTCTTCCCACTGTTCAGAACAACTAACTCGTTGCCATGTGAGTATACAACCTTTGATTAGAATTTTTTTTTTTTGATGATTATTAAACAATCCAGGGCTATAATGCCTAATCTATCGTTTTTACAAATTAACTGATTAACGTATTCATTATTTTAACACAGTTTTCTTTTCTTTTTCTGAGGCAACAGATGGATGTATAAAGGCAGAATGCTTAAATCCCAAACATTTTTCTGTTGTTTTACTTGTTATGGGGATTGGCATGAAACCATGTGTAGGCATGGAAGATCCTTCCATTTGAGAAAAAAGTACCAGAGCCAAATAAAGGTTTTAAAGGTCTATTTAATGTTATAAAATAAATGTAATATAAGCAAAATGAATTATCACAAGGCACATGCACATACCGCACATAGAAATTGACAATACCTCAGTTGCACACGTAACAAACAAAAAAGTGGCAGGGTGAACACTGCTCTTACCTTAGACATCCAGCGCACCAAACAGAAAAAAATGTAATAAATACAAAAGAGAAAAAAGGTGTGTACCAACCTGGACTCACTGTGTCACTTTTTGCGACTTACAGCATGCTTCTTTATTTAGTGAGCTCAGCATGACTTACAATGATGTGCTGCCTACAGACACCCAGAATCACACATCAACCACATAAAGCATGGTCAAAATAGCTACCAAGCCAAGTCGACAACTGTGCATGGTAACATATGCATGGTGGAGCACTGTGAAGTTGTAAGAACTCCTCCAAATGCAACATATGTTTTTGCAAAATACCAGCATCTAACTGTAGTGCTGCAAGCTTATTTTTCAGCTTGATGTTGTGAACATAATTGGCTTACTATGCACCTTCAGCTGTAGCAAAACATGGGTGCATCTGAGCCATTAGTCACATCACGCACACAACTAAATGCAAACTTTGTGACTCTAAGTAAAAAAAGCCTCTATCCACATTAAAATACTGGGATAATATTTACCATACATGCAATTAAATTGCTAATTTAGATTCCTGGATGGCATTAATTTTGGCCTTCTAACACCCGCCAACAAAGGTTTATGGAAAAAACAAAAAAATGGAAACTGTATTATAAAAATGTATTAACTGTTATTATAAGTTAGTGGAAGTTGCTAGAAGTCTATATTTTCTGTATATGTTCAACCCAGTGTTAGATCTTTACAAACTAATATATCCAATAAAATAAGCTTATAAATCAAAATCCACATCTTCCAAACTGGCTGATACATGACAAGAAAAATATCTTCGGGAGTAAAGTTAGCTTGTTTGGCCATGAAGTAATTGTAAGTAAAATTTTGTATCTTCAAATAAAAAAGGAAATCCTTTGGTATTTTCTGACCTGGACCCTATTTTCTGATTATTTTAGAACTATACTATTTTAGGGAGCAATATGATAAAAGTTGATCCTGTATTGATTTAGATTTATTAACAAAAAATAAGGTAAACTACAGTAAAATGCAAGCACACATGCACACCTTAAGTAAAAAAAAATCCATAGAAACACATTTATTAATTAAAATGTTAAGTTTCTAGTCACTTTTTTATCCATGTAGTACACAAGCCTGAAGTGTAAGGCTTTTTTTTTTAAATACAATTTTATCTAAAGGTTTGGGCACTCTGATCAAATGAGATGATTTATTGATTTTTTAAGTAAAACAACAGAGAACCATCTCCTGTAAATTTCAATGTACAATTATTACTTATTTGTTATGCAATGTATTTACAATTTTAATAAAACCATCATAAGAAATGTTTTCTATTACTATAGATAAAGACAAATTATATTTATATTTAAATTTATATTTACCCCCGGATATTAAATGGCTAAATATAATGTTCAATTAAAGGTCAAAGCTGTTTATGATTGGTTGGTAGGACTTGTAAAATTGTAGATTGTAAAGTTTTGCTTATTTTTTTTTTTACAGTAAAGTGATTATATTGAATTATATTAGCTGTTTAGGCTGTTTGAAGCTTTAACTTTTATTTTGTATAGCTGTGCACGCTAATCTAGGTCATTCATCATTCATCATCTTAGAAAAATTAATAAAAACTATTATAGTAAATAATAATAAGTAATCTCAAAAGTCTGATTTAAATGTATATACTAATTCTCAATTAATAAAACACAAAAACTGTTGAACTATGACAGATGGCAAAATTTTTACCTCCATTTACAAGAATATTATTGAGTCTGAAAAATCTCCAAGTGAGCCAAATATGTTGCTGACAAATGACAACAATTAAATGCCCTTAATAAATATAAAATACCACTTTCACAATGTACCATACGACATATGGTTTATTTAGAGGACAATAAGGCAAACTAACTTTAATGTGCATAAACTTTAATATCAGAGGAATTAGGAGCAAATATTTTTAAAGTAACAATGAGGTAAAGTGTTTTTCTGAACCATGGATAGAACAGGCCATATATGATGGGGTTTAATGCCGAGTTAAGGTAACCTAACCAAAAAAAAAATTCATAAATATATGGAGGGGTGGAAAAATTATACAAGGGATCTATGACAGATGTGATGAAATATGGCATCCAGCATAAATTAAATGTGCCTACAACAATAGCCAGAGTTTTTGCTGCTTTTTTCTCAGATTTCATTTTATGTGAGATCTTGTTTAATGCTGCTTCAGATTTTGATCCCTCCATTTTTCGTGCATGCTTTTCTGAAATCAAAAATATCTGAGCATATAGCACAATCATGACACAGACTGGTAAAATAAAATACATTGTTGCACTCATTGAAGCAACCATCAAATTAATTAAAAATAAGCAGCTTCCAAAGCATTCTAAAGATGCAATGTATTCATCCAGTCCTTGTACATTAGCTTTTGAACCAATTACCCAAAAAGCAAAAGCTGCAGCTAAACACCAACTTACAACTGCCATACCACCAGCAATTGGAAGAGTTATTCTTGTAGGGTACTGCAAAGGGTGGCACACAGCTTGATATCGATCTGTTGCAATGAAAATCAGGTGAAAAAGTGATGCCCCGGTAAAAAGAAAGTCAAATGATGAGTGCCAAAAACAGTATGATACACCAAAATACCAACAACCATCCACAGACCTGATCATGCTAAACGGCATGATAATCAGTCCTATTAGAAAATCCACCAGAGCCAAAGACATCACCAAAATGTTAGTAGGAGTGTGAAGCTGTTTAAAATGAGCAATGGAAATAATCACCACAAAGTTGCCTAAAATAGTAATCGTCATCTCAAACACAAGTATTGAATATATCACAACTCGAGCCCCAACATGAAGAGATGTTTTAACACAAGAAATGTTCACTTCAGGATAACAATACTCTGCTACATGAGCCTCTTTCAGTTGAGATGAATTCTGATCCTCTAACATCTTGAAACATGAAGTATCTACAAATGTTAGACTCAACTACCAAACTGGTCCTCATGTTTACAAATGCTCCAAATTATATTGGTTATGCTGTTGATGAAATTTACCACTAGGGACATTACAGTCCAATAAAAATAAAGTTACTGCCCATGGCTTACATGCAATTAAACTAGATTGTGTTGCTATGTTATTATTCACCTCTTAATTAGAATTAAGGGCTACAAAATATATTACAGGTAATCAAAATAACTTATTTTTTGTAAAACTAATTTGGAGTTCCAGCATTTATTGGAACTATTATTCTGATCACATGTTGATATATGTGGAAAAGAATGTTGGCCTACAGTTTTATCACAAAAGCCTAATTATAACCCATTCATTCATTCATTCATTATCTCCCGCTTTATCCTCTATTAGGGTCGCGGTGGGGTTCCCCATGCCCATCCAGGGGAGAAAGTCTCAGGCGCTGGGCAGATACACCCAGGACAGGGCGCCAATCCATCGCTGGGTACACACTCACACACTCAAACACACTCTATATGGGGCAATTTAGAGAACTCAATTAACTTGATCCATGTTTTTGGACTGTGGGAGGAAACCGGAGAACCCGGAGGAAACCCACGCGGACACGGGGAGAACATGGAAACTCCACCCAGATGGGGATTCGAACCGGGAATCCCTAGCGCTGAGAGGCGAACGTGCTAACCACTAAGCCACCTTGCCGCCCCAAATTATAACTCATTATTACAAATTTACTCTTTTTGTATTTTGACGAAATTTTACTCTTTACATCCTCTTACTGATCATAATTGACAATAGACGACATATTTATAAAAAATAAAAATAAAAATAAAAATCAACAGACTACAAAGAGAAAGTTCAATGGTCAGAGAATGAGAGATCAGTGAAAGTTCAGTAAATGGTCATCACTGCAACAGCTAAAAAATATTGTATCTGGTTCTATGGTCTGTAGGAAGAGCCAATCTTTGGCATTCACCTAAAAAGAAACTGGTTTGTAAGATGTAGTATGGGCTCAATTAGAAATGACAGTAACTTAAACTCTTGGTCTCCTGTCCACAATCAAACCAGTGTTACAGATGTGTATACATTTGTAAAAGCTAAATAGTGGCAAAAACAAGCTCCTGCATCAGAATCCACATCTTTATTTTTTAATGAGGAATGTTTTGTGGCTTTAAATGGAAATTTTGGTATTTTTCAAACTGATCCCAGTTTCTGATCATTTAGATTCATTATCTTGCCAGTGATTAAAATGAATAAAATTGATTGACTACTGTTTTAGATTTTTTTTAATAAACCAATACAATAGTAAAATGTAAACACATACTCCCAGTACTAATGTAAGTCTAAATGCATTATTGTTCTTACTTAAATACATTTTACAGATTGCGATTGATTTTTGTGTTTATTGATTTTGATTGTCATTGTTAATCATGATTATTATCCATCTGAGATTTAGTGCAAATACCTGTTGTTTAAGACCTCTTATTTAAAAAAAAAAAAAGTACAATTATTATTTTGTTGCTTTGCAACATAATTAAAAAAAGTAATAAAACAAGAACTGGCTTGTTTTAAAGTTTTATCATTTTTGCAATAAGCTTAACTTTGCAACTCTTTCATGAAACTGTACAAATTTATTATGCTGGATAAAGACAAATAATGTGCATCCAAGGCCTGATATCAGGAGCCTACACATCATGACCACATTCAAGCTGAGACATTTTAATAGAAAATTATAAAATTTCTGTATCTGTAATACAAAAAACAAACTTTTATATTTTTACTAGTTTTATTCATGTTACCTGTATTACAGAAAACGCATGGATATTTATTTCTTCATTCTTTGGCATTGTATTGTTAATGACATATTATTTTGGGGATGGAAAACATGTTAATCCCAGAGAGGCCATTTATCGTTTATCACCTATAATGAGGAAGAAGCTCTCATATGTATACAGTTAATCAAAGGTGTGAAACAAAACAAGTCAGATATTACATCAGCCTGAGCAAAATTACTGTGATTAACTGTGATTGACAGCAAAACATAAAGAATTTAAGATGCAAAGCATAACATTTTATACATAAGAACATATAGCAAAAAGGTCATGATAATCTGAAAATGGGCTCTAGAAAAAAGAAAACCAAGATGAGTAATAGGAGGTAAGACTATAAAAGAAAAAAAAAAGTCAAACCAATTTATAAAACATGTGGAATATTGAAGGATTCAATGTTCAGTTTGCTAAAAACTAAGGGGTTAAAACAGTTAAAGTTCAAAGGAATATGTAATGGAATATGGCACCCAGCATAATTTGAACATACATATAACCTTTGCTGACTATTTTGCAGTTTAATTTTGAAATTTTGTATTACGTGAGATCTTTAATGCTGCATTGTATTTCATTGTATTTTGCATGCTTCTTAAATTAAAAATATCTGAGCATACAGTCCAAACTTGAAACAAACTGTTAACCTTATGATAAAAAAAAAACAAAATATAAAAACAGTCCACATATGCAATATATTTATTCAGACAGCATATTACCAACAATCATCCACAGACCTGACCAAGATAAAGGACATGACTGACATTTTACACAAATGACATAAACAAAATGTTAATAGGAGTGTGAAACTGCTTCGGATGAGCCATGAAAAATATGACTACAAAGTTTTGGAAAATATTAATAAATATCTTAAAAACTAATGATTAATATAACACTGTTCTTGCTGCATAAAGAAAATAAGTTTTAAAACAATAAATGTGTGATTTGGAGTGCCCAGCATAACTAGGTGAGAGAACATCAGCTACAATCCCACATTCAGATTAGGAATCAAAATGGACATGCATTTTATGACTAAAACACGCAGGTGCTACTTGTTGCTGATTCCTAAAGTTGTGCTAAATGAGTGCTGTATTTATTGAAGAGGAGGTTAATGATAACTCAACCAGGTCCAGGAGTGACTGTGGAAGTTTTGGTTCTAATGGCGCTTTTTTGAAATAGTGAAAAGAATGGTTGCAGATGATACCTTTGACACTCATTGGATGACAATAGAAGGTTCAGGGGGAGAAGTTAAAAAAATGTGGATATAACTGAAAAGTAAAGGAAGAAATAAACTTTATGAAATGTAACCTGAACAAAAATAAAAGTATAGTCATTAAGAATATTACTACTGTTTTGCTTATAAACCAACTTCATTTAATAAATTAGCTGCCAATTCTGTAGTTGTGTCAGATGTCAGATGATACATTATTTTCAAAATTTCATCACCAGGATGTTTTTGTTAGACTAAAAACAGTGTTTCATGGTACATTATTGTTATAATTTAGTTGACTTGCATATCGTTGTATCCTGTAACAGTCCGATAAACCAATGTGTATTTAGCCATAAAATGATGTCATATCAAAGGCTCCCTATTGGTGATGCCCTAATACTTGTTAATAAGCAATAAGTATTTAAGTCAGGATCTTACTCTGTAGGGATAGGTTGTAAAATAGTGCTCTATTTGGGTAGTGATTTTTAAACATTCTTATAATTTTTGTGTCTTAAAAATATTTATGCTATGTCTTCTATTTAAAACTGGACACAGTTGAGTGAACTTGATGGGGCACCTTCTTACAAATACCAGTTTTTTTATGGATGACACTGGTTTCTGCTTCCCACATGACAATAATTCATGCCTTAGAACTCCTCGTTTCTTTGGAGTTAGAGTGGCTATGTATGTTTTAATGCTTCCTACTATACTCATGACTGTTTTTGGAAACCTGCTGGTGATTATGACTATTTTTCATTTTAGACAGCTGCACTCTCCGACTAACTTCATCATCCTCTCCTTGGCTGTCGTTGACTGTTTGTTGGGCTGCATGATTATGCCATTCAGCATGGTGCGATGGGTAGAAGGCTGCTGGTACTTGGGACAAATATTTTGTAAAATCCACTCCAGTTTAGACATGACATTAAGTATCGTGTCTATATTGCACCTGTGTTTAGTGTCAATTGACAGATATGTGGCTATCAGTGATCCTCTGAGTTATAGAGTGAAGGTGACGAATGACACAGTGGTCGTGGGGATTTCTGTCATATGGATTTTCTCCATCTCATTTAGCTTTGGGGTTGTTTTATCAAACATAAATCTTGGTGGTTTAGAAAGCCTTCTGATGCTGAATTCCTGTGTTGGAAACTGCTCTCTGATTTTCAACAAAGAGTGGGGTGTGATTGCTGCTCTTGTTGCATTTTTTGTTCCAGGTAGTGTCATGAGCGGTCTGTACCTTAAAATATTTCATGTAGCAAGGAAACAAGCTAAAATTATGGCTGAACAAGCCACTGTGACAGTTTCATTTGAAATCAAACACCAGTCATATGAGCAGAGAGAAAGAAAGGCAGCTAAAACTCTGGGCATTGTAATGGGTATTTTTCTTTTGTGCTGGTTGCCATTTTTTATTACTACTATAGCAGATCCATTCCTGGACTTTTCAACTCCTGCAGATGTTTTTGATGCCCTGGTGTGGTTTGGGTATCTTAATTCCACTTGTAACCCTTTAGTATATGGCTTTTTCTATCCCCGATTTCAAAAAGCATTTAAAATTATTATATCAAAATATGTTTTTCACTTTAACAACTCAGTAAATTTAACGCTTTGATTAAGCAATTATTTTCCTCTGTATTTTTTTTGTTTATTATAAATAGTAAATATTGTGTTTTTGACATTCAGAAATAATCTAGTTATAATACATTTTTAATTTAAAATGACCGTGTTAACTGAAATTCTTCAAAACAAAATGTCCGCGCTACAAAATAATTAATAATTTACCTAATAAAATAGGATAAGATAAGATATGCCTTTATTTGTCCCACAATGGGGAAATGCAACATTTCACTTAATTAAATATAATATAATTATATATTCACTTAATATAAGCTTCTAAAAGTCTTTATTTTTTATTTTTAACCTGTACATGTATACATTTCTAGGAAATACTAAGATACTCAGATTCATGCTGTAAGCTTTCCTTTAGCACTAAAATGTATACATTTTTCTGGTACATTATATGAGAGCATTGTTTTCCTTTAATATGCACAATGATTTGTGCTGATAAAAGGCTTGTAATTTAAGCAAAAACAGAATGTCATCATACTTATATGTATGTACATCAAATAAAATTTATTCAAAATTGCTATAGGAAAATCTATTATACCAGGACAGAAAATAAATAAAGCTCAGACATAAAACTCATAGTCCCTCCTAAGTAAATGTATTAATAAAAGACCTTTAAAATTTAGAAATTGTAAAAAGTATAAAAAGATAATATTGGGATTTAATATTTTATTAAATCACATAGTCCAATTTAAGTTTTTACTGAAAATATATACTTAATTGAATGAATATAGATCAAATGTTAATTATTGAAAAAAATGTTAATGCCTGTTTTATTAAATTGTTAATGCTCTAAAGCTGTGTTTATTGTTAACTGGTATGTATGGGCCTTTTACTTTATGGAATAGTATGCATTGACTAATTCAGTTTTATTTACATAAAAAACAATGGCAAGTTTATAAACTGCTCAATCAATTAATTCATTTTATTTACCAGGAGTACCAGGTAAGGCAGTGGGAGTTTAGAGTATATGTTGATTCCGTGTCTGTGTGGGGTTTCTCGCTTAAATTAGCTTAACATTTTTTAATTAATTAAAATACATAAACACTAATATGTATCTTATATTAATGTATTACATTTGTTAAATTTATCTGCTGCACTAGAATATAAAATGAAGACTTTTGCAAATGTACAATCTTTTAGTTTGGACAGACTAAAACTGGAAATGTTGTCATCCAAAACTGATTTAAACTGTGAATGTTGTCATCTTTTCTTGCAAGTCGAAACATCGGCCATAACAAACTTAACATTAAATATTATTGTTTATAAAATCTTTAGTTGGTCGCAGGGCAGCACAGTGGCTTAGTGGCATGTAAGCACATTCGCCTCTCAGCACTAGGGATTCCCGGTTCGAATCCCAATCTGGGTGGAGTTTCCATGTTCTCCCCGTGTCCGTGTGGGTTTCCGGTTTCACCAAAAACTGGAGAACCCGCGAGAACCCTCGTGGATTCTCCGGTTTCCTCCCACAATCCAAAAACATGGATCAAAGTCAATTGAATATTGGCGCCCTGTCCAGGGTGTATCTGCCCAACGCCCGATATGTTCTCCCCTGGATGGGCATGGGGAATCCCCCCCACTACGACCCTAGTGGAGGATAAATCATAAATCGGAAGATAATGGATGGATAGTTGTTTGCAGGTCCCTCTTAAGTTCATGTATGTGACACTATTAATCATTACATGTGAAAGGCATGTGTATGGGTCAGTTGTGTAGCTACTGAGTTTTTGACCAGAAGGGTTTACAACACAACCAATGTTAATATCAATCAAGGATAAATGAATCAATAAATTTAGTAAATTTTGTAAATCAATAAATTAATTCAATGGATAAATGATTCATTTATCCATTGAATTAATATCAATGGATAAATGAATCATTATCTTGATTTAACTGAGTAAATGACCAGGTAATTAGTCTCATAAATATGCCATCTTCTGTCAGTAAATCTTTCTCAGACATTAATTAGTTATAAATTAAATTTGTCTAAATTCAAAATGTGATTAAACATAAGGCTAAAAGCAAATTATCAATTGGCCATTGCACTTATAAGTGCCTTACTGGGCATTCATAAATGCAGTAAATGTACTTGACATCACACTGGGTGGATTCTGCACCCACCCAGGACTGTCAGTTCAAAACAATAAACAACTGTAAAATGTGCACACACACACACACACACACACACACACACACACACACACACACACACACACACACACACACACACACACACACCTTATTATTATTTTCACTTAAGCATAAATGGTTCTTTAGTAAAGCAGACTGAGGGATCAGTGGTTAGGGTGTTGGGTTATCAAACATGCAAGGTTGTAGGTTCTTTGTTCAAGAGGTGCAGAGTCTAAATGCCTGCTTATTGACCAAATGCAAATGTATAATAAACACTCCATTTGTAAATTAAGGCCTCTTTCTTTCTTTTACAAAATGGCATATTGAATTTATGTAGTTAATAAATTACAATCAACATTTAATAATTTAGGTAAGTTTAAAACAAATATTTCTGAAACACGTGAGACTAATAAAAATAACAGTTCTACAGAAGAAACTAAATGAATATCTTATTAAAAACAATTGAAGATATTACAAAATTATTTTCAAAATGATTTCTGGTGTCTGAAACTGAGAAATAGAGTACTAAATACTAAAGAAATATTTACTAATTTTGAAATTTACTAAAAGTTACTTACAGAACAAGTGTTATATTCAAGTATGTTCAGTACAAGTCACTGACTCTGGCATACAGAACCATTTCTGGATCTTCCCCCTCTTACCTTCACTCTATCTTTTCAAAATACACTCCGACTCGTTCACTTCGCTCCAGCGAGGATTGTCGCCTGGCGATTCCACCTCACCGAGGAGCTAATTCTCATTCTGTGGCGTTCACCACTGCAAAATGGTGGAACGATCTTCCCAACTCTGTCCGTAAGGCAGAATCTCTAAACAGTTTTAAGAAACTACTTAAGACGCATCTATTTAACAAATACCTGTTATAAAAAAAAAAAAAAAAAAAAAAAAAAAAAAGGGGGGGGGGGGGCGCGCAGCTTCGAATAACATTCAGGTTTGATGAACTTACAGTATAGTTGGTTTTCTCCATGGCTTCTGACTTGTGGTGTTCTCATTTGTAAGTCGCTTTGGATAAAAGCGTCTGCTAAATGACTAAATGTAAATGTAAATGTAATTCAAGTGAAAATTAAAGCAGTGGAGAAGATTTAAACAAAAGTTCTTGAAAGCCAAACCTTTGCATCCATAAGAATAACTTATTTCTGAAGGCATCATCAAACATTTGATGCATGTTATTATTTTGATTGCCTACTTGAGAGCCAAAACTATCATTCTGATATTCAAAATAGAACATTACGTAATGAAGAACCAGTTTTGAATATATGCAAATAAATTATAATCTTAACACATCTTCTAAACCACGGGTAAAACAACACATAAATAACTGGATTAATTGTGGAATTAAGTGAAAACACAATTATGACAATCTGAAAGCCATCAAGCTGTATATCAGTGAAGTTAGCCAGTAAACCAAAAATGAAATATGGAAATAAACATACTAAAAATATGGCCACTAAAATCCCGAGCACTTTAGCTGCTTTTCTTTCAGATCTTATTGGGTTTGCGTGGGTCTGAGATTGTGTATATTTAGTAATTTCTCTAATTGCAATGGCATGTTTCTTAGCAATTACATACACTCCAGTGTACACTGTAATTATGATAGTGCATGGAAAGATTATTGATATTACAAGATCAATTATTACTGAAACGTCAGTCATAATGATAAAACATTCTCCAGGACAGATTGTTAAAACATTAATGTTTCCATTACAATACAATATTGTTAAGCTGTAGCCTATCCAAACAAACCACTGTGAAAAAATTAAAACTTGCATCTTCCTTAAAGATATAATATTGTTGTAGAGAAAGGGGTTTAAAAGGGCAAAATATCGATCCACTGCAATCAGGACAACATGGTATATGGATAAGCACACAAGAAAAATTCCAACGAAGGTGACATATATGCAAACACTAGCCCCAAATATCCAGCAGGCCTCAATTGTCCAAATGAGCATTGGTGGTAACACTAATGCTCCGACTAGGAAATCTGTTACAGCCAGAGACAGTACGAGCATGTTGGTGGGTGTGTGAAGCTGTTTGAAGTGAAAAATGGAGAGGATGATAAGCAGATTTCCAAACACTGTAAGCAAAATCACAGCAGCTGATGATACATACAGCAGAATATAAAGTGCAAAAGAATCAGATCTGTCTGGACAGGAAAAGTAATGACAGCGATCAGACTGATTAAATTCTGTAAGATTCATTATCACAACTTATAAAGTCTGTTAAATAAAAAAATAAAAAAAACACAAGCATTTGTGAAACATCACAACCTTATTTTGGTAAATCATGTACATAAAAGCTTTTATACTTCACAAAACTTGATCACTCCCCCATACTTCACAATCCATATGACATCATACCTCAATGTAACAAGGGCCTAAAATAGTTGCTTAGGAACAACATGGGAGTTGTGTTACTTTGCATCATTCTGCAGTTGCTGCTGCCTGGTGGAAATTACAGAAAGATCTTTATTTTATTTTATTAATTTAATTGTAATTTAATTATACATTATTTTTAAAATAAAATTTTAAGAAATAAGGTTGATTTAAAGCACACACAAGAAATCCACAATTAGAATTTAAATAAAGTTAAAATTTTATTTCTATAGGTTCATATGCTAAAAATATAATTTTCCCTGATGCAACATATATATATGACAATTTAATGTGTGAACATGCTAAATTCAATCTTATTAAATATTTTGTTTTATGTTTTATATTGGGGTCTATTGCAAGTATGTAATTCAATGTGCATGGAGTGAGCAGAATTCATGTGACCTTTCAGCACATACTTTGTTTTGGAGTAATGGATTCAGGTGGCATGGTGGCTTAGTAGTTAGGACGTTCGCCTCTCAGCACTAAGGATTTCAGGTTTGATTCACAATCTATGCGTTTCCATGTTCTCCGCGTCCGCGTCCGCGTGGGTTTTCTCCGGGTTCTCCGGTTACCTCCCACAGTCCAAAAACATGGATCAAGGTAAATTGAATGCTCCAAAATATAGAGTGTGTTTGTATTTGTGTGAGTGTCCGTGTCTGTGTGAGTGAGTGTGTGCCCAGCAATAAATTGGTGTCCTGTCCTGGGTGTAGCACCTGAAACGTTCCCTCCTGGATGGGCATAGGGAACCCCCCAGCAACCCTAGCAGAGGATTGAGCGGAAGATAATGGATGGATGGAATGCATGCACTAGAATTACAAGAAATATATTTACTAAGGATAAAAAGTTACTAACAAAATTAAATCAAAGGAGCCTTAAAAACTAAATGACAAAATGACACTAAAAGATCCATTTTCAGAAAAAAAAATGCTGTTTACAAAATGCTTTCTGGAAGCTGAAATAGGGATATAGACAATTGCATACTAAAATATGTTTACTAATGCCAAAAAAAGCTACTTACGGACCAAGAGTTGTTATGTTTGATGAAGGACAAAGCAATGGAGCATATTTAAGCAAAATAGTAAAAATAAATTTGTAATCTTTACACGAGCTTATTAAAAAGGTCTAGAAAGACAAACTTTGACTTTTGAATTCATAAGAATACCCTACTATTGATCTTAAACCCTGAAGGCCTTAATGAAACATTTAATATAGAATATTACTTTGATAGGCTACTTGCTAGCCAAAACAATATCAATAATATCATTCTGATATTCAAATTAGAACATTACATAATGAAGAACCAGTCTTGAATATTTGCAAAGACATTACAATCTTAACACATTTTCTAAACCATGGGTAGATCAGCGCATAAATAACTGGATTAATTGTGGATTTAAGTAAAAACACTATTTTGACAATCTGAAAGCCACAAAGCTGTCTTTCAGTGAACCAAAAATTTCATATGAAAGTAGACATACTAAAAATGGCCACTAAAATCTTGAGCACTTTTTTCTAAGATTTCTTGAAATTAGAATTTCTCAGCATGTTTGCAATTGCAACAGCATGTTTCTTAGCAATTAAACAACAAATTCTGTTCAGAGAACAGTTGGCAATTCAATTACTATTTAAAAAATATTTTATTAAATGCTTCGCATTTTTTTCAAAGATATTGCTTTACAAGCTTTGGAAATTGTCACATCAAGCATAAAATATAAAAAAACTGTAATTTGATTCTTAAACATTAAAACAATCAATCTGCTATTCAAGACAGAACACTAATAATTGAAGAACCAGTTTGAAAAATTTGCAGAGTAATAATTATTTTAACACATTGTCTAAACCAGGGGTAAAATAGAGCATAAATAACTGGATTGATGGTAGAATTAAGTAAATATACAGTCATGACTATTTGAGTACCTTCAAGATTTAGATTAGTGAAACTGGCCAGTAAACTAAAAATAAAGTATGGAAGTAAACAGGCAAGAAACACGGCCACTAAAATCCCTAGAACTTTAGCTGCCTTTCTTTCAGATCTAAAAGAGGTTTTGTGATTTTGAGTTCGAGTGAGATTACTGAGCTCTCTAATTGCAGTGGCATGTCTCTTAGCAATTATAAACACTCCACTGTACAGTATAATTATAACAGAGCAAGGAAAAATTAATGTTATTACAAGATCAATTATCACTAAAACCTCATTTAAAACCACAATACACTCTCCAGGACAGACTGTGAAAACATTAAAGTAGCCATTCAAATAGAAAACTGTTAAGCTGTAGCCGATCCATATACACCACTGGCAAAAAATAACAACTTGTATGTTTCTCAGTGAGATGACATTATAGTAGAGGAATGGATTTGAGAGGGCAAAATATCGATCAATTGCGATCAGAACAACGTGATATGTGCATAACCACACTAGAAAGCCTCCAACCAAAATAATATACTTGCAAAAACTTGTCCCAAAAATCCAGCAGGACTCAATTGTCCAAATAAGCATCAATGGTAATACTAAAGCTCCAACTAGGAAATCTGTTACAGCCAAAGACAGTAGGAGCATGTTGGTTGGGGAGTGAAGTTGCTTGAAGTGAAATATTGAGATGATGATGAACAAATTTCCACACACTGTAAGCAGAACCACAGCAACTGATGATATATACAGCATAATATAAAGTGCAGAGGATCCAGATCTCACTGGACAGGAGTAGAGACAGCGATCGGAATGATTCAACTCTGTAAAATTCATGAACACAGCGTATTAAGTGTACAGAATAAAAAATAATTGTAAAAATAACCAAAAGGGAAACATTACAAACGCATTGAATTACATTATGACCCCATCAGCTATTTATACTTAATAAAACATGAACACTCCCCTCAAACTTACACATGATGTCATGCCTTTGTGTAATAAAGGCCTACAATACCTACTAAGGAGGAAAACTAAACTTATTTGTGTAAATTTTCAATCATTAGCTGAATAAAGCAAAGCTTTTTATGTATTTCCTCTGTTTACCTGCTTACCTTGTGGGACTTGTGTAACTTTGAATTAAAAATTCAGTCATTTCAATTCATTGTTACCAGATGAAAATATATAATGTGTATAACTACCTAAATGACAGGGGTTAAAAAGGATTAGTTATTTTCTGTATAATTATGCAGCTTATTAGCTTTATATCAGTGACTGCAGCCTACATTCCTAATCATTAAGTGGTAAACAGTATAATTGTGTTGACAAGTAAATTATCAATTATAAAAATGTGACAAAATGTTAAATAAAAATAACTATTTTTATTATAAAAATAATAAGCAGGCAGTAATCAAATTTTATTACACGCTTTACGGTAAGTAGGTCATCGGACATGTAGGACATGACCAGTTTAAATGCTGCCATCTTGGATTTAACATTGCCTTAAAAATTTAAATATGTTTGTCATGAAACTTATTGAAAAATTAGTAAAACACATGCTATTTATTGAGTGTCACAGACCATGTTCACACTAACAAGTCTTGCCTTAAACTTAGTTTTATTGCTCTGTAGATAAACAAATCTGAACTCACGGTACTTTTTGCTTATGCATAGAAAATGAAGAGCTCTTATTCGACTCCATGAAGGCAACCTGCCAGCTGTTTATTTGTCTCTTTTTAAATCAAATCATATTTAGTTCAAAATATTCAAAATTCATCCAATATATGTTGGTAATTTTCATGGATAAGTGCATTTACAGTAAATACAGATACAGGTCACACTTGGTTAAAAAAAAGTAAAAAATCCACATAGGCAAAACTGATCCGAGCAAAGATTTTTAAATGTAAACTTTGAAAGAAATACTAGAAAGACTAAAAATATATTTACTGAAGCCAAAAACGAATACAAAAAATAATAATATTATAGGGCGGCACGGTGACTTAGTGGATAGCACGTTCGCCTCTCAGCGCTAGGGATTCCCGGTTCGAATCCCCATCTGGGTGGAGTTTCCATGTTCTCCCCGTGTCCGCGTGGGTTTCCTGCGGGTTCTCCGGTTTCCTCCCACAGTCCAAAAACATGGATCAAGTCAATTGAGTTCTCCAAATTGCCCCATATAGAGTGTGTTTGTGTGAGTGAGTGTGTGCCCAGCGATGGATTGGCGCCCTGTCCTGGGTCTATCTGCCCAACGCCCGAGATGTTCTCCCCTGGATGGGCATGGGGAACCCCACAAAGCGGGAGATATGATAATGAATAAATGAATGAATAATATTATATATAAAAAAAAAATAATAATACAATCTTGTGTATTGGTCAAACACAAAGAGCTAATGCAAACAAAAATGACTATAACATAATATTTGTAATCATGAACATTTTGTATCTGTAGATAATAATCCTAAATAATTTGCATTTGTTCCATATAGGTCTTGAATGATGGCTTTGCAATTGTATTCTATAAAATCCCTTGATTAGGCCTCATCAATGCTGTAATATACAAATTTATAATTTTATTCTAAAATGTCAAAACAAATGCTTTTCAAAACAGAACATTAATTAATGAAGAACCTGGCTGGAGCACTTGCAGGGTGAATATTATTCTAACACATCGCCTAAACCAGGGATAAAAAAGAGCATATATAACTGGATTAATAGTGGAATTAAGTAAATATACCGTCATGACTATCTGAGTACCTTCAATTTTTAGACTGGTAAAACTGGCCAGTAAACTAAAAATGAAATATGGAAGTAAACAGGCCAGAAACACAGCTACTAAAATCCCGAGAACTTTAGCTGCTTTTCTTTCAGACCTATATGAGTTTTTGTGAGTTTTAGATCGTGTGAGATTATTAATCTCTCTTATTGCAGTGGCATGTTTTTTAGCAATAACAAACATTCCAGTGTACAGAATTATTATAAGTGAGCATGGAAAAATGAATGTTATTACAAAATCAATTATTACTAAATCATCCTTTACAACAAGAATACACTCTCCAGGACAGATTGTAAAACTATTGAAATTTCCATTAAAATAGAAAAGTGCTGAGCTGTAGCCCATCCACACCCACCACTGTAAAAAAATAACAACTTGTATTTTCCGTAAAGACATGATATTTCTGTAAAGGAACGGATATGAGAGAGCAAAATATCGATCGCTTGCTATCAGGACTATGTGATATATACATAAGTACACAAGAAAACCTCCAACCAAGATGACATATATGCAAAAACTGGTCCCGAAAATCCAGCAGGACTCGATCGTCCAAACAAGCATTGGTGGTAACACTAAAGCTCCAACTAGAAAATCTGTCACAGCTAGAGACAGTATGAGCATGTTGGTCGGGGAGTGAAGTTGCTTAAAATGAAAAACTGAAAAAATGACAAGCATATTTCCACAAACTGTAAGCAGAACCACCGCAAATGAAGTTACATACAGCAGAATATAAAGTGCAAAAGATCCTCTTCTCTCTGGACAGGAGAAGAAGAGACAGTGATCTGACTTATTCAACTCTGTATTATTCATTAATACAATTAAAAAAGTCTACATACTACGTATATAAAATAACATGAACCAAAGGGAAACATCACAGTCTTACTAAAGTAAAATATGAACCTACCAGCTTTTTATACTTTATGAAATTTGATCACGCCCTAAAAATTTTGACAGACCAATCCATATAATGTTATACCTCAGTGTAAAGAGTGCCATAAATAATTACTTCCATCCATTATCTTCCGCTTTTATCCTCTACTAGGCTCGCAGGGGGTTTCCGCATGCCCATACAGGGGAGAACGTTTCCGGTCCTGGCCAGATACACCCAGCACAGGGTGCCAATCTATCGCTGGGCACACACTCTATATGGGGCAATTTGGAGAATTCAATTGAACTTAATCAATGTTTTTGGACTGTGGGAGGAAAACGGAGAATCCGGAGGAAATTTACGCAGACACGGGGAGAACATGAAAACTCCACCCAGATTGTGATTCGAACCAGGAATCTCTAGCGCTGAGAGGCGAACGTGCTAATCACTAAGCCACAGTGCCGCCCCAAATAATTACTTATTGTATAAAATTGTTAAAATGTCATTTCGATTTGTGTTACTCCTCATAATGAATATGACCTAGAGCCATGTCATTGACTACTGTTTCTAAGCCATAACATTGTAAAATAAGAATAACTGCAACATAATATCAACTTTAGCAAATATATATTTTCAAAAATATGTAGAAGGAAAGGATAATTCTGTTGTCATGTCAATATAATGTTATTTATAGTGGGTGGTGGAAGTGCGGAATCAACTTTGAATTTTAAAATAAAATAAAATATTTTTAGAAATTGTTAAATAAGGAGAATAAGGGCCCTATTTTAGCGATCTTTAGTGACCCGTGAACCCCACAGTTCAGCTAGATATATGCTTTGTGGGACACGAAATACACAAAAGGCATATACTAATTTTCTTAATTATTCATTGGTGAGTTTTCTGTGAAACGTGCAATAAACCAATCAGTGTTTCACCTGTCATTCCTTTTAAGAGAGAGAATTTCATTTCATTCATCGAAGGTACCTCTTCCCAATTTTTTACGATGACATCCAAGATGCCCTGTTGCATGCATTCATACAGCAATTGAAATGGGATGAACCCCATGAAAGCTTGGGTACCTCTCATAATGCAAACAGAGGCTCAAGCCAACGTCAATTCAGAAGCAAGAGACCCCGTACCAGAGATGGTGTGGTAAAAAACCGAACATGAGTCACATGAAAGTATTTGGCTGTGTAGCATATGCACATGTTCCAGACACAGAGAGAAGAAAGCTGGACAAGAAAGCTGTGAAGCTTCGATTTGTGGGATATGCAAACAATGCTAAGGGATATCGCTTGTTTGATGAGGAGAAAAAGAGGATTCTAATTCGCCGGGATGTTGTTTTCAATGAGTCAGACTTTGACTGGAAACAAGACGTGGAAGTTTCTTATTCAGAAAATGAAGCTACCATTAAAACAGATGAGAGGGAAGCATCACGTGATGAGGCAACTATCGATGAAGCTCCAAGAAAAGGCGACAGAATCAGAAAGCCTCCAAAGAGGTATGGATATGATGAGTTTGCTGATATTGTGACGGTTGATCATTTTGCCAATGTCTGTAGTGTAACAGAACCAATCACACTAAAGGAAGCAATGATGAGCCTTAATGCAAAAGAATGGAAAGAAGCGGCTGACTTGGAGTATGAGTCTCTACTAGAAAATGATACCTGGGACTTACCAAAATTTGAATTTACCAAAAGATCGAAAAGCCATTGGATCGAGATGGGTGTTCAAAGTCAAGTATCAAAGTGACGGACAGGTGGAGAGATACAAGTGTAGGCTTGTCGCTAAAGGCTATTCACAGAAGTATGGTACAGACTACGATGAAACGTTTTCCCCAGTAGTACGATTTAGTTCAGTTCGTACATTATTGTCCTTTGCTGTGCAGAATAACATGCATGTTCACCAGATGGATGTTGTAACTGCATTTCTTAATGGACATCTGAAGGAGGAAATCTACATGGAGCAACCAGAGGGGTATGTCAAAGCTGGCCAGGAACACTTAGTGTGTATGTAACTGCCCACGTAAGCAGTTTGTAGTTTTTGATTGGTTTAAAGTTTGTGGAGTCGTATGATGGTGTATGATAGAACTTTTGCTCTTCTAAGAACATTGACAATGTTAATTACCGCGGTTACCACGTTACAAAGGTTCCAAAGTTAGTTCCAAAGAGTCATTCGGAAAGATAAGACTACCAGAGTACAACATGACCATAGCTCTCCTTAGATATTTCATGCAGCCAATGAGGTTTGTGTTCTGTTAATATACCAATTATGTTTATTATCTTTTCTAGCATTAGAGTGAATTGATATGTAACTACGGTTCTAAATCAAGATGTAAATTTGTGTGATAAAACTAACAAAGGATAAGTCTTAAGATTAATAGTCTACAATATGTAAATTGCTCATAGTATAATTGTTTATTTGTTATTTGTTTAATATGTTACAGTTCTTACGGTTGGGTTTAAGATTATGTACAAAGTTAAGGTGCATACTCAAGAATAAACCTAATCAGTATTGGAAAGAATATTTGTGCTGTCGACTTTGAATCTGAGGAAGCTACAGTAAGAACTCAGTGCTTGAGTTTATTCTTCACTGCTGGAGGAATCCTGCAGATAGAAGATGCCAAATAGTCGTAGTGATACGAATAGCAACGAGATCTTCGTAGAGACTAGATCAAGCGTCAAGGATGAGCCGCAGTCTCATGATGACACGCATTCACAAGTGACTGACTGTCCAGAAGGTCCTGATTCAATTCCTGAAGAAGAGCCACAAAGAGACCAAAGAGTCCGCAAGAGAACGGAGAAGGGTCAAGCACTACACGACGAACGAGTGAAAAGAATTGAACGTCGCTTCAGTGTGTGCTATAAGAAGTGGAAGGAAGTCGTTCAGACCGTCAACCAAGATTTAGGTGGACAGTGCTCAGCCGACTTGTTGGATGAAAATGTTACCAAAGTGAATAATGCTTCAAAAAACTTGAATGCTATCTATGACGAGCTGAGACGAATTAGTGTTCCTGATCAAGATACACGTCGTAGAATCGCCATCTGTCAATCAGTGACACAGAAGATCATGCATCAAGCAACGAATGTTCAAGAACATGGTCTTGAAGAGCTAAGATCAGCCAAAAGCAGAAGCAGCACTCGCCTTCGCAGCAGCAAGAATTCAAATTATTCCCATCGATCTTCTGCTAGTAAAAGGAGCGCAGCTGCCGAAGTTGCTGCCAAAGAAGCCACCTTGAAGGTACTGCTAGAGCAAGAACATCATATGGAAGAATTGCAGCGGCTGGAAGCTGACGCTGCTCAGCTAAAGGCTAAACAAGAAGCCAAGCGCAGAGAAATAGCACGTCTGGAGATGATTAAAGAACTGGAAGCTGCTAAGGCAAGGCAGCAAGTATATGAACAAAGTGAACGTTCTTATCGAACATCTAAAAGGAGTCAACGTTTAGATGACGAAATGGATAAGCTGCTTCATCAAGCTGTTCCTGCGAAGAGTGGAAAGGAAATCAAACAGGAACTGAGTCCACCACGTTGTTCTTTTCCACCACAAGCTGTTATAATTCCAGCTGAGGACAACACAGCATCCTTTGCTAAAGTACTTGCAGAATCGATCAATGCTAATCGCCTTCCCATCCCAGAACCAACAATATTCAGTGGTGATCCACTTCGGTACAAGGACTGGAAAGTGTCCTTTCAAACGCTTATAGACAGAAAGAACATCCCAGATGAAGAAAAGATATATTATCTACGAAAATATGTGGGTGGAAATGCGAAAAAGGCCATAGAGAGTTACTTCCTGCAAGGGACTGAGTCAGCCTATTTTGATGCATGGCATATCCTGGAAGAACGTTATGGCAGTTCATTCATCCTTGCCCAAGCGTACAGAGATAAGATCGAAGCATGGCCCAAATAAGCAGCAAAAATAATATGGAACTGCAAGAACTAGTTGACTTCCTTCGCAGTTGTGAATCTGCAATGTTTCAGATTGAAGATCTCGAAGCGCTTAACAGTTGCAGTGAAAACAGAAAGATACTCACTAAACTTCCAGATTGGTTGATCTTGAGATGGAAACGGAAAGTCATAAAATTACAAGAACAAGGTATAAAATTTCCAAGCTTCAGCCAGTTTGTACAGTTTCTAACACGTGAAGCCAAAATCGTTTGTAACCCAATGACATCTCTCCCTACACCAAATCCACGTGAAGGAGAGAAAAGTAAGGGTATAAGTAATAGAGCAAATACTCTAATAACGAATTCAGATGAGAACGCCACCATCAAAGACTGTGTCTTCTGTGAGAAAGCAGGACACAGCCTACCAGATTGCCGTAAGTTTATGAAGAAGACAATCACAGAAAGAGTCAAGTTTGTCCAGGAGAAAAGGTTGTGCTTCGGTTGCTTGAAATGGGGTCATCGTTCCAAGAACTGCAGTGAGAGAAATATCTGCAAGACATGCGAGAAGGGTCATCCAACTTGTCTTCATGATAATCTTACTAAAGAAGAACGCAAGCAAGAGAGAACGCAAGTAGTAAAGGCTGATGGAGCAAAACACAAAGACGAGCCAAAGGATGAAGGGCCAGAAAACCTACAAGATCAACCAAGTACATCTACAAGTACATGTGGAGCCATAGTACATACGGTGATCGTGAGTGGCAGCCATACCCATGCATCTACAATAATCCCGGTATGGGTCTCTGCTGCGGCTGAGCCATATCGTGAAGTTCTTGTGTACGCACTTCTGGATACACAGAGTGATACGACATTTATACTGGAGGAGACTGCAAGGGCACTCAACGTAAGGAGTGAATCAGTTCAGCTGAGTATTACCACGCTATCTTCAACAAATAGCATTGTGTCCTGCAAGAAGATGACTGGTTTACAAGTGAGAGGGTTCTATTCAGACGAGATAATACCACTTCCCGTGACTTACTCCAGAGAAATTATGCCGGCAAATAGAAATCATATTCTTACACCGGAGAAAGCAAAGTTATGGACTCATCTAGAACATATTGCAGATGAGATTGCCCCTCAGCAAAGCTGTGAAGTTGGCCTTTTAATAGGCAGCAACTGTCCTCAAGCTTTACTACCAAAACGAGTAGTGGCTGGTGATAGAAACCAACCCTTTGCACTGCAAACGGATTTGGGATGGATTGTAGTAGGCTGTGGTAATCCATGTCCTAACTATGGAGATAGTATGGAAGTAAGCCACCAAGTGGTAGTGAAGAAAGAGGTACCAGATCTTCAGTCACCCTCAGATCTTACAAGTGAAGTGTATTCTACCAAGTTCCAAGGAACCTCTCTGAATGTTCATCTTTTAACCGGTCCAAAACTAACGAATGCCTTGGTGGGAGTTTTGTTTCGCTTCCGAAGAAGTGACATAGAGCGCATGTTTCACCAGTTCTATGTGAAAACAGAAGACCGAGATTATTTTCGATTCCCTTGGTGGGAGAATGAGAATCTTGTGAAAGAAGCCAGAGAACTTTACAGTACAGGCAACCTACGATTTTACAAGCTCGTTTCCAATAGCAGAGAAGTCCTCTACACCATTCCCAAGAAAGAATTTGCTGAAGCTACTACAACCAAGGATATGACATTAGGAGAAATCATCGGAGAATCTCAAATAGAAAGAGCTCTTGGGGCGCAGTGGAGCGTGGCTTCTGACGAGTTTAGAGTGGTTGTCAGGGAGAAACCACTTAACCTCAGAGAATCATCAGGAAAGCAGATCCTGATGCAACCGTGTTGGGACGATACTTCACCTGATGATTTGCAACCTCAGTGGGAACGTTGGTTCCAAGAATTCTTGGCCAATCTCTTCTGGAGTCGGTGGAAGAAAGAGTATCTCCTAAACCTTCAACCAAGACAGAAATGGATCAAGGATCACAGAGATGCAAAGGTTAACGATATCGTCCTTCTGCAAGAAGACGCTACATCTCGTCGTAACCTGTGGAAACTGGCAAGGATCGTTGAAGCGTATCCAGGAAGAGACGGTAGAGTGAGAAAGGTGAAGTTGTACAACAACGATTCCAACCTGGATAACAAGGGAAGGCGTGTTTCCAAACCAATTTATCTGGAGAGGCCTATCCATAAGACGGTGACATTACTAGAAGCTGAGTGAAGACCATCTTCCTCATATGTACTTCACAGTTGTAAACGCAGGCGAATTCATCACCAGGCTAGTACTGTAAATAATCTGCTTGGTACAATTTCATTTCATGATTTAAAATCATAGATTTTGGTGGGAGTGTAACTGCCCACGTAAGCAGTTTTGTAGTTTTTGATTGGTTTAAAGTTTGTGGAGTCGTATGATGGTGTATGATAGAACTTTTGCTCTTCTAAGAACATTGACAATGTTAATTACCGCGGTTACCACGTTACAAAGGTTCCAAAGTTAGTTCCAAAGAGTCATTCGGAAAGATAAGACTACCAGAGTACAACATGACCATAGCTCTCCTTAGATATTTCATGCAGCCAATGAGGTTTGTGTTCTGTTAATATACCAATTATGTTTATTATCTTTTCTAGCATTAGAGTGAATTGATATGTAACTACGGTTCTAAATCAAGATGTAAATTTGTGTGATAAAACTAACAAAGGATAAGTCTTAAGATTAATAGTCTACAATATGTAAATTGCTCATAGTATAATTGTTTATTTGTTATTTGTTTAATATGTTACAGTTCTTACGGTTGGGTTTAAGATTATGTACAAAGTTAAGGTGCATACTCAAGAATAAACCTAATCAGTATTGGAAAGAATATTTGTGCTGTCGACTTTGAATCTGAGGAAGCTACAATTCACTCTAATGCTAGAAAAGATAAGAAAAGATAAGACTACCAGAGTACAACATGACCATAGCTCTCCTTAGATATTTCATGCAGCCAATGAGGTTTGTGTTCTGTTAATATACCAATTATGTTTATTATCTTTTCTAGCATTAGAGTGAATTGATATGTAACTACGGTTCTAAATCAAGATGTAAATTTGTGTGATAAAACTAACAAAGGATAAGTCTTATGATTAATAGTCTACAATATGTAAATTGCTCATAGTATAATTGTTTATTTGTTATTTGTTTAATATGTTACAGTTCTTACGGTTGGGTTTAAGATTATGTACAAAGTTAAGGTGCATACTCAAGAATAAACCTAATCAGTATTGGAAAGAATATTTGTAGCTTCCTCAGATTCAAAGTCGACAGCACAAATATTCTTTCCAATACTGATTAGGTTTATTCTTGAGTATGCACCTTAACTTTGTACATAATCTTAAACCCAACCGTAAGAACTGTAACATATTAAACAAATAACAAATAAACAATTATACTATGAGCAATTTACATATTGTAGACTATTAATCTTAAGACTTATCCTTTGTTAGTTTTATCACACAAATTTACATCTTGATTTAGAACCGTAGTTACATATCAATTCACTCTAATGCTAGAAAAGATAATAAACATAATTGGTATATTAACAGAACACAAACCTCATTGGCTGCATGAAATATCTAAGGAGAGCTATGGTCATGTTGTACTCTGGTAGTCTTATCTTTCCGAATGACTCTTTGGAACTAACTTTGGAACCTTTGTAACGTGGTAACCGCGGTAATTAACATTGTCAATGTTCTTAGAAGAGCAAAAGTTCTATCATACACCATCATACGACTCCACAAACTTTAAACCAATCAAAAACTACAAACTGCTTACGTGGGCAGTTACAGTGTAAGTTAAAGAGGTCAATATATGGTCTTAAGCAGTCCCCTCGCTGCTGGAGTAAGACTTTTATGGAGTTCATTAAGGCTATTGGGTTTAAACAGAGCACATCAGACCCTTGCGTGTTTGTAAGATCTCGACAGGAACTAGAGATACTAGCTGTATATGTTGATGATCTCATTCTGATTACGGAATCGATAGAAATCATGAATGAGTTGAAAGGTGCTCTGAAGAAGCGCTACAAGATGAAAGACTTGGGTGAACTGTCCTACATACTGGGCATATCTGTTGTTCAAGACAAGACAAAGAACTGTATGTTTCTACACCAGAAGCATTACATTAAAGCTATCCTTCAGAAATATGGAATGGATACAGCCAATCCAGTTGCGACTCCAGCTGATGCAAACGTGAAGTTGAAAAGAAATGATGGCGTCAGTAAGCCAGTGAACCCAAGTACTTATCAGTCTATTGTAGGTAGTCTGCTGTATGCTGCCATGGCTGCAAGACCAGACATTGCACAAGCTGTAGGTGTTGTGTCAAAATTCAATGCAGATCCAAAAACTGTTCATCTGACTGCTGTGAAAAGAATTCTTCGTTATCTGAAGGGCACCGTGAATCTTGCTCTTAAATATGAGTCTGGAGCCTTAGTTGTCTTCTCAGATGCTGACTGGGCTGGAGATCAGGATGACCGTCATTCTACAACTGGTAAAGTTTTTTTACTGAGCCAAGCAGCACAGGAATGTACATGGCTTACACGACTACTGAGTGATCTCGGAATGGATGCTACACCTGGCGTGATCCTGGAAGACAACCAAGGAGCTATTGCCATCGGGAAGAATCCAGTTTATCATTCAAGAACAAAACACATAGACATTCGTCATCACTACATTCGTGAATGTGTACAGAATGGACAAGTTCAATTGCAATATTGTCCTACAGATGACATGAAAGCGGATATCTTGACCAAGCCATTAGCAAAGCAAAAGTTTGAGTATTTTAGGAGAGAGATTGGACTTTGTGCTGTGTAATCTGTTTAGTATTGAGTTGAGTTATAGAACTTATAGTCTTCAAAGTTTTATCTGTTTCCTAAGTAGTGACAAAAAAAAAAAAAAAAAAAAAAATATATATATATATATATATATATATATATATATATATATATATATATATAATATATAAGTAAAATTAAGTGGGAGTGTTGTAATACAGTAATTTGACAATAGAGGTCAAGAGGTGAAATTCTGCCACCTACTGTCTCCTTGTATATATTGTTTTTTTTCTTCCATGTTCTAATAAACACGAAACTTCAACAGACATAAATGAAATGACTTGATCTATAATTTTTGGGCATTCTGACAAAGGAGACGAACTTGAAAATTTCATCCCTAACACTGCAGGCTAAGATGTTGCTAAGCAGCACCCCATCCAGATATTATAATCCAACAGAACTAATAAAAAAAGCAATATCCCCATGCTAAATGTTATATTCAACGGGATACCTTCCAATTCTCTCAAACAGTAGGAGGTGCAATGGGGCTTTTGAAATTGATGTCGGGTTACTAAACTGGCATTTGCTGTACAGTATGGTTCACACCACGAAAACTCTACCTAGAATAACTACTGGAGGTTATCTATAATTAACAGTTGTGTGGCAATGGCATTTGTTACATATAATACATCTTCTGCATCACATGATACAGCTGATGAAAAAGTATGGAATAGAGCGTGCTGCACTAGGCACCTATTCAGTCAATTACTTTCACTTGGTCAAAAGCATGCTGCAATAACAAAACCCCCAGAGAGAATTTCCTTAAAGGGAGTGGGTGCCTCCCATGTGTCATGTTGACATGGACATTGATTTTATTATAAACATTTATTCATTCATTATCTTCCGCTTTATCCTATACTAGGGTCGCGGTGGGGTTCCCCATGCTCATCCAGGGGAGAACGTCTCGGGCGCTGGGCAGATACACCCAGGACAGGGCGCCAATCTATCGCTGGGCACACACACTCACTCACACAGACACGCACGCATACACACTCTATATGGGGCAATTTAGAGAACTCAATTGACTTGATCCATGTTTTTGGACTGTGGGAGGAAACCGGAGAACCCGGAGGAAACCCACACAGACACGGGGAGAAAATGGAAACTCCACTCAGACTCTAGTGCTGAGAGACGAACGTGCTAACCACTAAGCCACCGTGCCGCCCTTATTATAAACATAAATTAGGGATTCCCGGTTCGAATCTGGGTGGAGTTTACATGTTCTCCCCGTGTCCGCGTGGGTTTCCTCCGGGTTCTCCGGTTTCCTCCCACAGTCCAAAAACATGGATCAAGTGAAGTGAATTCTCCAAATTGCCCCATATAAAGTGTGTCTGTGTGAGTGAGTGTGTGCACAGCGATGGATTGGCGCCCTGTCCTGGGTCTGTCTGCCCAGCACCTGAAACGTTCTTCCCTGGATGGGCATGGGGAACCACACCGCGACCCTAATTGAGGATAAAGCGGGAGTTAATGAATGAATGAATAAATAGAAAAAAAAAGTATTTATCTCGTGCGTTTGTCTGCTATACAGCAAAGTTAAGGGTATTATAAAGCTTTTTTTTTTTTTAAATCCTGAGACATTCTTCAGTTCTGTCTATTGTAACTACTACTATAAAGCATTTTGCAACCATATTAGTCACTGTGGCAGGTACACATATTTTTCAAAACTGAAAATAATCAAAATCTAACTGACATACTTTGTCATGTTTCCATTTTTATTAATAAAGCAAGCATGCTCATGAAATCAATAACAGCCATTTAGTAATGTATTCAGAAAAAATGCAATGAAAATGGTAAGTTTGAGACAACAGTATTTAACTTTTATTTTTGTTAGTATGATGACAAATAAAGAATAAAAAAAAGAATATAAATTAGTCAGTATCGATTTGAGTTTATCTACAAAGTTGACAGTGACAAAACAAGTTATGAGGAAAGCCAAAAAGACATTTACTGAGGTCAGTAAAACTGCTGATGCTGTACATTTGAAAAAGCCCAGGATGATACTTTTAATTTTCATAATAAAATATAAAATGTATTAATATTATGATACATTTTAAATGTTGTAAATGTTATATTAAATATTATTTTTAATTAGACATTGGGAACAACATGCTTTAGAATTTATATCTATATCTTATTCTGATCTTTAAATCTGAATTTATATATATATATATATATATATATATATATATATATATATATATATATATATATATATATATATATATATATATATAAAACTTATATTTAACATAATAATCAACTTGATCAGGACAGTACATTAATAAATGAAGAACCACTTTGGAATATTTGCAAAGTGATAACTATTTTAATACATCTTCTAAACCAGGGGTAAAATAAAGCATAAATCATTGGATTTATAGTGGAATTAAGTGAACATACAATAATAACTATCTGAAAACCTTCAAGCTTTATATCAGTAAACGTTGTCAGCACAGTGAAAATAAAGTATGGAATTAAAAATACCAAAAACACAGTAACTAAAATCCCCAGCACTGTTGCTGCTTTTCTTTCAGAACTTTTGTGAGTTTGAGATCGTGTGAGATTATTGATCTCTCTGACATGTTTCTTAGCGATTAAAAACACTCCAGTGTATAGTATAATTATGACTGTGCATGGAAAGATAATAGATATTACAAGATCAATTATTATTGTTAAACTTTTTAAAATGAAACATTCTCCAGGACAAAGTGTAAAATCATTTAAGTTTCCATTGGAATACAAAATTGCTGAGCTGTAGCCCAACCACAAACACCACTGCAAAAAAATAACCACTTGTATTTTCCTCAAGGACATAATGTTATTGTAAAGGAATGGGTTTGAAAGAGCAAAATACCGATCGACTGCAATCAGAACAATGTGGTATACAGATAAGCTCACAAGAAAAATGCCAATAAAGATGATGTACATGCAAAAACTGGTCCCAAAAATCCAGCAAGCCTCAATTGTCCAAATAAACATCGGTGGTAACATTAAAGCTCCCACTAGGAAATCTGATACAGCCAGAGACAGTATGAGCATGTTGGTTGGTGTGTGAAGCTGCTTGAAATGGAAAACGGAGGTAATAACAAGCAGATTTCCACACACTGTGAACAGAACCACAGCACCTGATGATACATACAGCAGAACATAAAGTGCAGGAGATCCAGATCTCTCTGGACAGGAGACGTTGAGACAGCGATTTGAATGATTCAACTCTGTGTTATTCATCAAAACTGTTGTTTATAAAGTGTAGAAAATAAAAAAAAACATTAATCACAGATAAACTTCACATTACTGAAGAGAGTCAATAATCTAACAACCTTTTATACTTAATGTAACTTGATTACACCCCCAGACTTCTTAGACTGATCCATATGATGTCATACCTCAGTGGAACAAGGACCTAAAACAGATGTACTTGTTTTTGTTTGCAGTAAATATTAAATCATTAGCCAAACCATAGCTTTTTGTTGAATTACTATAAACTTGTGGAGCTAATCTTATTCTGTATCCTAGTTTTTTGCCTGTCACCATATTGTTTAACTCTTGCTAACACTGCCTAGCAACAAGCCATAATGGAATTCTTGGTTCCATTTTGCACCACTGAGCCCAGCAATCACTATGTCATGTTGTCCATGGATTATTAGATCAGAAACACAGAAAACAAACTCCCAAGCACTTTTGCTGCTTTTCTATTAGAATTTGAGGTTGTGTCAGATTATTGATCTCTCTGATTGCACTGACATGCTTAGCAATTATGAAAACTATAGTGTACAGCATTATTACAATATGAACATACATGGGAAGATTATAGAAATTACAAGAATGACTGCTTTAGAAAATAATTTAGAAAATTACTTTAATAAAAGTAAAGCTCCGACTAGGAAATCCAATACAGCCAAAGACATGAGAATGTTGGTTGGGGTGTGAAGCAGCTTAACATGAAAATCAAAGATGATCTCATCATTAGCTTGACATATGCTGTTTCAGATAGTGTTGTCAGAGTCTGTTGTCATACTGTTCTGTATGTTGCTTGATTATAATGTCATAACATTTTAAACTACTTTTTTTTTTCTTTTAAGATATTATCTTCTAAAGCAACAACTAACCAGAGGAACAATTCAAAGACAGAAATTACTGGACTCAATTAAATTTAGTTGCTGTTGTGAACTAAAATCTCCATGACTCCAAATACTCTCTCTATGGTGATGTAAACTGTAGACCTTGGGGGAAATCCATGCTTAGTTAAGCATATTAAGAATAAGGTGGAACCCATTTTTTAACTGTGGGCATGAATAGTCATTGTATTTCAGGTGCATCTTGAAAACAAAAAACATAGGTAGCTTAAAAAAAGTTAAAACATGGTGTAATATAAAACTACAATTTCTTTATTAATGATTAATTAAAAATTGTGAAAATAAACAACAAATATTCATTATGATCCACATTTTTAACAAATCATATAGAATATGTCAGCAATAAAGCAAATCAAGACAGTGAATGTTAAATATTTTTCTGGAGGTTGACATAGACATCAGACTTGGTGAGAGAAACAAAATTACATTTACTGAGACCTAGAAGGTCCTTTACTTTTTTAGCATATGACCAATATCACCATAATTAATATAATCTAAATGAGATCTTTTGTTTCATTTAATAATAAACACTTGGGTATATTTGAATACCAGTATTAAAATATAATCATAAAACAGTTCACAACTTTGGATCTATTAAATACCTATGCAAAAAGAGCAAAATTTAACATTAAAAATAAAAATTTCATCATTTAACCATCCAAAACAATTAATGTGTTATTCAAGATAGAATATTAATTAATGAAGAACCATTTTGGAAAATTTGCAGAGTGATAATTATTTTAACACACCTTCTAAACCAGGGGTAAAATAAAGCATAAATAACAGGATTAATAGTGGAATTAAGTGAATACACAATTCTGACTATATGAATACCTTCAAGCTTTAGATCAGAAAAGTTTACCAATAAACAATAAATGAAAAATGGAAGCAAACAGGCCAAAAACACAGAAACCAAAATCCCAAGCACTTTAGCTGCTTTTCTTTCAGAACTGATGGAGTTTGTGTGAGTTTGAGATTGTGTGAGATTATTAATCTCTCTGATTGCAGTTGCATGTCTTTTAGCTATCACAAACACTCCAGTGTACAGTATAATTATAACAGTGCACGGAAAAATTATTGTTATTACAAGATCAATAATTATTGAAACACCCTTCAAAATGATAAGGCACTCTCCAGGACAGATTGTAATAACATTAAAGTTTTCATTGAAATACATAAATGCTGCACTGTAGCACAACCACACACACCACTGTGTTAAAATAAGTACTTGCATCTTCCTTAATGACATAATGGTTTTGTAAAAAAATGGGTTTGAGAGAACAAAATATCGATCCACTGCAATTAGTACTATGTGATATATAGATAAACACACAAGAAAAATGCCAGCAAACATCATGGCCGTACAAAAAACTGTTCTGAAAATCCAGCAGGACTCTATCATCCAAATAAGCATTGGAAGCAACACTAAAGCTCCAACTAAAAAATCTGTTACAGCCAGAGAGAGTACAAGCATGTTGGTTGGCGTGTGAAGCAGCTTAAAGTGAAAAATCGAGATGATGACGAGAAGATTTCCACACACTGTAAGCAAAACCACAGCTACTGAAGATACATACAGCAGAATATAATGTGCAGGAGATCCAGATCGCTCTGGACAGGAGAAGTGGAGACAGCGATCTGACTGATTTAGCTCTGTATTATTCATTAAATCAGTTAATAAAGACTACAAGATTAATATCAAGATTAAATATAACAACACAAAAAAATAGAACCTTATTGAAGTAAAACATGGATGTTACACTTTTTTATATGAAAAACCTGATCACGCCCCTTAAATTCACAGGCCGATCCATATGATGTCATACCCCATTTTTACAGGGAATTAATCCTTTAATCAAAATAAGGGATGATGAATTACTATTCATGCTGTTTACTTAAAACTTTTGAGGGTTGTTTCATTCTGCATTAAAAATTGTAGCCGCTGATATCAATTTAAATTGCAATTGTTACAGCCATTACATTTGTATGATGAATATGTCATGTTCTATGTTTATTTAGTCATTAGATAAAAACAGGATAAACAGGACAAGATAAACAGGTGTTAAGGTGCAGCACAGTGGCTTAGTGGTAAGCATGTCTGTCTCCCAGCACTGGGCATCCAGATTTCCAAATTGCAATTTACCCCCGGGATTAATAAAGTATTCTGATTCTGAATCCCAGTTGGTTCTCCAGTTTCCTACCACAGTCCAAAAACATGGATTCAAGTTAAATTGGCCACTCTAAATTGCCCCATTCAGTATGTGTGTCCATGTGACTGAGTGAGACAAGCATTGGATGCATTGTTGCTATTGACATTTTGCGCTAAAATAATGTAGATTTTATACGCTATATAAAGCTAATGTAAACAATAAGTATCATAGTATTGTGTTGTAAGCCAGAACAATATTCTTAATGAGGCCTGGTAAGCAGCATAAACAAAGGCTGACCTGGAAAATGTAAGGTAAGAATAGAGATAGTGCTAGTGAAGATCAGGGCAGGGCTAGAGGGGTAATCAAACCATTAAGTTAGAACTTACTGAGTTTAATACTTTTTATGATGCTTTTTCAAGACAGAATTATGTAAAGTTAGAACCAGCAATTACCATCAATTATCATAAGTAATTAAATCATTATTAAATCAATGGCAGACAAAAAATGTTGCAAAATAATATGAAGTAAGAAATCAGATTTGGATCCAAGCACAGCAAATCTTCCACTGATGGGCCATGACTTACAATGCTGCATGAATTTAAGTTTTAAGTTTGTAGAAAAAGCTTGTGTCCGTTAATGCTGTAAATGTAAATATAATGAATTCTAAAGACCCTGATTCAGGGTCGGGGTTAACAAAAATCTCCATGACTCCAAATACTCTCTCTATGGTGATGTAAACTGTAGACCTTGGGGATGAAAATCCATGCTTAGTTAAACATATTAAGAATAAGGTGGAACCCATTTTTTTTAACTGTGGGCATGAATAGTCACCGTTTTTCAGGTGCATCTTGAAAACAAAAACATTTGATTACAGAGGTAGCTTAAAAAACTGAAGTTAAAACTTTGTCTAATATAAAACTGCTAATTGTTTAATAATGATTAATTCAAAATTGTGAAAATGTTTAAAAAAACAAAAAAATTTCATTATAATCCACATTTTTAACAAATCATTAAGAATATGTCAGCAATAAAACAAATCAAGACAGTGAATGTTAAATACCTTTCAGAGTTTCACAGAGACATCAGAAACTTGGAGACAGACACAAAATTACATTTACTGAGGCCAAGAAGGTTCTTCATTTGGAGAGAACAAAAATGACACTTTTTTAGCAACGAAAATATGACTATAATTAATATAATCTAAATGAGATGTTTTGTTTCATTTAAAAACAAAACATTTGGGTATATTTGAAAAAAAGTGTTGAATTATAATCATAAAATAGTTCACTACTTTGGATCTGTTAAAAAACTATGCAAAAAGAGACAAATTTAACATTAAACATTAACATTTTACAGTGGGTTGCAAAAGTATTCATACCCCTTGAACTTTTCCATATTTTGTCACATTACAACCACAAACATAAATATATTTCACTGGAATTTAATGTGAAAGACCAACACAAAGTGGTATACAATTGTGAAGTGGAAGGAAAATTATACATGAATCAACATTTTTTTTACAAATAAAAAACTGAAAAGTGCGACGTGCAAAAGTATTCAGCCCCCCTGAGTCAATACTTTGTGGAGCCACCTTTTGCTGCAATTACAGCTGCAAGTCTTTTAGGGTATGCCTCCACCAGCTTTGCACATCTAGTGACTGAAATTCTTGCCCATTCCTCCTTGCAAAACAGCTCAAGCTCAGTCAGATTGGATGGAGAGCGTTTGTGAACAGCAGTTTTGAGATCTTGCCACAAATTCTCAATTGGGTTTAGGTCTGGACTTTGACTGGGCCATTCTAACACATGAATATTCTTTTTTTTAAACCACTCCATTGTAGCTCTGGCTTTATGTTTAGGGTCGTTGTCCTGCTGGAAGGTGAACCTCCGCCCCAGTCTCAAATCTTTTGCTGACTCCAACAGGTTTTCTTCCAAGATTGCCCTGTATTTGGCTCCATCCATCTTCCCATCAACTTTGACCAACTTCCCGGTCCCTGCTGAAGAGAAGCACCCCCAGAGCATGATGCTGCCACCACCATATTTGACAGTGGGGATGGTGTTTTCAGAGTGATGTGCAGTGTTATTTCTCCGCCACACATAGCGTTTTGCATTGTGGCCAAAAAGTTCAATTTTGGTCTCGTCTGACCAAAGCACCTTCTTCCACATGTTTGCTGTGTCCTCAACATGGCTTCTGGCAAACTGCAAACGGGACTTCTTATGGTTTTCTTTTAACAATGGCTTTCTCCTTGCCACTCTTCCATAAAGACCACATTTGTGTAGTGCACGACTAATTGTTGTCCTGTGGACAGTTTCCCCCACCTGAGCTGTGGCTCTCTGCATTTCATCCAGAGTCACCATGGGCCTCTTGGCTGCCTCTCTGATCAGTGATCTCCTTGTTCGGCCTGTAAGTTTAGGTGGACGGCCTTGTCTTGGCAGGTTTACTGTGGTGCCATACTCTTTCCATTTCCGGATGATGGATTGAACAGTGCTCCGTGAGATGTTCAAAGCTTTGGAAATCTTTTTTATAACCTAAACCTGCTTTAAACTTCTCCAAAACCATATTCCTAACCTGTCTGGTGTGTTCTTTGGACTTCATGATGCTGTTTGCTCCCCAATATTCTCTTAACCAACATCTGAGGCCGTCACGGAGCAGCTGTATTTGTACTGATATTAGATTACACACAGGTGGACCCTTTTGAGTCATTAGCACTCATCAGGCAACTTCTGAATGCAATTGGTTGCACTCAGGGAAAAGGGGGCTGAATACTTTTGCACGTCGCACTTTTCAGTTTTTTATTTGTAAAAAAAATGTTGATTCATGTATAATTTTCCTTCCACTTCACAATTGTATACCACTTTGTGTTGGTCTTTCACATTAAATTCCAGTGAAATATATTTATGTTTGTGGTTGTAATGTGACAAAATATGGAAAAGTTCAAGGGGTATGAATACTTTTGCAACCCACTGTATCCATCCAAAACCATCAATGTGTTTTTCAAGATAGAATATTAATTAATGAAGAACCACTTTTTTTTTGCAAAGTGATAATTATTTTAACACACCTTCTAAACCAGGGGTAAAACAGAGCATATATAACTGGATTAATAGTGGAATTAAGTGAAAACACAATTCTGACTATATGAATACCTTCAAGATTCGGATCAGTAAAGTTTAGCAATAAACTGCAAATGAAAAATGGGAGCAAACAGGCCAAAAACACAGAAACCAAAATCCCAAGCACTTTAGCTGCTTTCCTTTCAGATCTAATAGAGTTTGTGTGAGTTTGAGATCGTGTGAGATTATTGATCTCTCTGATTGCAGTTGCATGTCTTTTAGCTATCACAAACACTCCAGTGTACAGTATAATTATAACAGTGCATGGAAAAATTTTTGAAAGTACAAGATCAAATATTACTGAAACACCATTCAAAATAATTAGACACTCTCCAGGACAGACAGTAGTAACATTAAAATTTTCATTAAAATACAAAAGTGCTGCACTGTAACACAACCACACACACCATTGCAGTAAAATAAGTACTTGCATCTTCCTTAATGACATAATGGTTTTGTAAAAAAATGGGTTTGAGAGAGCAAAATATCCATCCACTGCAATTAGTACTATGTGATATATAGATAAACACACAAGAAAAATATTAGCCCACATGACGGCCGTACAAAAGCCATTGCTGAAAATCCAGCAGGACTCAATCATCCAAATAAGCATTGGAAGTAACACTAAAGCTCCAACTAAAAAATCTGTTACAGCCAGAGAGAGTACAAGCATGTTGGTCGGTGTGTGAAGCAGCTTAAAGTGAAAAATCGAGATGAAGACGAGAAGATTTCCACACACTGTAAGCAAAACCACAGCTACTGAAGATACATACAGCAGAATATAAAGTGCAGGGGATCTCTCTGGACAGGAGAAGTGGAGACAGCGATCTGACAGTTTTAGCTTTGTGTTGTTCATTAAATCAGTTAATAAAGACTACACGATTAAAAAATATAAATACAGGGAAAAAATAGAAACTTGGTAAAACATGGATGTTACACCTTTTTATATGATAAACCTGATCACACCCCGAAAATTCACAGGCCGATCCATATGATGTCATACCCCATTTTAACAGGGCAATAATCCTTTAATCAAAATAAGGGATGACTAATTACTATTCATGCTGTTGACTTGAAACTTTTAAGGATTGTTTCATTCTGCATTAACAATTGTAGCTGCTGTTATCAATTAAAATTGCAATTGGAGTTACATTTGTATGATGAATATGAATATGTCATGTTCTATGATTATTTAGTCATTAGATTAAAACAGGATAAACAAGACAAGATGAACACGTGTTAAGGTGGTAAGCATGTCTGTCTCCCAGCACTGGGCATCCAGATTTCCCAACTGCAATTTCCCCGCGAGGATTAATAAAGTATTCTGATTCTGAATCCCAATCTGGGTGGAGTTTCCTTGTTTTCACCGTGTCTGGGTGAGTTTACTCTGGGTTCTCCAGTTTCCTACCACAGTCCAAAAACATGGATTCAAATTAAATTGGCCACTCTAAATTGCCCCATTCAGTATGTGTGTCCTTGTGACTGAGTGAGACCAGCAATGGTTAGGATAGGTTGTTACTTTTGAAATTTTGCTCTAAAATAATGTAGATTTTATACACTAGAAAAAGCTAATGTAAACAATAAGTATTGTAGTAGTGTGTTGTAAGCCAGAACAATGTTCTTAACGAGGCCTGGTAAAAGGCTGACCTGGAAAATGTAAGATAAATAAATAAAAAAATTTTCTATTGAAGCAAATCAGGGCAGGTCTAGAGGGGTAATCAAACCATTAGAATTTACTGAGTTTAATTGATTTTTTTAAATTTGCTACTTATTTTATGATGCAGTCAATTCTTTTAAATTAATGCTATACAATATCAAACATTCCTGATTCAAAACTGCTTTTCGCATTTGCAACAATGATGCCAGAAGCCGGATGAGCTGCCACATATCTAAAGGTTAGAACATTTATAGTATTTTCTTATAGTACGTAAAAAAGAAAAAAATATGGCTTTTTTAGTTTATGACAGTAATTACATCAGAAATCATCTAAATTAGATGTTTTGTGTTGGATAAAACTAAAGCACTAGGCTACATGTTAACATCAGTGTAAATGATTGTATCGCTCATGATTGTATCACATTTCCACATTATCTGTTCAATACAGAACTTTAGGAAAAAATCTTTGGAATTTGAAACTATGCACTAAGTTAATGTTAACACGCAATTTTATCATTTACCCATCCAAAACAATGTATCTGTTTTTCAAGACAGAATTATGGAAAGTAATAACCAGCTTGGAATATTTGCAGAGAATTTGCAGATTAATAATTATTTTAACACAAATTTTATCAATTATTATCAGTAATTAAATCATTATTTAATCACTGGCAGACATAAAATTTTGCAAAATAAGATAAACTAAGAAATGACCAAGAATTAATCCACAATAAAACATTTATTAAATTCGTACAGAGGGGATACATTTAAATTGAAAAACATCTCATCAGAATTGAAATGTCTCTTTTGATTTTGAATAATAACCATGAAACATTTTACTCATTTGAAGATGCTTTTAACACCTATTCACATCTGGACTGTTCTGTACTGCAAAAATCGCAAAAATCGACAATTTTTGTAGAATGAAAACATAACAAAAAAAAAACCCTAAGCAGAAAAGCCAAATAACTTATTCAGCATTTAATACACAGTTTTATCAAAAAATCTGTTATTCAAGAAAGCACATTAATTATTGAAGAACCACCTTGGAATATTTGCAAAGTTAGAATGATTTTAACACATTTTCTGAACCAGGGATAAAATAGAGAATAAATAATAGGATTAATAGTGGAATTAAGTGAAAACACAATTCTGACAATATTTATCCCCTCAAGCCTTAGATCAGTAAAGTTTAGCAATAAACTGTAAATGAAAAATGGAAGCAAACAGGCCAAAAACACAGAAACTAAAATCCCAAGCACTTTAGCTGCTTTACTTTCAGATCTAATAGAGTTTGTGTGAGTTTGAGGTCGTGTGACATTATTGATCTCTCTGATTGCAGTGGCATGTCTCTTAGCTATCACAAACACTCCAGTGTACAGTATAATTATAACAGTGCATGGAAAAATTATTGATACCACAAGATCAATTATTACTGAAACACTCTTCAAAATCATAATACACTCTCCAGGACAGATTGTAATAACAGTAAAATTGTCATTAAAATACAAAAATGCTGCACTGTAGCACAACCACACACACCACTGTGATAAAATAAGAACTTGCATCTTCCTCAACGTCATAATATTATTGTAAAGAAATGGGTGTGAGAGAGCAAAATATCGATCCACTGCAATTAGTACTATGTGATATATAGATAAACACACAAGAAAAATGTTAGCCAAAACATTGGTCGTGCAAAAACCAGTTCTGAAAATCCAGCAGGACTCAATCATCCAAATAAGCATTGGAGGCAACACAAAAGCTCCTACTAAAAAATCTGTTGCAGCCAAAGAGAGTACAAGCATGTTGGTTGGAGTGTGAAGCAGCTTAAAGTGAAAAACTGAGATGATGACAAGAAAATTTCCACACACTGTAAGCAGAACCACAGCAACTGAGGATACATACAGCAGTACATAAAGTGCAGGAGATCCAGATCGCTCTGGACAGGAGAAGTAAAGACAGCGATCTGACTGATTTAGCTCTGTATTATTCATTAAAACAGTGTTTAAAATCTACAAGATTAAAAAAATATAAGTAACCAATGGAAAACATTACAACCTTTGTGAAGTAAAACATGAAGATTAAAGCTTTTTATATGATATACCTAATCACGCCCCTTAAATTCACAGGCCGATCCATATGATGTCAGACCCTAGTTTAACAGGGCATTAATTATTTAATCAAAAATAAATACATAAATAAATAAATAAATAGTGTTCTTTATCTATTAGTAATCTTGTAATTTAAATAAAAAAGACTAATCAGTATTCTTGCTGTTTACCTGAAAATTTTGACGATGGTATCATTCTGCAATTAAAATGGTAGTTCCTGCTATTTGTGCTTATAATAATCAGATTGCAGGCTGAACTAGGTGGAGATTTCATTTTTTCCTCGTGTCTGAGTTGGATTTCCCTGTGACTTGTTTTAGTCTAAAAATATTGATTTAAGGTGAATTGGCTACTCCAAATTGCTCTTAGAAAATGTGGTAAAGTATGTGTGCATGCCGGACCACGTTAAACAAAACCCCAAAAAATAAATAAAAGTTTTAATTGTTTGTTTCATTGCACCAAATAAATATAATTAATTAAAGTGATACCAATAATACCAGGGAATATCCACATCAAACATACACATGCACATAGCATCATAGTGCACCACAATTCTGCCAGTGGACCGGATCAGGGCAGGGTTAGGGGGGTATTCAAATGGTCAAGTTAGAACTTACCAAGTTTAATTATTTTATATTTGCTAATACTTTCATTATGCTGTAATTTATTTGAAATAAATTCTATACAATAATGAATATTCCTGGTTCCAGAGCTGCTCATTGCCATTGTAACACTGATGCCGTTTGGGAAACACTTCAATGAATGCCCCCCTGTGCCACCTATTGCATACTGTGCCTTGCACAAGTATTTACTCCCGTTGGCATTTTTAGTGTTTTATTGGTTTGCAACCTGGAAGTAAAATGGATTGTTTGAGGGTTTGAATGAATTCATTTAAAAACATGTTTACATCTTTTAAATTTGTGATTGTGAATCAAACAACAATAAGGACAAAATAATAGAAAAATGTGCATAACAAGCCACCACATTAATGTCATTGATTTGCAGAGCCACTTGTAGCACTTATTCAAATCATTTAACTACTACAAAACATAAGTTTGTATGAGCCTATCACTTCTAGCCACTAAAACATTTGCCTTTATCTTTCTAAAAGTTGACATGAAGACATAAGATCCTTGATATGAGAGACTAAAATTGCATTTACTGAGGATAGGAAGGTTAATCGTAAAGGACAATATTTGAAAATTAAATCTATAAAAAAATACATAAGCAAAACAGCCAAATAATTCATTCAGCATTTAATACACAATTTCATCATCAAAAAAATCAGTTATTCAAGAAAGGATATTAATTATTGAAGAACCACTTTGGAATATTTGCAGAGTGATAATTATTTTAACACATCTTCTAAACCAGGGATAAAATACAGCGTAAATAATAGGATTAATAGTAGATTAAGAGAAAACACGATTCTGACTATATGTAAACCCTCAAGCTTCAGATCAGTAAAGTTTTAAATTAATGTGATACAATAACAAACATTCCTGATTCCAAAACTGCTTTTTGCATTTGCAAGAATGATGCCAGAAGCAGGATGAGCTGCAACACATATACATACACACACATATATATACATTTAAAAAAATGTTTTTTTACCTAGAGTTTATGACAGTAATGACATCAGAAATCATCTAAATTGGATGCTTTGTATCGGGTAAAACTAAAGCACTCGGCTACATTTTAGCATCAGTAAAACATTTTACTCATTCATGATTGTATCACATTTCCACATAATATGTTCAATACTGATCTTCAAGGACAAATCTTTGGAATTTGAAACTATACACTAAGATAATGTTACACACAATTTTATCATTTACCATTCAAAACAATTCATCTGTTTTTCAAGACAGAATATTAATTATCGAAGAACCAGCTTGGAATATTTGCAGAGTAATAATAATTTTAACACAAATTTGATCAATTATCAGTATTTAAATCATTATTAAATCACTGGCAGACAAAGAAGTGTTGCTATAGTTTACACTAAGAAATCACCAAGAATTTATCCACAATAAAAAAATAATTAAATTCAAACAGAGGGGATACATTTAAATTAAAAGAAATCTAATCAAAGTGAAAATGTCTCTTTTGAATTTGAATTATAATCATGAAACATTTTACTCATTTGAAGTTTGATTTTAACACCCATTCACATCTGTACTGTTCTGTAGTGCAAAAATCTTTAGGGACAATATTTGGAGACTGAAAATATATACAAAAAAAACCCTACGCAAAAAAAAAGTCAAATAATTTATTCAGCATTTAATACACATTTAATCATAAAAAACAATCTGTTAATTAAGAAAGGACATCAATTATTGAAGAACCACCTTGAAATATTTGCAGAGTTAGAATTATTTTAACACATTTTCTGAACCAGGGATAAAATAGAGCATAAATAATAGGATTAATAGTGGAATTAAGTGAAAACACAATTCTGACTATATTTATCCCCTCAAGCTTTAGATCAGTAAAGTTTAACAATAAACTGTAAATGAAAAATGGAAGCAAACAGGCCAAAAACACAGAGACCAAAATCCCAAGCACTTTAGCTGCTTTACTTTCAGATCTAAGAGAGTTTGTCTGAGTTTGAGGTCGTGTGACATTATTGATCTCTCTGATTGCAGTGGCATGTCTCTTAGCTATCACAAACACTCCAGTGTACAGTATAATTATAACAGTGCATGGAAAAATTATTGATACTACAAGATCAATTATAATTGAAACACTCTTCAAAATCATAATACACTCTCCAGGACAGATTGTAATAACAGTAAAATTGTCATTAAAATACAAAAATGCTGCACTGTAGCACAACCACAAACACCACTGCGATAAAATAAGAACTTGCATCTTCCTCAACGACATAATATTATTGTAAAGAAATGGGTTTGAGAGAGCAAAACATCGATCCACTGCAATTAGTACTATGTGATATATAGATAAATAAACAAGAAAAATGCTAGCCAACACAATGATCATGCAAAAACCAGTTCTGAAAATCCAGCAGGACTCAATCATCCAAATAAGCATTGGAGGCAACACAAAAGCTCCAACTAAAAAATCTGTTGCAGCCAAAGAGAGTACAAGCATGTTGGTCGGAGTGTGAAGCAGCTTAAAGTGAAAAACTGAGATGATGACAAGAAAATTTCCACACACTGTAAGCAGAACCACAGCAACTGAGGATACATACAGCAGTACATAAAGTGCAGGAGATCCAGATCGCTCTGGACAGGAGAAGTAAAGACAGCGATCTGACTGATTTAGCTCTGTATTATTCATTAAAACAGTGTTTAAAATCTACAAGATTAAAAAATATAAGTAATCAGCGGGAAACATTACAACCTTACTGAAGTAAAACATGAAGCTTAAAGTTTTTTATATGATATACCTAATCACGCCCCTTAAATTCACAGGCCGATCCATATGATGTCAGATCCCAGTTTAACATGGCATTAATCCTTAATCAGAAAAAATAAAATAAATAGTGTTCTTTATCTATTAGTAATCTTTTAATCTGAATAATAGAGTCTGAGTTGGATTTCCCTGTGATTTGTTTTAATCTAAAAATATTGATTTAAGGTGAATTGGCTGCTCCAAATTGCTCTTATAAAATGTGGGTGGTAAAGCATCCTGGACCACGTTAAACAAACCCCCCAAAAATAAATAAAAGTTTTAAATGTTTGTTTCATTGCACCAAATAAATATAATTCATTAAATTGATACCAATTATATCAGGGAACATCCACATGCCCATAGCAGCATAGTGCACCACAATTCTGCCAGTGGGCCGGATCAGGGCAGAGTTATTGGGGTATTCAAATGGTCAAGTTAGAACTTACCAAGTTTAATTATTTTATATTTGCTACTACTTTCATTTTGCTGTCATTTATTTGAAATTAATTATATACAATAATGAATAGTCCTGATTCCAGGGCTGCTCATTGCATTTGTAACACTGATGCCAGAAACAGGATTGTGCTACAACTTTGCATTTTTACAAAAATGTTCATTTGGGAAACACTTAAATGAATGTCCCCCTGTGACACCTATTGCATACAGTGCCTTGCACAAGTATTTACTCCCTTTTGGCATTTTTTTAGTGTTTTATTGGTTCACAACCTGGAAGTAAAATGGATTGTTTGAGGGTTTGAATCAATTCATTTAAAAACATGTTTATAACTTTTTAGTTTGTGATTGTGAATCAAACAACAATTAGGACAAAATAATGTGCATAACAAGCCACCACGGCGGCACGGTGGCTTAGTGGTTTAGCACGTTCGCCTCTCAGCGCTAGGGATTCCCGGTTCAAATCCCCATCTGGGTGGAGTTTCCATGTTCTCCCTGTGTCTGCGTGGGTTTCCTCCGGGTTCTCCGGTTTCCTCCCACAGTCCAAAAACATGGATCAAGTCAATTGAATTCTCAAAAAAATTGCCCCATATAGAGTGTGTCTGTGTGAGTGAGTGTGTGCCCAGCGATGGATTGGCGCCCTGTCCTGGGTCCATCTGCCCAGCACCCGAAACGTTCTCCCCTGGATGGGCATGGGCACCCCACTGCGACCCTAATAGAGGATAAAGCGGGAGATAATGAATGAATGAAATAACAAGCCACCACTTTAATGTCAGTGATTTGCAGAGCCACTTGTTGCAGCACTTATTCAAATCAATTAATTACTTCAAAAGTTAAAAAAAAAAATGAGCCTGTCACTTCTATCCACTAAAACATTTGCCCATTAATCAAGATCAAATGTATTCTTATTATTGAATCACTAGGATAAAAATTATTTGCTTTAATAAAAAAAAAGAATTTATCTCTAATAAAAAGAAATATGTATAAAATAAATATTAATGTTTTTTCTTTTTGAAAGTTAACATGAAGACATAAGAACCTCGACATGAGAGACTAAAAATACACTTACTGAGGTTAGGAAGGTTCATACAGAGGGTATAAATCACATCTACTCTTCTATAAAAATCATTAAGGACAATATTTGGAAATTGAATCTATAAAAAAAAAAACATAATAATGAATATTGTAAAAATAATGAATTCATCTTTTAATAAACAGTTTTGTCATCAAAACCAACTGTTATTCAAGAAAGAACATTAATTAATGAAGAACCACTTTGGAATATTTGCAGAGTTAGAATTATTTTAACACATCTTCTAAACCAGGGATAAAATAGAGCATAAATAATAGGATTAATAGTGGAATTAAGTGAAAACACAATTCTGACTACATGTAATCCCTCAAGCCTCAGATCAGTAAAGTTTAGCAATGAACAGAAAATGAAAAATGGGAGCAAACAGGCCAAAAACACAGAAACCAAAATCCCAAGCACTTTAGCTGCTTTTCTTTCAGATCTAAGAGAGTTTGTGTGAGTTTGAGGTCGTGTAAGATTATTAATCTCTCTGATTGCAGTGGCATGTCTATTAGCTATCAACAACACTCCAGTGTACAGTATAATTATAACAGTGCATGGAAAAATTATTGATATTACAAGATCAATTATTACTGAAACACTCTTCAAAATAATTAGACACTCGCCGGGACAGATTGTAAAACCATTAAAATTTTCATTGAAATACAAAAATGCTGCACTGTAGCACAACCACACACACCACTGCGATAAAATAAGAACTTGCATCTTCCTCAATGACATAATCTTACTGTAAAGAAATGGCTTTGAGAGAGCAAAATATCGATCCATTGCAATTAGTACTATGTGATATATAGATAAACACACAAGAAAAATGTTAGCCAACACATAGCTCATGCAAAAACCAGTTCTGAAAATCCAGCAGGACTCGATCATCCAAATAAGCATTGGAGGCAACACTAAAGTTCCAACTAAAAAATCTGTTGCGGCCAAAGAGAGTACAAGCATGTTGGTCGGTGTGTGTAGCAGTTTAAAGTGAAAAACTGAGACTATTATGAGAAGATTTCCACAGACTGTAAGCAAAATCACAGCAACTGAAGATACATAAAGCAATACATAAAGTGCAGGAGATCCAAATCTCTCTGGACAGGAGAAGTTAAGACAGCGATCTGACTGATTTAGTTGTGTATAATTCATTAAAACAATTCATTCATTAAATAGATACATTGAAACATTACAACCTACTGGAGTAATACATGGATATTACACCTTTTTATATGATAAACCTGGTCACGCCCCTTAAATTCACAGGCCGATGCATTTGATGTCATACCATAATTTAACAGGGCATTAATACTTTAATCAAAATAAGGGATGATCCATTTAACCCATTTAATCCAAATTAAAGAATTTGGATATTAACAGTCAAAACCTATTAGCATACTGTGTCTTGGAAAATTATTTACACCTTTTGGCATTTTTATGTATTATTGGTTCACAACCTGGAACTAAAATGGATTGTTTGAGGATTTGAATCAATTCATTTAATAAACATACCTACAACTTTAACTAAATTATTGTAAAACAAATGAGACAAAATAACAGAAAACTTCAATGTGCATAACAATTCACCACATTAATCATAACCATGAAGACATTTTGACAATAATCAATTTTTATTGGTTCCAGCTCCTTGAAGTTGGATGGGTTCTGCTGGTGAACAGCAATCTACAAGTCTGACCACAGATTCTTAATAGGATTAATGTCTGGAATATTCCAATACCTTTAAATGTTCCTCTTAAACTATTTGAATGCTGCATTAGCAGTTTGGGTCATCACCCTGCAAGAACTTGAACCTTTGTCTCAGTATTATATCAATTGTATTCTGGAACAGGTTTTGCTCAAGTATACTCCTGTATTGGGCAACATCCAGCATCCTCTATATTCTCATAAATGTTTTAGTCCTGTTTAGATATATCCTTATAGCATGAAGCCTTTAGCACCATTGTTAACTGGTGTTTAAATTAATTATTCATTTAATTTTAAGCTACATTTGTCTGATATACTAAATATACTAAACAATTATTAATAATTAATCAAAAGAATCAACAATTTATTAGAATCAATATATTTGTGTGTCCACAATAAAACAAATCTCTCATATAAATCTATTACACTATCCGTAAAGCTTAGTTGCTTATCTTTTTTAAGAAACATCTCAAAACACATCTCTTCCACAGGCACATGCTATAAAAGAATAAAATAATAATAATATAGAAGCCAGACTGAATAATGAGCAGGTTTGATCATTTTATTGTGTAGCTGTTTTTTCCTTAAATACCTACTTGTGTTGTTCTCTAATTTGTAAGTTACTATGACTAAATGGAACTATGAATTTCAAATATATTCATTTTGGGAGGTTTACAAAGAAATAAGAAGCTTGGAGAGAGACACAATGAAATCACTGAGGTGCAGCAGTGGGTACACACCTTACAATATGTATACATTTGGAGAAAACATAAACTTACCAAAAAATACTTTAAAAATTACTATTTTGACTATTTTTGCTGTTGATGTTTTAAACAGATATTATTACCATAATAAGATAAATCTTAATTAGATGTTTTGTTTTGGTTAAAAACAAATTTATAACCATAAAACATTTTACTTATTTGAAGAAAATTTTATCACATTCCCACATAATCTGCTTCTTATACGTCACACATTTACACATTTAAAATTAAACAAACAATTTTCTTATTTAACCATCTGTTATTCAAGACAAAATATTAATTGTTGAAGAACCACTTTGAAATATTTGCAGAGTAATAATAATTTTAACACATTTTCTAAACCAGGGGTAAAACAGAGCATAAATAACTGGATTAATAGTGGAATTAAGTGAAAACACAATTCGGACTATAAATATACCCTCAATCTTTAGATCAGTAAAGCTTACCAATAAACTGTAAATAAAAAATGGAAGCAAACAGGCCAAAAACACAGAAACTAAAATCCCAAGCACTTTAGCTGCTTTTCTTTCAGAACTGATGGAGTTTGTGTGAGTTTGAGATCGTGTGAGATTATTGATCTCTCTGATTGCAGTGGCATGTCTATTAGCTATCACAAACACTCCAGTGTACAGTATAATTATAACAGTGCATGGAAAAATGATTGATAATAAAAGATCAATTATTACTGAAATACTCTTCAAAATGATTAGACACTCTCCAGGACAGATAGTAGTAGCATTAAAATTATCATTAAAATACAAAAGTGCTGCACTGTAGCACAACCACCCACACCATTGCGATAAAATAAGAACTTGCATCTTACTTAAGGACATAACCATTTTGTAAAGAAATGGGTTTGAGAGAGCAAAATATCGATCCACTGCAATTAGTACTATGTGATATATAGATAAACACAAAAGAAAAATATTAGACAAAACATTGGTCGTGCAAAAACTAGTACTGAAAATCCAACAGCAATCTACAAGTCTGAACACAGATTCTTAATAGGATTGAGGTCTGGGCTATTCCAATATAATTACACAATGTTTCTAATTGAACCATTCAATTGCTGCTTATGTTCATTTACCTTCTGAAAGGTGAACCTTAGTCTCAGTATTAAATCACTAGCATAGTAAAACAGGTTTTACGTGAGAAAACCCCATGTATTGGGAAACATACAACCTCCCCTAAATCTACACAGTGTTCCATTTCCCTGCAGCTGAGATACATCCCTACAGCATGAGGTCTTCAGTGCCATGGTCAACTGATGCAGCTTAAAAGCAAATTAATTTAAACCTTTGGCTAATATAAAATTACTAAATGATTCTAAATCTAAAGCAGCAACAATTTATTGGAATCAATATTTTGATTCTAGAATCTTGAGAAATCACCAAAACTGTAGCTGAAATAAAACAAAAATATCATATGAATGTGAAAAAAAAATCTTTCTGGAGTTTGAAATAGAAGCATAGAGAGAAACACTTAAAATGATATTCACTGAGGCCAATAAAGGAACAGAGGGTATACAAACAGGCCAAAAACACAGAAACTAAAATCCCAAGCACTTTAGCTTCCAGCCACCGTGCCGCCCTCAGTGTGGAATTACATCCATCATTTTTTAAAATCCAACAGGATCATCGATCTTCCAAATAAGCATTGGAGGCAACACTAAAGTTCCAACTAAAAAATCTGTTGAAGCCAAAGACAGTACAAGCATGTTGGTCGGAGTGTGAAGCAGTTTAAAGTGAAAAACTGAGACTATTATGAGAAGTTTTCCACACACTGTAAGCAAAATCACAGCAACTGAAGATACATACAGCAGTACATAATGTGCAGGAGATCCAGATCTCTCTGGACAGGAGAAGTAGAGACAGTGATCTGACTGATTTAGCTGTGTATAATTCATTAAAACAATTCATTCATTAAATAGCTATGTTGAACCATTACAACCTTATTGGAGTAAAACATGGATTTTGCACTTTTTATATGATAAACCTGATCACGCCCCTTAAATTCACAGGCCGATGCATTTGATGTCATACCCCAGTTTAACAGGGCATTAATCCTTTAATCAAAATAAGGGATCCATTTCAACCATTTAATCCAAATTAAAGAATTTGGATGTTTCAATTTACCAAAAATTACTTAAAAAAAAACTATTTTGACTATTTTTGCTGTTGATTTTATTATATTATAATTTGCTGTTGATTAATATTATAGATCAATCTTAATTAGATGTTTTGTTTTTGTTAAAAACAAATATATAACCATAAAACATTTTACTTATTTAAAGAAAATTTTATCACATTCCCACATAATCTGCTTCTTATATGTCACACATTTACACATTTAAAATTAAACAAACAATTTTCTTATTTAACCATCTGTTATTCAAGACAAAATATTAATTGTTGAAGAACCACTTTGAAATATTTGCAGAGTAATAATAATTTTAACACATTTTCTAAACCAGGGGTAAAACAGAGCATAAATAACTGGATTAATAGTGGAATTAAGTGAAAACACAATTCGGACTATAAATATACCCTCAAGATTTAGATCAGTAAAGCTTACCAATAAACTGTAAATAAAAAATGGAAGCAAACAGGCCAAAAACACAGAAACTAAAATCCCGAGTACTTTAGCTGCTTTTCTTTCAGAACTGATGGAGTTTGTGTGAGTTTGAGATCGTGTGAGATTATTGATCTTTCTAATTGCAGTGGCATGTCTATTAGCTATCACAAACACTCCAGTGTACAGAATAATTATAACAGTGCATGGAAAAATAATTGATAATAAAAGATCAATTATTACTAAAACACTTTTTAAAATGATTAGACACTCTCCAGGACAGATAGTAGTAACATTAAAATTGTCATTCAAATACAAAAGTGCTGCACTGTAGCACAACCACCCACACCATTGCGATAAAATAAGAACTTGCATCTTACTTAAGGACATAATCATTTTGTAAAGAAATGGGTTTGAGAGAGCAAAATATCGATCCACTGCAATTAGTACTATGTGATATATAGATAAACACAAAAGAAAAATATTAGACAAAACATTGGTCGTGCAAAAACTAGTACTGAAAATCCAACAGGACTCAATCATCCAAATAAACATTGGAGGCAACACAAAAGCTCCAACTAAAAAATCTGTTGCAGCCAAAGAGAGTACAAGCATGTTGGTTGGTGAGTGAAGCAGCTTGAAGTGAAAAACTGAGACAATGATGAAAAGATTTCCACACACTGTAAGCAGAACCACAGCAGCTGCAGATACATACAGTAAAATATAAAGAGCAGGAGATCCAGTTCTCTCTGGACAGGAGAAGTAGAGACAGCGATCTGACTGATTTAGCTCTGTATTATTCATTAAAACAGTATATAAAGTCTACAAGATTTAAAAATATAAATAACGACCTTGTTACACCTTTTTATATGATAGACCTGATCACGCCCCTTAAATTCACAGGCCGATCCATTTGATGTCATACTCCATTTTAACAGCGCATTAATCCTTTAATCTGAAAAAAGGAGGAATAATCATTATCCATGCTGTATACCTTAACTCACCTTCAATTTTTGATGATTTTGTCATTTCGCATTAAAAATTATCTGCTAATACTAGTTCATTATTCAGTGGTCAGAATAAGAACTTGTCACATCTAGCCACTTAGTCATTTGCCTATTAATCAAGGAAAAACTGCTCTGTCAGTTTCAAGTTGAATGGGTTTTACTGGTGAACACATATTCTTAATAGGACTGCGGTCTGGGCTATTCCAATACAATTACACAATGTTTCTAATTGAACCATTCAATTGCTGCTTATGTTCATTTACCTTCTGAAAGGTGAACCTTAGTCTCAGTATTAAATCACTAGCATAGTAAAACAGGTTTTACGTGAGAAAACCCCATGTATTGGGAAACATCCAACCTCCCCTAAATCTACACAGTGTTCCATTTCCCTGCAGCTGAGATACATCCCTACAGCATGAGGTCTTCAGTGCCATGGTCAACTGATGCAGCTTAAAAGCAAATTAATTTAAACCTTTGGCTAATATAAAATTACTAAATGGTTCTAAATCTAAAGCAGCAACAATTTATTGGAATCAATATTTTGATTCTAGAATCTTGAAAAATCACCAAAACTGTAGCTGAAATAAAACAAAAATATCATATGAATGTGAAAAAAAAATCTTTCTGGAGTTTGAAATAGAAGCATAGAGAGAAACACTTAAAATGATATTCACTGAGGCCAATAAAGGAACAGAGGGTATACATTTTGAGAGAACAAAATTTTACCAGAAATAACATTTGAAATTGCTATATTTACTTTGGATTTTCTACCCAGGAATTTTATTTTTCTCTCTCAGTTAAAAAACAAAGCAGTGGGGTACACTTGAACATCATTGTGGAATTATACATCCATCCATCCATTATCTTCTTTATTTTCTACTATGGCTGCGAGGGGGGGGGGGTTCCCCTTGCCCATCCAGGGGAGAACGTTTCGGGTGCTGGGTCAATACACCCAGGACAAGGCGCCAATTTTTCACTGGGCACACATTCACACACACACACACACACACACACACACACACACACACACACACACACACACACACACACACACACACACACACACACACACACACACACACACACACACACACACACGTTATACAGGGCAATTTGGAGAATTCGATTGACCTTGATCTATGTTTTTTGACTGTGGGAGGAAACCAAAAAACCTGAAAGAAACCCACGCGGACATAGGGAGAACATGGAAACTCCACTCAGATTAAGATTCGAACCAGGAATCCCTAGCAATGAGAGGCAAACATGCTAACCTCTAAGCCACCTTGCCGCTAGTCTATCTCTGATCAACACTTCGCACAGCATGCCATATTTGCAGTCTTTAGTCAGTGAATGGAACACTGTAACAAAAAAGTCCACAGTTTTTCCTTGCTTTCTCTGATTAAATTTAAACCTTTTTAAAAATATAAAGCTACTGATTAATTATTAATAATTAATCAAAAGCAGCAACAATTTATTAGAATTCAATATATTTGAAAAATTTGCAAGAATGTGTCTGCAATAAAACAAATCTGTCATATGAATGTTGAATACCTTTCTTTATTGAGGACATGGAGACAAAAGTATCATGAACATAAACAAAGGACATTCACTAAGGCCAAGTAGGTACTTATTTACCCAGACATTATCATCATAATGACACCAGTCAAATAATATTTTTTGTTTCAGGTAAAAACAAAGCACTGGGGTACATTTGAACATCAGTGTGGAATTATGACCATAAAATGTTTTACTTATTTAAAAATTATCACAATTCCAATTTATGTGTTCCTTATAGGTCTTACTAGACAATTTCTGGAATTTGGACCAAAGGACTTAAGCAGAAAAAGCCACACAAAATTTAATTATCAAAAACAATCAATCAGTTATTTAAGCCAGAATATTAATTATTGAAGAACCACTTCTGAATATTTGCAGAGTTAGAATTATTTTAACACACCTCCTAAACCAGGGATAAAATAGAGCATAAATAACTGGATTTATAGTGGAATTAAGTGAAAACACAATTCTGACTATATTAATACCCTCAAGCTTTAGATCAGTAAAGTATACAAATAAACTGTAAATAAAAAATGGAAGCAAACAGGCCAAAAACACAGAAACTAAAATCCCAAGCACTTTAGCTGCTTTTCTTTCAGAACTGATGGAGTTTGTGTGAGTTTGAGATCGTGTGAGATTATTGATCTCTCTGATTGCAGTGGCATGTCTCTTAGCGATCACAAACACTCCAGTGTACAGTATAATTATAACAGTGCATGGAAAAATTATTGATAATATAATATCTATTACTACTGACACACTCTTTATAATAATGAAACATTCTCCAGGACAGATTGTAATAATATTAAAATTTTCATTGAAATACAAAAATGCTGCACTGTAACACAACCACAAACACCATTGAGATAAAATTAAAATTTGCATGTTCTTCAAGGACATAATAATTTTGTAATGAAATGGGTTTGAGAGAGCAAAATATCGATCTACTGCAATTAGTACTATGTGATATATAGATAAACACACAAGAAAAATGTTAGCCAATAAATTGGTTGTGCAAAAACCAGTACCAAAAATCCAGCAGGACTCGATTATCCAAATAAGCATTGGAAGTAGCACTAAAACTCCAACTAAAAAATCTGTTGTAGCCAAAGAGAGTACGAGCATGTTGGTCGGTGTGTGAAGCAGCTTAAAGTGAAAAACTGAGATGATGACAAAAAGATTTCCACACACTGTAAGCAGAACCACAGCAACTGAAGATACATACAGCAGTACATAAAGTGCAGGAGATCCCGATCTTTCAGGACAGGAGAAGTGAAGACAGCGATCTGACTGATTTAGCTCTGTATTATTCATTAAAATAGAATATAAAGTCTACAAGATAAAAAAATATATATATATTTATATATGGAAAAGATTACAACCATGCTGATGTAAAACATAGATCATACACCTTTTTATATGATAAACCTAATCACGCCCATTAAGTTCACAGGCCAATCCATGAAAATGAAAAAGCCTGTAAAGACGAATGAGCTCCACTTAACTGCAACAATGTATGGTATTGTCATGTTTCAAAGTCTAAATAAAGATCTGCAAGCTTATTTAAGGTGTTGATGCTGAGATCATTGTTGGCTTTAGTTGCACCTGCATGTGTAGCTATATGTGAACATTTAAATTGCTGCTTCAGCAGTTTGTTTAAGGCCATTGGCTTGCTGAAAGATGAACCTTAGTCTCAAAATTAAATTACTGCCGAACTGAAACAGGTTTTGCTGAAGAATACCCTTGTATTGGGCAACCTCCATCTTCCTCTATATTTCAAGTCAATCAAATCTTCTGCTGAGATACATTCTTACAACAAGAGGCCTCCATGTTTAACTGATGTATCTTAATAGCAAATTAATTTGAACATTTATCTAATAAAAAACTACCAATTAATTATTAATAATTATTTAAAAGAAGCAATAATTTATTAGAATTTACATTTATTAAAAAAGTATTCTGATTCTAATATTTCAGAAATCACCAAGAATGTTTCTGCAGTAAATCAAATATATTATTATTTTATATCATTCATTCATTCATTCATTATCTTCCCCATGCCCATCCAGGGGAGAACGTTTCGGGTGCTATTTTTACTTTGGATTTTCTACCCAGGAATTTTATTTTTCTCTCTCAGTTAAAAATCAAAGCAGTTGGGTACACTTGAACATCATTGTGGAATTATACATCCATCCATCCATTATCTTCTTTATTTTCTACTATGGCTGCGAGGGGGGGGGGGTCCCCTTGCCCATCCAGGGGAGAACGTTTCGGGTGCTGGGTCAATACACCCAGGACAAGGCGCCAATTTTTCACTGGGCACACATTCACACACACACACACACACACACACACACACACGCTATACAGGGCAATTTGGAGAATTCGATTGACCTTGATCTATGTTTTTTGACTGTGGGAGGAAACCAAAAAACCTGAAAGAAACCCACGCGGACATAGGGAGAACATGGAAACTCCACTCAGATTAAGATTCGAACCAGGAATCCCTAGCAATGAGAGGCAAACATGCTAACCTCTAAGCCACCTTGCCGCTAGTCTATCTCTGATCAACACTTCGCACAGCATGCCATATTTGCAGTCTTTAGTCAGTGAATGGAACACTGTAACAAAAAAGTCCAGAGTTTTTCCTTGCTTTCTCTGATTAAATTTAAACCTTTTTAAAAATATAAAGCTACTGATTAATTATTAATAATTAATCAAAAGCAGCAACAATTTATTAGAATTCAATATATTTGAATCAAATCTTCTGCTGAGATACATTCTTACAACAAGAGGCCTCCATGTTTAACTGATGTATCTTAAAAGCAAATTAATTTGAACATTTATCTAATAAAAAACTACCAATTAATTATTAATAATTATTTAAAAGAAGCAATAATTTATTAGAATTTACATTTATTAAAAAAGTATTCTGATTCTAATATTTCAGAAATCACCAAGAATGTTTCTGCAGTAAATCAAATATATTATTATTTTATATCATTCATTCATTCATTCATTATCTTCCCCATGCCCATCCAGGGGAGAACGTTTCGGGTGCTGGGCAGATACACCCAGGACAGGGAGCCAATCTATCGCTGGGCACACACTCACTCACACAGACACGCACGCATACACACTCTATATGGGGCAATTTGGAGAACTCAATTGACTTGTTCCATGTTTTTGGACTGTGGGAGGAAATTGGAGAACCCGGAGGAAACCCACACAGACACGGGGAGAACATGGAATCTCCACCCAGATGGGGATTCGAACCGGGAATCCCTAGTGCTGAGAGGCAAATGTACTAACCACTCAGCCACTGTGCCGCTATTTTATATCATATGAATGTTAAATAAATTGTTTTCTGCAGGTTGACAAACACATAAACTTGATGAAAGAGACACTTAAAATGACATTCATTGAGGCCAAGAAAGCACTTTCAGTGGATATACATTTAGAGGGTTATACATAGAGAACAAAAACTTGACATTTGAAGTACTTTAATTTTTTCATTTTTTACCCAGACATGATTACAATAATGTCATCAGTAACACTGGGGTACATTTAAACATCATCGTGGAATTATAATGATTAAACATCACATTCTCAATATTACCTCCTAATAATCTTTTCGTCATAGGTTTTGAAGGATCTTTGGAATTTACATTTACATTTACATTTAGTCATTTAGCAGACGCTTTTATCCAAAGTGACAAATGAGAACACCACAAGTCAGAAGCCATGGAGAAAACCAACTATACTGTAAGTTCATCAAACCTGATTGTTATTCGAAGCTGCGCCCCCCCCCCCTTTTTTTTATTTATTTATTTTTTATTTTATTTTTTTTTTATAACAGGTATTTGTTAAATAGATGCGTCTTAAGTAGTTTCTTAAAACTGTTTAGAGATTCTGCCTTACGGACAGAGTTGGGAAGATCGTTCCACCATTTTGCAGTGGTGAACGCCACAGAATGAGAATTAGCTCCTCGGTGAGGTGGAATCGCCAGGCGACAATCCTCACTGGAGCGAAGTGATCGAGTCGGAGTGTATTTTGAAAAGATAGAGTGAAGGTAAGAGGGGGAAGATCCAGAAATGGTTCTGTATGCCAGAGTCAGCGACTTGTGCTGAATGCGAGCAGCTACAGGAAGCCAATAAAGGGAAGTGAGTAATGGAGTGACATGAGTTCGCTTGGGCTGGTTAAACACGAGTCGGGCTGCAGAGTTTTGAATTAGTTGAAGAGGTCTGATGGTGGAAGTGGGGATACCGGCAAGTAGTGCATTACAATAATCAAGCCGGGATAAGACTAGGGCTTGAACAAGCAGTTGGGTAGCATGTTCAGTCAGAAAGGGTCTGATCTTCCTTATGTTATAAAGAAGGAATCTACAAGAACGGGTGGTTTTGATCACATGATCAGAGAGTTTAAGGTGGGAGTCTACTGTGAACCCAAGGTTCCGGACCGAATCAGTTGGGGAGATTGTGGAGCCATCAATTTGGAAGGTCAGATTTGGATCAATAAAAATTTGGATCAATAAAAAATGTATCACATTTTTATTTTATTATTTAAGCATCAAAAACTATCAATATTTTATTTAAGACAAAATAATAATTATTTAAGAACCACTATGGAAAACCTGCATGGTAATTCTTAATTTAACACACCTTCTAAACCAGGGATAAAACAAAGCAAAAGTAACAGGATTAATAGTGAAATTAATTGGAAACACATTTTCAGAATATAAATGAACCCTTAAGCACAAGATCAGTAAAGCTTTCCAATAAACTGTAATGTAAATGAACAAGCAAAATATATAAAAATAGTTTTCTAAAAACCAACCCTATATCATGTTATATTACTTTATCCTAAATTAATTCTGCCTGTGAAGTAAAAAAAAATTGTAGAAAATTGGCAATTTATTCATAGAAAACAAAATTAATTAATTACCACTAATTTGTTAATGAATTAGTAATGTTTTTAATTGCTTCATGTGTTGTCATTGGCGATGAACAATTGTGCAAAGTTTCAGCTTAATCGGATAACGGGAAGTGGGTGAAAACTTTTCACCAGACACACAGACAAACAGATGAAGCTCATATAGGGGTGGTAACAATACAAATGGAAGCAAACAGGCCAAAAACACAGAAACTAAAAATTTAAACACTTCATCTGTTTTTTTTTCAGAACTGATGCCATCTGTGTGATTTTGAGGTCATGTGTGACTATTGATCTCTCTCGTATGAGAAAATAATAGATCAATTATACGGAGCCCCTAAAGGGACATGAGCAAAAAAAAATATCGAGAGGAACATGAGTAAAAAAAAATTCTTTTTTTACTTATGTCGTGCGCACCACTTATGCGCTCTCCGACACTATGGCTGTTTAACAGATCCACAGATAAAGAAGACGAATATAAATAAACGTTTCTTTCTAGGAATCTTTCTAGGAATGTAACCCCGGAACGCCGTCTAGTGCTGAGTTCGACCGAAACTCGTTTGCATGTTCTCCCCGTTGCTTGGGAATTTCATTTTACCCCCAAAACAGTTAAGCATTGGAGTTAAACTTCAACTAATTCAAAACTCTGCAGCCCGACTCGTGTTTAACCAGCCCAAGCGAACTCATGTCACTCCATTACTCACTTCCCTCCATTGGCTTCCTGTAGCTGCTCGCATTCAGCACAAGTCGCTGACTCTGGCATACAGAACCATTTCTGGATCTTCCCCCTCTTACCTTCACTCTATCTTTTCAAAATACACTCCGACTCGATCACTTCGCTCCAGTGAGGATTGTCGCCTGGCGATTCCACCTCACCGAGGAGCTAATTCTCATTCTGTGGCGTTCACCACTGCAAAATGGTGGAACGATCTTCCCAACTCTGTCCGTAAGGCAGAATCTCTAAACAGTTTTAAGAAACTACTTAAGACGCATCTATTTAACAAATACCTGTTATAAAAAAAATAAAATAAAAAAAAAAATAAAAATAAAAAAAAAAGGGGGGGGGGGCGGCGGCTTCGAATAACAATCAGGTTTGATGAACTTACAGTATAGTTGGTTTTCTCCATGGCTTCTGACTTGTGGTGTTCTCATTTGTAAGTCGCTTTGGATAAAAGCGTCTGCTAAATGACTAAATGTAAATGTAAACGTGGCGATAACACGACTGGATTTCACATGTCTTATAATAATGTCTTATTTTGGAAGACAGGCCGCTGTATTTGATGAGATGAAGTGTACATGTGTAGGATGAGATGAACGTAACCAGTGTTCGTCCGCAGATACACGTACGGAAAAACGGATGTTTTCTAAGAATCACGCATGTGTTTGTGTACATGTGACTGTGTACCGCATTGTGAATGTTTTACATTCGAACCAATCGGAAATGTTAATCAATTGGTTCCCTGGAGATCCTTAGAAAACATCCGTTGGAATGTAACCCCGGAACGCCGTCTAGTGCTGAGTTCGACCGAAACTCGTTTGCATGTTCTCCCCGTTGCTTGTTGCTTGGGAATTTCATTTTACCCCAAAACAGTTAAGCATTGGGGTTTTTCTTACATTCGAACCAAATCGGAAATGTGAATCAACTGATTCCCTGAAGATTCTTAGAAAGCCTGCGTTTTTCGTACGTGTAGCTGTGGAAGAACACTGGTTACGTTCATCTCATCAAATACAGCGCCCTGTCGTTCAAAATGAGACATTATTTTCGTGTGAGATCTCTAAAGTTGGCACAATAAAGCGCATGAATAAAGGCTAAAAAATTCAAATACGGTTATTCAATTAACTCAAACTGTGAAATCGCCACGTTTAACTCCGATGCTTAACTGTTTTGGGGGTAAAATTAAATTCCCAAGCAACAAGCAACGAGTGCAAACGAGTGCAAACGAGTTTCGGTCAAACTCAGCACTAGATGGCGTTCCGGAGTTACATTCCTAGAAAGATTCATAGAAATATATTTTTATTTATATTCGCGTTCTTTATTTATCTGTGGATCTGTTAAACAGCCATAGTGTCGGAGAGCGCATGTCCAGTGTAAACGCTATCGTTGTAACAGCGCGTCATGTCTGTTTATTTTCAGATTATGATTCACATAATATATACGACATAAGTAAAAATATTTTTTTTTACTCATGTCCCTTTAGGGGCTCCGTAGTACACAACCACACACCCACACACACACACACACACACACACACACACACACACCACTGCGATAAAATAAGAACTTCCATTTCCCTCAATGACATATTCTTATTGTAAAGAAATGGGTTTAAGAAAGCAAAATATCAATCCACTGCAATTAGTACTATGTGATATATAAATAAAAACACAAGAAAAATGTCATGCCAAAACACACATTGGAGGCAACACTAAATCCATCCATCCATCCATTATCTTCCGCTTGATCCTATATTAGGGTCGCGGTGGGTGTGTGGGGGGGGGGTGTCCCCATGCCCATCCAGGGGAGAACGTTTTGGGCGCTGGGCAGATAGACCCAGGACAGGGCGCCAATCTATCGCTGGGCACACACTCACTCACACAGACACACACTCTATATGGGGCAATTTGGAGAACTCAATTGACTTGATCCATGTTTTTGGACTGTGGGAGGAAACCGGAGAACCCGGAGGAAACCCACGCGGACACGGGGAGATCATGGAAACTCCACCCAGATGGGGATTCGAACTGGGAATCCCTATCGCTGAGAGGTGAACGTGCTAACCACTAAACCACAGTGCCGCCCCGCAACACTAAATATCCAACTAAAAAATATGTAGAAGCCAAAGAGAGTTTTCACTTAATATCACTTCAGAATGTATCTGCAATAAAACAAAATTATCCTATGAACGTTAAATAAATTTCTTTCTGCAGTTTGACAGAGACAATAAACTTTGAGAGAGACACTTAAAATGACATTCACTGAGGCCAAGAAGACACTTGTATACATTTGGAGAAAAAAAAAACTGAACAAAAATGACCTGAAATTGCTACTTTGGCCTTTGGCTTTTTACTCAGACATGAATCCAAATAAGATGTTTTAAGTCAATTAAAAATAAAACACTGCGGTGCATTGGACCATATTTATTTAAAGATGATTTTATCACATTCTAACCTAATCTGTTTATTATAGGCATTAATTGCAATTTGGATCAATAAAAGAACGTAAGAAAAATCCACATTTAAAATTGAACACACAGTTTTGTCATCTGACCATCAAAAACACTCAATCTGTTATTCAAGAAAGAATATTAATTATTGAAGAACCACTTTGGAATATTTGCAGAGTAATAATTGTTTTAACACACTTTCTAAACCAGGGGTAAAACACAGCATAAATAACAGGATTAATAGTGGAATTAAGTGAAAACACAATTCTGACTATATTAATGCCATCAAGTTTAAGATCAGTAAAGTTTACCAGTAAGCCATATATACAAAATGGGAGCATACAAGCCAAAAACACAGAAACTAAAATTCCAAGCACTTTAGCTGCTTTTCTTTCAGAACTGATGGAGTTTGTGTGAGTTTGAGATCGTGTGAGATTATTAATCTCTCTGATTGCAGTGGCATGTCTCTTAGCGATCACAAACACTCCAGTGTACAATATAATTATAACAGTGCATGGAAAAATGATTGATAATAAAACATCAATAATTACTGAAACACCTTTTATAGTGATGAAACACTCTCCGGGACAGATTGTAGTAACATTAAAATTGTCATTAAAATACAAAAGTGCTGCACTGTAGCACAGCCACACACACCATTGCGATAAAATAAGTACTTGCATCTTACTTAAGGACATAATCATTTTGTAAAGAAATGGGTTAGAGAGAGCAAAATATCGATCCACTGCAATTAGTACTATGTGATATATAGATAAACACACAAGAAAAATGTTAGACAAAACATTGGTTGTGCAAAAACCAGTACTGAAAATCCAACAGGACTCAATTATCCAAATAAGCATTGGAGGCAACACTAAACCTCCAACTAAAAAATCTGTTGCAGCCAAAGAGAGTACAATCATGTTGGTCGGAGTGTGAAGCAGTTTGAAGTGAAAAACTGAGACAATGACAAAAATATTTCCACACACTGTAAGTAGAACCACAGCAGCTGAAGATACATACAGTAAAATATAAAGTGCAGGAGATCCAGTTCTCTCTGGACAGGAGAAGTAAAGACAGCGATCTGACTGATTTAGCTCTGTATTATTCATTAATATGGTGTATAAAGTCTAAAAGATTAAAAAATAATAACAATAACAACAGGGTAACATTATAAACTTACTAAAGTAAAACTTGGACCATAAAGCTTATATGCTTATAGAGTCCTATTTATATGTTAATCATAATCACGCCCCTCAAATTCACAGGCCGAGCCATATGATATCATAAAAGGTGTGTTGGTAAAATGTGGTCATGCCGACCCAGCCATGTGAGACACAACCACAAAAGACAAATTAAAGTTTGAAAGGTTTATTGCATTTCATCAAATAAATATAAATATTAAAATAAATCTAAGTGATCTCAGGACATGTGCATATTTTACATACCATACACAGCACCCAATGATACCTCACATGCACACGTGACCTTTACAAACATAAACTTACATCACATGGCATGCTGCTCTTACTATTGTGCAGGCAAAATGGTGTTAATCTCAGGAAGTGGTAACAAAGCCTTTACCCATGTTTCGACAGGTTGCTGCTTTTGACATTTAGATATAAAATAGAGTAGATTTTAATAATAATAATGGAATTTTATTTATACACGCCTTTCATGAAACACAAGGCAAATTTAAAACAGGAGTACAGAAACAACATCTCATAGAATAATAATAAAAAAAATAATAATTCAATTAAGAATTTATTTTATTTTATTTTTTTTCTTTTGCTACCACTTCTGTTTTTTTTTATTTATTTCAACTTAATACTACACAATAAAGCATTACTGACAAGCTGCAATTTCACATGGGGAGAATATAAATATGGAGCAATTTGGAGCTGCCATTTTACCTTCATCCAAATTCATGCATTGGGGCTGTGAGAGGAAATTGAAGGAACCCGGAGGAAATCCACGCAGTCATCCAGATTGGGATTTTGGGAACCTTTATCTCCAGCATTAAGAGGCAAACATGCTAACCATTAAGCCACCATGCTGCACCCAAAATATCATATGAATGTTAAAAAAAGAGATGAATGACAGAGAATCATGGAGAAAGATATATAAAATGACATTTACTGAGGCTAAGTAGGTAGAGGGTATACTTTTGGAGAGAATAAAAAAAACCTCAAACTTAAAATTGCTATTGACCATTTTTGCTATTGCTTTTCACTTATTTTTTGCTATTTTTTATCATAATCAAATCATTACAAGTTAGAGGTTTTGTGTTGGTTAAAAACAAAACACTGGGGTACATTTGAACATCAGTGTGTAGTTATAATCAATAAACATTTTACTTATTTAAAGATGATTTTATTACATTCCCACAATATCTGTTCATCAAGTTTTGAAGGAAACTATAAAAAAACATGAACAAACAAAGCCATGTTAACAATTTAACACACAATTTTATCAATTAACCATTACAAATAATCTATTATTTAAGACAAAATATTAGTTATTGAAGAACCATTTCGTAATATTCGCAGAGATATAATTATTTTTATACACCTTCTAAACCAGGGGTAAAACAGAGCATAGATAACTGGATTAATAGTAGAATTCAGTGAAAACACAATTCTGACTATATATATACCCTTAAGCTTTAGATCAGTAAAGTGTACCAATAAACTGTAAATGAAAAATGGGAGCATACAAGCCAAAAACACAGAAACTAAAATCCCAAGCACTTTAGCTGCTTTTCTTTCAGAACTGATGGAGTTTGTGTGAGTTTGAGATCGTGTGAGATTATTGATCTCTCTGATTGCAGTGGCATGTCTATTAGCTATCACAAACACTCCAGTGTACAGTATAATTATAACAGTGCATGGAAAAATTGTGGAAACTACAAGATCAATTATTACTGAAACACGTTTTAAAATAATAAAACACTCTCCGGGACAAATTGTAGTTATATTAAAGTTTTCATTGAAATACAAAAATGCTGCACTGTAGCACAACCACACACACCATTGTGATAAAATAAGAACTTGCATCTTCCTCAACGACATAATGTTTTTGTAAAGAAATGGGTTTGAGAGAGCAAAATATCGATCCACTGCAATTAGTACTATGTGATATATAGATAAAGATACAAGAAAAAGATTAGCCAAAGCATTGGTCGTGCAAAAACCTGTGCTAAAAATCCAACAAGACTCGATCATCCAAATTAACAATGGAGGTAAAGCAAAAGCTCCAACTAAAAAATCTGTTGCAGCCAAAGAGAGTACGAGCATGTTGGTTGGCGTGTGTAGCAGTTTGAAGTGAAAAATTGAGATCATGACGAGAAGATTTCCACACACTGTAAGCAGAACCACAGCAACTGAAGATACATACAGCAGTACATAAAGTTCAGGAAATCCAGATCTCTCTGGACAGGAGAAGTTAAGACAGCGATCTGACTGATTTAGCTCTGTATTATTCATTAATAAGGTATATAAAGTCTATAAGATTAGAAAATAAATAAATAACATTACAACATTACAACCTTACTCAAATCAAACAGGGACGTTACAGCAATTTATATGATAAATCTGATCACACCCCTTAAATTCACAGGTTGATCCATATGATGTCATTACTACATATGCTGGTAAAATGTGTCCACGGCCATATGAGACAAAACCACAAGAGACAAATAAAAGCAATCTAAATTATCTCAGGGCATGTGCACGTCTTACATACCATGCACAGCACCTTGCAGAAAACTCAAAACAAAATGGTGGTGCATGTGCATGTCATCCCTTCCCACAGTGGGGGACATGATTGGATGAAAAGTCAGGCACCCAAAAATCATAAATATGGTAGCCGTACACAGTAACATAGCACAGTAACAATATAATTTACCCTATTTGGTATTTTTCGTGTTGTATTGGTTTACATCCTGGAACTAAATTAGATTGTTTGAGGGTTTGAATCAATTAGTTTATCTTGCTTACAACTTTAAGTATGATGCAAACTACAAATCAGACAAAATGACCGAAAACTCAATTTTGCATAATTATTCATCACTCTAATGTCAGTAATTTGCAGAGCAAAATTTTGAAGCAATTAAAGATTCAGTTCATTTTGGATAAGTTTGGATACCATTGGATACCATTCATCAGGTTGGACATAGAAATTCCATCCAGATTGGGATTTTGATAACCTTGATCTCCAGCATTAAGATGGAAACATGCTAAACCTTAAGCCACCGTGCCAACCCCAAAATATCATATGAATGTTAAAAAAAATCTTTCTGGAGGTTGACAGAGACATAAGAATCACGGAAAAAGATAAATAAAATGGCATTTACTGAGGCCAAGTAGGTAGAGGGTATACATTTGGAGAGAATAAAAAAAACCCTCTTAAAATTGCTATTGACCATTTTTGCTATTGCCTTTCACCTATTTTTTTGCTATCATAATCACATCAATCCAAGTTAGATGTTTTGTGTTGGTTAAAAACAAAGCACTGGGGTACATTTGAACATCAATGTGGAGTTATAATCAATAAACATTTTACTTATTTAAAGACGATTTTATTACATTCCCATAAAATCTGTTCATTATAAGTTTTGAAGGACAATCTTTGGAATTTGGCCATGTTCACAATTTAACACACAATTTTATCGATCAACCATTACAAATAATGCATTATTTAAGACAAAATATTAATTATTGAAGAACCACTTTGGAATATTCGCAGAGATATAATTATTTTTACACACCTTCTGAACCGGGGTAAAACAGAGCATACATAACTGGATTAATATTAGAAAAACACAGATCTAGAGATCAAGGTTATCAAAATCCCAATCTGGATGGAATAGTGAAAACATAATTCTGACTATATATATACCATTAAGCTTTAGATCAGTAAAGTGTACCAATAAACAGTAAATAAAAAATGGGAGCAAACAGGCCAAAAACACAGAAACTAAAATCCCAAGCACTTTAGTTGCTTTTCTTTCAGAACTAATGGAGTTTGTGTGAGTTTGAGATTGTGTGAGATTATTGATCTCTCTGATTGCAGTGGAATATGTATATTAGTGATTATAAACACTCCAGTGTACAGTATAATTATAACAGTGCATGGAAAAATAGATCAACTAAATAAGTACTTGCATCTTCCTCAATGACATAATATTTTTGTATAGAAATGGGTTTGAGAGAGCAAAATATTGATCCACTGCAATTAGTGCTATGTGATATATAGATAAAGATACAAGAAAAAGATTAGCCAAAGCATTGGTCGTGCAAAAAACAGTGCTAAAAATCCAACAAGACTCGATCATCCAAATCAATATTGGAGGCAACACTAAAGCTCCAACTAAAAAATCTGTTGCATCCAAAGAGAGTAGGAGCATGTTGGTTGGCATGTGAAGCAGTTTGAAGTGAAAAATTGAGATCATGACAAGAAGATTTCCACACACTATAAGCAGAACCACAGCAACTAAAGATACATACAGCAATACATAAAGTACAGGAGGTCCAGATCTCTCTGGACAGGAGAAGTAAACACAGAGATCTGACTGATTTAGCTCTGTATTATTCATTAATAAGGTATATAAAGTCTATAAGATTAGAAAATAAATAAATAACATTACAACCTTACTCAAGTCAAACAGGGACGTTACAGCAATTTATATGATAAACCTGATTACGCCCATTAAATTCACAGGCTAAGCCATATGATGTCATTACTACACATGCTGGTAAAATGTTTCCATGACCATATGAGACAAAATCACAAGAGACAAATAAAAGAAACCTAAATTATCTCAGGGCATGTGCACATCTTAGATACCATTCACAGCACCCGATGATACTTCAGATGAACACGTGACCCTTAAAAACACAAACATACATCAGGCGGCGCATGTGCATGTCATAATATGACGCAAACTACAAATCAGACAAAATGACAGAAAACTCAATTTTGCTTAATTATTCATTTCTCTAATGTCAGTAATTTGCAGAGCCAACTTTTGAAGCAATTAAATATTCAGTTCATTTTGGATAAGTTTCTACGAGCATGTCACCATGAACACATTTGGCCATTTATCAATCAAAATGGTTCAAAATCCATACAGACACATGGAAAACATGGAAATTTTGACTATTTTTGCTATTGCTTATTTTACCCCAAACATAATTATTGTAATTACATCAAAATTAGATGCTTTTTGTCGGTTAACAATAAAGCACTGGGGTAAATATGAACATCAGTGTGGAATTTTAATCATTAAACATTTTACTTATTTAAAAATGCTTTTATCACATTTTCATAAAATCTGTTCATTTAAAGTTTTTGAACAGATTTTGAAGAACAATCAATTGAAGGACAATCTTTGGAATTTAGATCTATAAAAAAAAGTAAACAAACAAGTCCATATTTAAAATTTAACAAGCAAACATTTCACTTAATCATTAAAAACAATCAATATGTTATTTAAGACAGAATATTACTTATTGAAGAACCACTTCGTAATATTCGCAAAGTAATAATTATTTTTACACACCTTCTAAACCAGGGGTAAAATAGAGCATAAATAACTGGATTAATCGTGGAATTAAGTGAAAACATAATTCTGACTATACGAATAGCCTCAGGCTTTAGATCAGTAAAGTATACCAATAAACCGTAAATAAAGAATGGAAGCAAACAGGCCAAAAACACAGAAACTAAAATCCCGAGCACTTTAGCTGCTTTTCTTTCAGAACTGGTGGAGTTTGTGTGAGTTTGAGATCGTGTGAGATTATTGATCTTTCTGATGGCAGTGGCATGTCTCTTAGCTATCACAAACACTCCAGTATACAGTATAATTATAACAGTGCATGGAAAAATTATTGATAATAAAAGATCAATAATTACTGAAACACCATTCAAAATAATGAAACACTCTCCAGGACAAAATATAGTTACATTAAAATTTTCATTAAAATACAAAAGTGCTGCACTGTAGCACAACCACACACACCATTGCAATAAAATAAGTACTTGCATCTTCCTTAATGACATAATGGTTTTGTAAAAAAATGGGTTTGAGAGAGCAAAATATCGATCCACTGCAATTAGTACTATGTGATATATAGATAAGCACACAAGAAAAATGTTAGCCCACATGACGGCCGTACAAATACCAGTACTGAAAATCCAACAGGACTCGATCATCCAAATAAGCATTGGAAGTAACACTAAAGCTCCAACTAAAAAATCTGTTGCAGCCAAAGAGAGTATGAGCATGTTAGTCGGCTTGTGAAGCAGCTTAAAGTGAAAAACTGAGACGATGACGAGAAAATTTCCACACACTGTAAGCAGAACCACAGTGACTGAAGATAAATACAGCAGTACATAAAGTGCAGTAGATCCAGATCTCTCTTGACAGAAGTTAAGACAGCGATCTGACTGATTTAGCTTTGTATTATTCATTAAAACGCTGTTTAAAATCTACAAGATAAAAAAAATTACCATGAGGAAACATTACAACATAACTGGAGTAAAACTTTAACCCTACAGATTTATATGTGATAAGCCTAATCACGCCCCTTAAATTCCCAGGCCAATCCATATGATGTCAGACCCAACCATGTGAGAGAGAATCAAAAGAGACAACAAATGATTTAAGATTTATTTCACAAATAAATATAATTTGTTATATATAAATAATAAAATAAATACAAATTACATACATACATACAGAGCACCTGATGCACACGTGACCCCAACAAAGTGTAAGGTAATAGAGATGGGCTCTTCCAGTGGACTGGATCAGGGCACGGGTAGAAGGGTATTTAAAGCTCAAGGTAAAACATTTACATTACATTTGGTCATTTAGCAGATGCTTTTATCCAAAGCGACTTACAAGGTGAACACAGGGTTAATCACAACATCCCTGAAGCAAGGGCCTTGCTCAAGGACCCACATTGGTAACTTCAGTGGACCTGGGATTTGAACCGCCAAACTTCAGATTGATAGCCCAAGGCCCTAATCACTGAGCTACTGCTCCCAATTAGAAAGTTTAATAATTTTTTATTTGCTACTACTTTCATTATGTTTTACTTGTTGCCTGCTTGTTGCATTTGCAACCCTGATGCTAGAAACAAAACAAGCTGCAACTTTTCATTTTTGCAATAATTTTAGAATGTTTATAATAATTTGGCGGAAGGAGGGAAATGCTCTAATGAATGCCCCATTGTCACATGAGCATACTGTGCCTCGCAAAAAAAATTACCCTCCGACCTTTTTTTATTTGCGTTGGTTTACAGCCTGGAATCAATTCATTTAATGATCATTTCTACAACTTTAAGTATGTAATTTTTAAGAAAACTGAAAATAAGGCAAAGTGACACAAAACTTAAATGTGCATAACTATTCACAACTCTACTGTCAGTGATTTGCAATTATAGCTTTTAAAAATTTTGGATAAATTTCCATGAGCATGGCAAATCTAAGACATTTGACCATTAATTATTTTAAAACTGCCCCAGGTTCTTTAAGTTGGATAGGTTCGCTGGTAAACAGCAATCTACAATTCAGATTTTTAATTGAATTAAGGTCTGTGATATCCCAATATATTTATTGTTTCTACTTAAACCACTTGAGTGTTGTTTTAACAATTTGGATCACCGTCCTGCTATAAGTTGAACCTTAGTATCTTATCACTGGCATATCATTGGTTTTACTCACTACTGTTCCAAGTCCCTGTTGCTGAGATACATTCATACAGCATGGGGCCGCCAGAACCATAGTCAACTAATGAAGCATTAAACCAAGTTAAAAGTCTGGTTTAAAACTATTAATTTATTATTTAAATTTAATTAAAAGCAGTAGCACAGTATTAGAATAAATATTTCTTGAGAAATCAACAAGAATATAGCTTAAATAAAACACATCTATCATATGCATATTAAATAAATTTCTTTTTTGAGGTTGACAGAGACATAAGAAACTTAAGAAACTTAAATTAACATTTAATGATTCCAAGAAGGTATTTAAAATATTTTTTATGCATTTGAAGAAAGAACAATCTTATGATTCTAATGAAATTATAATCATAAAACATTTTACTTAAAGATGATTATCAAATTTCCACATAATCTGTTCATCATAGGTTGATGGACAATCTTTGTTATTTAGATCTATGCAAAGCCATTATCAAACAAAGCTACATTTAAAATTTAACACACAATTGTACTGCTTACCATCAATTGATCTGTTATTCAAGACAGAATATTAATTATTGAAGAACCACTTCGGAATATTTGCAGTGTGATAATTATTTTAACACACCTTCTAAACCAGGGGTAAAACACAGCATAAATAATTGGATTTATAGTGGAATTAAGTGAAAACACAATTCTGACTATATATATACCCTTAAGCTTTAGATCCGTGAAGTATACCAATAAACAGTAAATAAAAAATGGGAGCAAACAGGCCAAAAACACAAAAACTAAAATTCCAAGCACTTTAGCTGCTTTTCTTTCAGAACTGATAGAGTTTGTGTGAGTTTGAGATCGTGTGAGATTATTGATCTCTCTGATTGCAGTGGCATGTCTCTTAGCTATCACAAACACTCCAGTGTACAGTATAATTATAACAGTGCATGGAAAAATTATTGAAAGTACAAGATCAAATATTACTGAAACACGTTTCAAAATAATGAAACACTCTCCAGGACAAATTGTAGTTACATTAAAATTGTCATTGAAATACAAAAGTGCTACACTGTAGCACAACCACACACACCACTGCGATAAAATAAGAACTTGCATCTTCCTTAATGACATAATATTATTGTAAAGAAATGGGTTTGAGAGAGCAAAATATCGATCCACTGCAATTAGTACTATGTGATATATAGATAAACACACAAGAAAAATGTTAGCCAACACACTGGTCGTGCAAAAACCAGTACCGAAAATCCAACAGGATTCAATCATCCAAATAAGCATTGGAGGCAAAATTAAAGCTCCAACTAAAAAATCTGTTGCAGCCAAAGAGAGTACAAGCATGTTGGTTGGCGTGTGAAGTAGCTTAAAGTGAAAAACTGAGACGATGATGAAAAGATTTCCACACACTGTAAGCAAAATCACAGCAGCTGAAGATACATATAGCAAAATATAAAGTGCAGGAGCTCCTGTTCTCTCTGTACAGGAGAAGTAAAGACAGTGATCTGACTGATTAGGCTCTGTATTCATTAAAACAGTATATAAAGTCAACAAGATTAAAATAAATAAATAAATTACCCGAAGTGAAACATTACAACCTTACTGAAGTACAACAAGGATGTTACAGCTTTTTATATGATACACCAGATCACACCCCTTAAATTCATATGATATCATCTGGCCATGCCAGACCCAACCACGTGAGACAGATCCACAAGAGACAAATAAAAGTTTTATTTATTTTTTCAAATAAATCTAAATGTTCAAAGGCATATAAATTCTTTGTGCACATGCACATCTTACATACTTACACTCCTTTGAAGTAATCAATGTATTGTATTGCAACATTTCAGCATTAAACTGACCCTCTGCAAGCTTATTTAATGATGCTTGATGCTAGAAACATAACTGACTTCAGATGCAGATGTAACGATTTACAAGTGCATTTGAGCCAATTTTTTTGCATTTGAGCTTGTGACTAAAAGCATCGTGCCCACCAACGACTCTGTGGCTAGTAGTTAAATGTCTTTAGTCACATTCCACATGTGGCACATGTTGCTTTTAAAATTTTGCTATAAAAGAGTACATTTAAGCTTTTTTTTTTTAAGTGAGGCCATCTAGAACAAATTCACAACACATACACAGACATCATTTATAAAATTTATATCCAGAATAATGTATGGTTAGTCAGGCAAACTAAACATATGTTGGGCCCCTTTGTAACTATAGCCCCAGGCAGATGTATGTATAATTATATAAAATAAAGATTTATATAATTTTAATTAAAGTAGTTTATCATGCAATGATTGATTAGTGTTAAAGCAGATATTTTGTCCAAGTAACATACAATGTTTTTGATTTAGTCTGATTTAGTACTACTAATCAAAATTAATGTTCACTTAATATATTTTTGGAGACTAATGTCAGAAGTATAGGACACATGGATAATACAAAATAAAAGTCACTAGTCAAGAAACAACTAACAAAGGCTTAAAATGTTAGGAGCAAAAATCTTGCAGCAATATGACAATGAAAAAATTACCAGCTGCTAGGATGTTAAAAATCCATGAGCATGAATGTTCAAGGCTTCAGTGAGTTTTCAAACAGTCCAAAACATTCAATCTACTATTTAAGAAAGGACATCAATTAACGAAGAACCGGTTTTAAATATTTGCAGAGTGATAATTATTTTAACACATCTCCTAAACCAGGGGTAAAAAAGAGCATAAATAATTGGATTTATAGAGGAATTAAGTACAAAAACTGTCATGACTACATTAACACTTTCAAGTTTCAAGTCAGTAAATTTACCAAGTAAACTGTAAATGCAATACGGAAGTAAACAGGCCAGAAACGCTGCCACTAAAATCCCGAGCACTTTAGCTGCTTTTCTTTCAGACCTGATGGAGTTTGTCTGAGTTTGAGTTCTTGTGAGATTATTGATCTCTCTAATTGCAGTGGCATGTTTCTTAGCGATCACAAACACTCCAGTGTACAATATAATTATAACAGAGCATGGAAAAATTAAAGTTGTTACAAGATCAATTATTACCAAAACATCCTTTACAATGACGAGACACTCTCCAGGACAAACAGTAAAAACATTAAAGCTTCCATTAAAATACAAAAGTGCTGAGCTGTAGCTGATCCATACACACCACTGTGAAATAATAACAATTCGCATTTTTCTCAAGGACATGAAATTAGTGTAAAGAAATGGGTTTGAGAGAGCAAAATATCGATCCACAGCAATCAAGGTGACATGATACACAGACAAACTTACAAGAAATGACCCGATAAAGATTACAACTGTGCAAATATCAGTTCCAAAAATCCAGCAAGACTCAATGATCCAAATAAACATCATCGGCATCACTAAAGCGCCAACCAGGAAATCTGAAACAGCCAGAGACAGTACAAGCATGTTGGTAATTGTGTGAATCTGCTTAAAGTGAAAAACTGAGATGATGACGAGCAGATTTCCACACACTGTGAGCAGAACTACAGCAGCTGAAGTTACATACAACAGTATATGAAGTACAGAAAATCCAGATCTCTTTGTGCAGGAGACGTAGTGACAGCGATCAGACAACTCTGTAAGATTCATTAATGCAGGTCATAAAGTGTACAGAAATAAGGAAACTGTAACCACAGGGAAACATTACAACCTGACTGAACTAAAACATAAGCCTAGAAGCTTTTTATACTTTATAAAAATTGATCACACCCCCAAACCTGACACAGATTTCTATGATGTCATACTTCAGTGCTAAAAAACAAATAAAAGTAAATCTATTGTTGTGTAAATATTGTAATTAGCTGAATAAATAAAAATTTCTAAATATATGTAAAATGACATGTGCACAGAGAAACAAATATTTGCTTTGTACAATCCATTTTGTCCTACTCTTTACTAAAGAGAAGGAAATAAATATAAGAAATACTGCACAAACACACAGACTGCACACACACACACACACACACACACACTAAAAGACATGCAGTGAACTTAACTCAATGTGGTGAGGCTTTATTAAATGAAAACAAACAGGCTGAAATCGACAGGCTACATAGTCAGTACTTGTGTGTGATGCATTTAATGACTTGGATAACTATTTAAGATTTAATAATTTAACCACATAAATAAACCTTTTTCAAACTGATGTATATGATGGGATCTATTGTAAATCTGGGACCCGACAGCCATCTCTTTTAGGTGAAACTAAAATACAACTAATGTTTAATGAATGGAGAAGCATTAAAACAGATCATATCTAGGTAACATTTATTACAAGTGTATCTTTAAATCAAGGATTTAATCTCTGGCCTCACTCAACTTTTAAAGAAAATGTTAAAATTAAAATAACAAAACATAAATATAAATATAAGAAATCATTATGCCCAAAACAATTATGCTAAATAAATATATTTTTGGAGGCTAAAGAACATAAAACATTTAAAGAGAAAACCTAAAACAAAAATAAATAAATGTCATAAAGCAACATTCAGAAGCGATAATAATTTAGATTAAAGATTTAAACTACAGCCTTTTTGTGTATTTAATGTCATTAGATTTCTAAGTATTTTGGATTTTCCTTTCAAAAGCTTTAAAATGAATTTATACAATCTCTGAGCATAAAAGGCCTAGCTAAGCATTTAAAAGATCAGAACTGTCAATCTGCTAATCATTCATTCATTCATCTCCCGCTTTATCCTCTATTAGGGTCGCGGTGGGGTTCCCCATGCCCATCCAGGGGAGAACTATTCGGGCGCTGGGCAGATTTAGTACAGGCCGCCAATCCATCGCTGGATACACTCACACACTCAAACAGTGACTCTATATGGGGCAATTTAGAGAACTCAATTAAATTGAATGTTTTTGGACTTAATGGGAGGAAACCGGAGAACCCGGAGGAAACCCACGCGGACAACATGGAAACTCCACCCAGATGGGGATTCGAACCGGGAATCCCTAGCGCTGAGAGGCGAACGTGCTAACCACTCAGCCACCGTGCCGCCCACATCTGCTAATCAGTAAAAGATATTAATTAATGAAGAATCAGATTTGAATATTTGCAGAGTGCGAACTATTTTAACATTTTTATAGTAGAGTTATCATTTAATGAGTTAATGAGTGATTTAATGAGAAGTGTTAAAGCAGATATTTTGTCCAAGCAACATACAATGTTTTTGATTTAGTACTACTAATCAAATTTAATGTTCACTTAATATATGTCAGAAGTAGAAATGACACATGGGTAATACAAAATAAAATTCACTAGTCAAGAAACAACTAACAAAGGCTTAAAATATTAAGAGCAAAAATCTTGCAGCAATATGACAATGAAAAAATTACCAGCTGCTAGGATGTTAAAAATCCATGAGCATGAAAGTTCAAGGCTTCAGTAAATATTTAAACAGTCCAAAACATTCAATCTACTATTTAAGGAAGGACATCAATTAACGAAGAATTAAGTTTTAAATATTTGCAGAGTGATAATTATTTTAACACATCTCCTAAACCAGGGGTAAAACAAAGCATAAATAACTGGATTAATAGTGGAATTAAGTAAAAATATAGTCATGACTACATGAATACCTTCAAGTTTTAAATCAGTAAATCTACCAACTAAACTATAAATGCAATATGGCACTAAACAGGCCAGAAACGCTGCCACTAAAATCCCGAGCACTTTAGCTGCTTTTCTTTCAGATCTGATGGAGTTTGTCTGAGTTTGTGCAACATTATTGATCTCTCTGATTGCAGTGGCATGTTTTTTTTGCAATTAAACACTCCAGTGTACGGTATGATTATAACAGAGCATGGAAAAATTGTTGTTGTAACAAGATCAATTATTGCCAACACATCATTCATAATGAAGAAACATTCTTCAGGACAAATTGTAAAATCACTTTTAAGCAATCAGAGTGACATGATATATAGATAAGCTTCCAAGAAATAACCCAAAATAAATGACAATCTTGCAAATATCAGTTCCAAAAATCCAGCAAGACTCAATGATCCAAATAAATATTGGGGGCATCACTAAAGCACCGACCAGGAAATCTGAAACAGCCAGAGACAGTAGGAGCATGTTGGTCATCGTGTGAATCTGCTTAAAGTGCAAAACTGCAATAATGACAAGCAAATTTCCACACACAAACATAAATGTTCATGTTGTGTAAATGTCAGGTGATTTAGTATTTAATAGGGTTCATATAAACTTATGAGGCATATAACACTCTGTACCAAAAGCAGTGCCAGGTTGCTGGAACCACCTTTGTGATTTTATTGCTGGAACCACCTTTGTGATTTTTGGCCATTATTAAATGAAGATACATGATTTAAGCTGATGAAATAATTAACAGGCTGTTGCAGCAGGCTGTAATGTTGGTTTATGTTTTTTTTTCTTAGTTGTGTACAGACATAACAGTCATTGTGAAAATCTAAAAAAAAAAAAAAAATAAACACCACAAATTAGATAATGCATGGTAACATCTTTTTACTACATTACATGATTGTAAAGATCTTAAAAACACTTTTAACACAATGTTATGACTTAGCTGAAGAATCTAATTTGAAGTAACTAGTACAACAGAGGCGGTGGCTTAGTGGTTAGCACGTTCGCCTCTCAGCGCTAGGGATTCCCGGTTCAAATCCCCATCTGGGTGGAGTTTCCATGTTCTACCCGTGTCTGCGTGGGTTTCCTCCGGGTTCTTCGGTTTCCTCCCACAGTCCAAAAACATGGACCAAGTCAAATGAAAAAAAGTTGCCCCATATAGAGTGTGTCTGTTTGAGTGAGTGTGTGCCCAGCGATGGATTGGCGCCCTGTCCTGGGTCTATCTGCCCAGCGCCCGAGACATTCTCCCCTAGATGGGCATGGGGAACCCCACCGCGACCCTAATAGAGGATAAAGTGGGAGATAATGAATGAATGAATAGTACAACAGAAACCTGATAGATGGGTTAATATTTATCAAATAAGCTCACATTTTATTGTTTAAATGAAGAATTTTGGGATGCAGGTGACTTAAATGTCTTCAGCCAAGCAGTGATGTTGCTCAAATAAACCATTTACACTGCATATCTAACTGTGCACCTCACTTTGGGTCTCTATTTAAAATACACAATTTGAATGCCTGTAGGCACATCTTTTAGCCACAGGTCTTTCTTTAAGGAAAACAATGAGTGTATCTGCAGCAGCCTTTCTTGCCTTCTGCTTTATTGCACTGTGTAATATGGTAGAAGACAATTTAGGACAAAACCCATTTGATCATAGTTTGGGCCATCTTTGCAAGTGGCAACAATTAACATAAACATTGTTGTGCTAACAAAAAGAAAAATGACCAATTTGATGTGTCTCCCCAGGACTATTTTTAAATATGTGAATATGTGTTTTTCTGTTTAATACTTTGTGTCTTTTTATTCTTAAGCAAACAGAATTCAACACAATAGTATAAAGGCATGTTGGCTAAACTTTTTGTGTTACCAGTAGTTTGAACTTTCAGATTAGAATATATTTTAAAAAGAAATTTTCTAAGCTGAATACAATAGTGCAAAACATTCTTTTTGACCTTTGACTTTTCACATTTAAGCATGATAGACTGAATACATTTACACACTTAAAAATGATAAATTGATACAGCGTGGTGAGGTCTTATTCATGGAAAACGAACTAACAGGTTGGAATAAAAATATATATTAAGACATGTTCAGGGCGGGGCGGCATGGTGGCTTAGTGGTTAGAACGTTCGCCTCTCAGCGCTAAGGATTCCTGGTTGGAATCCCAATCTGGGTGGAGTTTCCATGTTCTCCCCATGTCCACGTGGGTTTTCTCCGGGTTCTCCGGTTTCCTCCCACAGTCCAAAAACATGAATCAAGGTCAACTGAATTCTCCAAATTGCCCCATATAGAGTGTATGTGTGCGTGTCTGTGTGAGTGTGTGTGTGCCCAGCGATAGATTGGCATCCTGTCCTGGGGTGTATCTGCCCAGCGCCTGAAACGTTCTCCCCTGGATGGGCATGGGGAACCCCCCCGCGACACTAGTAGAGGATAAAGCGGAAGATAATGGATGGAAGACATGTTGAGCCAGGTAAATTTGGCATATGTTGGGCCCCTTTAAAACTTTAAGATGAGGAAGCTGCCCTCCTTCAGGTGGCACTACAATCCAAGTAATATTTAACAAGTGGAGAAGTGTTATAGCAGGTATTTTTGTCTGATATGATAGTACTGACTTTCATTGATTCATTCATTATCTCCCGCTTCATCCTCTATTAGGGTCGCGGTGGGGTTCCCCATGCCCATCCAGGGGAGAACATCTCGGGCGCTGGGCAGATACACCCAGGACAGGGTGCCAATCCATCGCTGGGCACGCACCCACACACTCAAACACACTCCACATGGGCAATTTAGAGAACTCAATTAACTTGATCCATGTTTTTGGACTGTGGGAGGAAACCGGAGAACCCAGAGGAAACCCACGCGGACACGGGGAGAACATGGAAACTCCACTCAGATGGGGATTCGAACCGGGAATCCCTAGCGCTGAGAGGCGAACGTGCTAACCACTAAGCCACCGTGCCGCCTAGTACTGACTTAGAAACTGTTAAAATAGAATAAAGAATAAATATAAAAAAAATGTATTTGAGAAACCATCATGCTAAAATATCTATTATATGTGTGTTAACTAAACTTTTTTTCCTGAAGATATTCGAAGAGAAAGACTTAATAAAATTTGGTTTGTATAAACAAGTTGACATTTTCAGTGTTTTTAACAGAAAGACAGAACTAAACCTAATGATGTTTGCACTTAGTTTCACAACATTTCGAAATATTTTGGATTTTTTTCAAAAAGCCTGGATTCATAAAATCTCTAAGCATAAAAGTTCAATGCCTCTTTTAAAATATAAAAGTCAAAAACATTTAATCTGCTGTTTAATCAACAACAGCAATTAATGAAGAACCAGATTTAAATATTTGCAGAGTGATAACTATTTTAACACATCTCCTAAACCAGGGGTAAAAAATAGCATAAATAATTGGATTTATAGTGGAATTAAGCAAAAATACAGTAATGACTACATAAAAACCATTAGGGTTTAGGTCAATAAATAGACTCATTACACTGTAAATGCAATATGGCAGTAGACAGGCTAGAAACACAGAAATTAAAATCCCAAGCACTTTAGCTGCTTTCCTTTCAGACCTTATGGAGTTTGTGTGATTTTGAGCTCGCGTGGGAATATTGATCTCTCGGATTGCAGTAGCATGTCTCTTAGCGATTATAAACACTCCAGTGTACAGTATAATTATAACAGTGCATGGAAAAATTGTTGTTGTTACAAAATCAATTATTACCAAAACATCATTCACAATAAAAATACACTCACCAGGGCAAGTTGTGAAATCATTCAAATTTCCATTAAAATATAAAAGTGCTGAGCTGTAGCTGATCCACATACACCACTGTGAAAATATGAGAATTTGCATTTTTCTCAAGACATGATATTAGTGTAAATAAATGGATTTGAGAGAGCAAAATATCGGTCCACAGCGATCAAGGTGACATGATACACAGATAAACATCCAAGAAATGACCCGATAAAGGTTACAACTGTGCAAATATCAGTTCCAAATATCCAGCAAGACTCAATAATCCAAATAAACATTATTGGCATCACTAAAGCGCCAACCAGGAAATCTGAAACAGCCAGAGACAGTACAAACATGTTGGTAATTGTGTGAATCTGCTTAAAGTGAAAAACTGAGATGATGACGAGCAGATTTCCACACACTGTGAGCAGAACTACAGCAGCTGAATTTACATACAACAGTATATGAAGTGCAGAAAATCCAGATCTCTTTGTACAGGAGACGTAGTGACAGCGATCAGACAACTCTGTAAGATTCATTAATGCAGGTCATAAAGTGTACAGAAATAAAGAAACTGTAACCACAGGGAAACATTACAACCTGACCGAAGTAAAACATGGGCCTAGGAGCTTTTTATAATTTATAAACATTTATCACGCCCCCAAACCTGACACAGATTTCTATGATGTCATACCTCAGTGCTAAAAAACAAATACAAGTACATTTATTGTTGTGTAAATATTGTATTGTAAACATTGTAAGTAATTAGCTGAATAAATTTACATTTCAAAATATATTTAAAATGACATGTGCACAGAGAAACAGATAATTACACTGTACAATACATTTTTTCCTACTCTTTACTAAAGAAAAGGCAATAAATATAATAAATATAAACTGAAACAGAAAAAAAAAGTGTGCAAATGAAAAGTACAGTGCAATAGCAGCAAAAATATCTAAAAGTATAAATGTATATTCATATATGCATTATATACAACAATCAGTATTACAATAATATAGTACTATCAAACAGAAGTGATGCAATTACATCACTATTTTATGCAGGTGTGCATTTGTGCATTTGTGCACAAGTGATTAGCAGAATAAACCACATCCTTTGTTATTTATTCTATTTACAGATAACTTGTGAGGCACGTGTCATGTTACCTTACTTGAAGCTTTACTTAAAAATACAAAATAAGTAATCGTCAGTGTTTTATTTAACACATTACATTTATGAATACAAACATATTTAAAAACTTGAATTTTACAACACAAAACTCGGAATGGAGGCATGTTTATCATTGAGTCACATCTCAGGTTTTAAAATAATACTTTTGATATCATTTGGAATTTAAAAATACCAAACGTTGTAGTTCGGCAAGTGGATTTTTTATATACAAGATTTGAGCTACTGAAATGATTTACAGGCTGTGACAACAAGCTGTGATGTTTGTGTAATGGGGTGAGAATGAATCAGGACCAGAGACATAATTTCCTGAGCATGGGATTGGGAAACATAATTTAGTAAAATTTATTAAAATTTAGTAGCAGAATGCATTAAAAGTATATTTAAATGCATCCTATGGCTATAGCCAGCAGCAGCACCTCTCACTTCGTGTACAGGTATAAACGTAAATATAAGAAAAAAAAAAAAAAAACATGTTAGATACTGATTTGTAAACAGTTATATAACCAGTGCTAAAATTAATTTATCAAGGGTGATGAAGAGATCAATTCTGATTAACAACTAATATGAAGAAAAATGGGTTGATAATTAAATGAGACAAACTTTATAAACATTATAAAAACATGGCAGTTGGTAGGGGTCAATTTGAACTTTTTGCTGTTAGTAGATGGACATATACATATTACAAACACAGACTGAACACACTTGCACAAACACAAAAAAAATTATGCAGTGAAATTAAATCAACAGGCTGCGGTGACAGGCTACATAGTCTACTTATGCATAAATGAGTGCTTCTGCGGTGCCTGGGGGGGGGCATAACAATCACAGAGCAAGCGAATTAAGTGTACAGAGAAAACATGGAAAATATTTAACGGTGACAGGCTACATCAGAAAAACTAAAACAAAAGTACTTGGTTTCATGGTGTGGGAGACGAAGAAAGACCGTGTGTCATATAAGCCAAATAAATGAAGGCGTCAAAAGACATTCACAAAAGACATTAAATTCCAATCACGCTGATGCACTGTGAGATGAAAAACTGAGATGATGATGATGAGCAGATTTCCACACACAAATGTGGGTTTCAGAAATAAGGATTTCAACAGCAGATGCAGTTACAAATATAGGGCAAATCCCATATGTAAAGTGCAAACAGAAAATAATTGAGAGATCCAGATCTTTTAGGACAGGAGACGTAGAGACAGCGATCCGACTGATTTATTGTTGTAAGATTCAATAATGCAGTTATCAAAGTCTACAGAAATAAAGGACATTAATCAAAAGGAACTTTATACATTGACTGAAGAAAGACATGGAGCTTTATACTTTATAAAATTTTTATCACGCCCCCAACCTGACACTGATTTATATGATGACATAGCTTAGTGCAAGACAAAAACTAAAATAAACTTGTTATTGTATAAATATTGGGTGGTTAACTAAATAAACCACTGCTTAAAGTATTTTTTTTCCGTTTATTAACTGCTTGTTAGGCACGTGTGTCTGTACTACAGATTGGTTGTAACAATCTTCTTAAAGGAAACGTTTTTAATGATGCAATAAATAATAGATCATAACAACATCACAGCATTTGTTATGATAACATTTTGGAAAACCGATTTGAGCCATTAAATAAAGCAAGACCCATTAATAAATCATAATATTCACAAATTGAAGATAATACATGAAATATTGAACATATTACAGGCCTTATTGTAATTGTGGTACCAGGCAGCTGCTATGTCCTTCTGAAGCAATTAAACACAAGTAGTAATAATATTTAATGGTCATAGCAAATATCTTAAAGCAGATATTTGCATCTAGGTAAAAATTAACAATATAGGTATCTTTAAATCTGATTTTTCCTTTTCATATGGAACTACTGACATAAGAAATGATCAAATGATAAAAATCGATTCATCCATTATCTTCTACTTTATCCTCTACTAGGATCGCGGAGGGGTTACCCATGCCCATACAGGGGAGAACATTTTGGGCGCTGGGCAATTACACCCAAGAAAGGGGGCCAATCTATCACTGGGCACACACTCACTCATACAGACACACACAAACACAATTTATAAAGGGCAATTTGGAGAACTCAATTTACCTTGATCCATGTTTTTGGACTGTGGGAGGAAACTGGCGAACCCGGGGGAAATCCATGCAGACACATGGAGAACATGGAAACTCCACCCAGATTGGGATTCAAACTGGGAATCCCTAGCGCTGAGAGGCAAAATGTGCTAACTACTAAGCTACCGTGCCGCTCAATCATAAAAATAACATACAAAAATATATTTAGAAAATATTTTTTTGAAAAGAATGAAACAAATTAATTCTTTTAAAATGTATTAACATAATAAACTTGCAGAGAAAGACTAAAAATAATTTTACAAATGGCTCAAAACAGTATACAGAGGCCAAGAACATTTACACTTAGTTCTTAAATAATTAGAAATGTTATTTTCTTTCTTTTAGTACATAGTGAATTAAATTAAATGTTGTTTTGTATTTGCTTTTGGGTCAGAGTTTCTAATTTGTTTTCAAATGACCAGTTTGAAAGCTTAAGGCCTCAGTAAGCAGTTAAAAAAGCAACATATTTAATTTGCTGTTCAGGAAAGAATATCAATTAATGAGGAACCAGTTTTAAATATTTTCAATGTGACAATAATTTTAACACATCTTCTGAACCAGGGATAAAACAAAGCATAAATAACTGGATTTATAGTGGAATTAAGTAAAAATACAGTCATGACTACATGAAAACCTTTAGGGTTTAGGGCAGTAAATTCACCCAGTATACTGTAAATGCAATATGGCAGTAAACAGGCCAGAAACGCTGCCACTAAAATACCGAGCACTTTAGCTGCTTTTCTTTCAGACCTGATGAAGTTTGTGTGAGTTTGAGTTCTTGTGAGATTATTGATCTCTCTAATTGCAGTAGCATGTTTCTTAGCAATTATAAACACTCCAGTATATTGAATAATTATAACAGTGCATGGAAAAATTAACGCTGTGACAAGATCAATTATCACTAAAACATTGTTTGTAAAAAACTGACACTCACCGGGACAAATTGTAAAATTATTAAAATTTCCATTAAAATATAAAAGTGCTGAGCTATAGCTGATCCACATACACCACTGTGAAAATATAAGAACTCGCATTTTTCTCAAGGACATGATGTTAATGTAAAGAAATGGGTTTGAAAGAGCAAAATATCGATCCACAGCAATAAGGGTGACATGATATACAGATAAACATACAAGAAATAACCCAATAAAAATGACAATTGTGCAAACATCAGTCCCAAAAATCCAGCAAGACTCAATGATCCAAATAAACATTGGGGGCATCACCAAAAAGCCAACCAGGAAATCTGATACAGCCAAAGACAGTAGAAGCATGTTGGTCATCGTGTGAATCTGCTTAAAGTGAAAAACTGAGATGATGACGAGCAAATTTCCACACACTGTGAGCAGAACCACGGCAGCTGCTGTTACGTACAGCAGAATATAAAGTGCAGGAGATCCAGATCTTTTAGGACAGGAGACGTAGATACAATGATCTGACTGATTTAATGCTGTAAGATTCATTAATGCAGTTTAAAACATCAAAAGAAAAAAAGTACATTAACCACAAGGAAAAATTATAAACATGATGAAGTAAAACATGGACCTAGGAGCTTTTTATACTTTAAAAAACTTGATCACACCCCCAAAAACTGACACTGATTTAGATGATGTCATACTTCCGTGTTAGAAACAAACAAGACATCACAAAGCATTTAAAAGGCCAAAACATTCAATCTGCTCTACAAGAAAGAACATCAATAAATAAAGAACTAAATAAAATAAATAAATAAATAAATAAATAAACTAGAATAGAGATTGTGACAAAACGTCCAGCTAGCAGCAGTGTTTGACCTCATAAATAAGTCACAGAAGAATCAGAACTGTTATAGTTATTTTATAGCAAAGGGGGAAGTAACATGGTGGCTTATTAAAATAACTTCCTACAATTGAAATATGTGTTATACTACTGTTGACAGAGTCTGTTGACTGAGTGTATCTGCTGCAGCCTTTCTTGCCTTCTGCTTTATCGCACTGTGTAATTATGGTAGAAGACAATTTAGGACAAAGCCCATTTGATCATAGTTTGGGCCATCTTTGCAAGTGGCAACAATTAACATAAAGATTGTTTTGCTAACAAAAAAAAAATAGTGACAAATTTGATGTGTCACCATAGGACTATTTTAAATATGTGAATATGTTTTTTTCTGTTTAATACTTTGTGTCTTTATTCTTGTGTTTATTCTTAAGCAAACAGAATTCAACACAATAGTATAAAGCAGGGATTCTCAATTATTTTCTGTTAAGGCCCCCCCCCCCCTAGGAAAAAGAAAACATTTTTCGCCCCCCGCCCACACACACGCACACTCACCTCACCCCCCCCCCCCCCGTCCACTATGACCACTATAGTATGATTTGTCTATAGATTTGTTATAAGTACACCTCTTTTGTAACAATAAAGCAAAGAAAAAAGAAAGAAATATAGATCAACTTAGGACAAAGAATTATTTTATTAACTGTGTTTTTTAGTTTGTAACAGAAACGAATGAAATCCTCATTTAAACGAGAAACATTTTTGAACTGACTGGAAGTTGATACTGAAAAATGAAATTAAATCAAATCAATAAATAATAATACATTCAAATTCATCAGCAACATTTTTTTTTATCAAAATAATGAAGTCAGAACTGATGTCTCCAACGCGCCCGTTTTGCAGCACAGCTTTTCTGAAGTAGCTTTCATAAAGCGGGATGGTTGCTGGCTCTGCGCGTCACGTTTATGATTAAAAACTCAAGCGGCTTAACAGCGTGATTGGGGTGTAATATCTTTAAGTGACGCCTTCATCTATTTGGCTTCACGCTGTCCGCTGCCAACATTTTTAGACACAGAAGACACACCGGTCTTTCTTTGTCTCCCACCTTAATTACAGTGAAACCAAGCACTACATATGCTTCGACATTGTTTCCTCGTTTTAACTTTCGGTTGACTTTTGTTGGTCTCGTTATCTTCGTCTCTCTCCGCCTTTGTCTCCTCATCCCTGTTAAATATTTGTCCATGTTGTCTCTTGAGGATTTGTTCAGTACACTTAATATCACTTGCCCCACTATTTGAGAAGCACTGGTATAAAGGCATGTTGGCTAAACTTTTTGTGTTACCAGTAGTTAGAACTTTCAGATTAGAATAAATTTTAAAGAGAAATTTTCTAAGCTGAATACAATAGTGTAAAACATTCTTTTTGACCTTTGACTTTTCACGTTTAAGTAAGATAGACTGAATGCAATTGATACAGCGTGGTGAGGTCTCATTCTGGAAAAGGAACTAAAGGGTTGAAATAAAAAATAAATATTAAGACATGTTGAGCCAGGTAAATTTGGCATATGTTGGGCCCCTTTAAAACTTTAAGATGAGGAAGCTGCCCTTCTTCAGGTGGCACTACAATCCAAGTAATATTTAACAAGTGGAGAAGTGTTATAGCAGGTATTTTTGTCTGATATGATAGTACTGACTAAGAAACTGTTCAAAAAACTCCATTAAAATAGAATTAAGAATAAATATTAAAAACATATTTGAGAAACCATCATGCTACAAAAATATATTATATGAGTGTTAACTAAACTTTTTTCCTGAAGACATTCAAAGAGAAAGACTTAAAAACACTAAAAATGTCAACTTGTTTATACAAACCAAATTTTATTGACAGAAAGACAATCATTTAGGTTCATGACATTCCAAAATATTTTGGATTTTTTTTCAAAAAGCCTGGATTTATAAAAATCTCTAAGCATAAAAGTTCAATGCCTCTTTTAAAATATAAAAGTCAAAAACATTTAATATGCTGTTTAATCAACAACAGCAATTAATGAAGAACCAGATTTAAATATTTGCAGAGTGATCATAATTTTAACACATCTCCTAAACCAGGGGTAAAAAAGAGCATAAATAATTGGATTTATAGTGGAATTAAGTAAAAATACAGTCATTACTACATGAATACCTGCAGGATTTAGGTCAGTAAATTCACCCAGTAAACTATAAATAAAATATGGAATCAAACAGGCCAGAAACGCTGCTACTAAAATCCCAAGAACTTTAGCTGCTTTTTTTTCAGACCTGATGGAGTTTGTTTGAGTTTGAGTTCGTGTGAGATTATTGATCTCTCTGATTGCTTTGGCATGTTTCTTAGCAATTATAAACACTCCAGTGTACAGTATAATTATAACAGAGCAAGGAAAAATTGTAGTGGTTACAAAATCAATTATTACTAAAACATCATTCACAATAAAAATACACTCACCAGGGCAAGTTGTAAAATCATTAAAATTTCCATTAAAGTATAAAAGTGCTGAGCTGTAGCTTATCCACATACACCACTGTGAAAATATGAGAACTCGCATTTTTCTTAAGGACATGATATTAGAGTAAAGAAATGGGTTTGAGAGAGCAAAATATCGATCCACTGCAATCAGAGTGACATGATATACAGATAAACTTACAAGAAATAACCCAATAAAAATGACAATTGTACAAACATCAGTCCCAAAAATCCAGCAAGACTCAATGATCCAAATAAACATCGGAGGCATCACCAAAACACCGACCAGGAAATCAAAAACCGCAAGTGACAGTACAAGCATGTTGGTCATTGTGTGAATATGCTTAAAGTGAAAAATTGAGATAATGACGAGCAGATTTCCACACACTGTGAGCAGAACCACAGCAGCTGCAGTTACATACAGCAGAATATAAAGTGCAGAAAGTCCTGATGTTTTTGGACAGGAGATGTAGAGACATTGACCTGTCTGATTTACTGCTGAAAGATTCATAAATGCAGTTATTAAGGTCTACAGAGATAAAGAACATTAACCACAACGAATCATTACAACCTGACTGAACTAAGACATGGAGTAAGGGGCTTTTTATACTTTATAAAATTTAATCACACCCCCAAGCCCGGGACTGCTTTATATGATGTCAGATCTTAGGGCAAGAAACATACGAAAGCATACTTGTTTAGCTAATGTTTTCACTCTTTGGACCATTTTTTATTACATGTCCACTCACACACACACACGACACACAAATCGACTATTAGCGTAATTATTTATTATTTCATAATTTTAATTACGTTGACAAAGTCAACTATTTTGAACAAACTAATAGGTTCCTTTTTTGCTACAAGACTCCTTTTGGTACTTCGAGCCTTTTTACTCAGACTTCAACATATTAGTATAAAGACATGTCACCTGGCAGGGTTATAGCTGTACTAGCTGAACTAGTTCAGATTTCCATATTAAAATGAAGTTAAAAGAAGGATTTTGTAACCGATAAAACAATTGCATTTTTTTTTCATTTTCTTGGTTTACTGCCTTGAATATTTTGGATTTTCCAGCACTAACTAATTTAATGATATGAATGAGACATTAAAAGCGAACTAACAGGCTGGAATTGGTGACAAAACAAATAGGCCACAGAGACAGTAATGGATTTGTGTACTGCATATAATGACAATATCTTGGAAAATCCATTTCAGCAATTAAATAAATCAAGACACATTAATAAACCACACTATTCACAAAATGAAGGGTAATGCATGAAACATATTGTGAGCCCTGGTGCAACTGTGAGTCCAGGCAGCTGCTGTGTCATTCAGAAGCAATTGAAATACAATAAATAATAATATTTAATGAGTGTAGCAGCCTTAATGCAGAAATGTGTAGCTAGTTAAAAATGAATGAAAGACATAATAATTAAGTACAAAGAATCAATAAAATGAATGCTTATTAAATATATTTATGGAGGCTAGATCATTAACAAACGACACTTGAAGAAAAATACTAATGAAAATACATAAAAATACATAGATATAATGACATAAATTTATTAAATTTTGTTTTGTATTTAGTTTGTGTTATTGATTGGTTGAAAGCTTAAGGCTTTACTAAGCAGTTAGAAATCCATAGCATTTAATCTGCTATTTAATCAACAACAGCAATTAATGAAGAACCAGATTTAAATATTTGCAGAGTGATAACTATTTTAACACATCTCCTAAACCAGGGGTAAAAAAGAGCATAAATAATTGGATTTATAGTGGAATTAAGTAAAAATACAGTCATGACTACATAAAAACCATTAGGGTTTAGGTCAGTAAATTGACTCATTATACTGTAAATGCAATATGGCAGTAGACAGGCTAGAAACACAGAAACTAAAATTCCAAGCACTTTAGCTGCTTTCCTTTCAGACCTTATGGAGTTTGTGTGATTTTGTGTTTGTGTAGGAATATTGATCTCTCTGATTGCAGTAGCATGTCTCTTAGCGATTATAAACACTCCAGTGTACAGTATAATTATAACAGTGCATGGAAAAATTGTTGTAGTTACAAAATCAATTATTACTAAAACATACTTGACCATGAAAAGACACTCACCGGGACAAATTGTAAAATCATTAAAATTTCCATTAAAATATAAAAGTGCTGAGCTATAGCTGATCCACATACACCACTGTGAAAATATGAGAACTCGCATTTTTCTCAAAGACATGATGTTAGTGTAAAGAAATGGGTTTGAGAGAGCAAAATATCGATCCACAGCAATCATAGTTACTTGATATACAGATAAGCTTACAAGAAATAACCCAATAAAAATGGAAATTGTGCAACCAACATTCCCAAAAATCCAGCAAGACTCAATGATCCAAATAAACGTCTGGGGCATCACCAAAACGCCAACCAGGAAATCTGAAACAGCCAAAGACAGTATGAGCATGTTGGTCATTGTGTGAATCTGCTTAAAGTGAAAAATTGAGATAATGATGAGCAGATTTCCACACACTGTTAGCAGAACCACAGCAGATGCAGTTAAATACAGCAGAATATAAAGTGCAGGAGATCCAGATCTTTTAGAACAGGAGACGTAGAGACAGCGATCCGACTGATTTAAAGCTGTAAGATTCATTAATGCAGGTATCAAAGTCAACAGAAATAAAGAACATTAACCATAAGGAACTTTATACATTGACAGAAGAAAGACATGGAGCTTTATACCTTATAAAATTTTTATCACGCCCCCAACCTGACACTGATTTATATGATGTCATAGTTTAGTGCAAGACACAAACAAAAATAAACTTGTTATTGTGTAAATATTGGGTGGTTAACTAAATAAACAACAGCTTAAAGTAGTTTTTTTTGTTGAATAACTACTGGTTAGCCACATGTGTCTGTACTACTATTGCTGAACATGCAACAACCTATAGTAAACTTTTTTAACAATGCAATAAAAAAATAGATCCCAACAGAACATCTTGGAAAATCCATTTGAGCCATTAAATAAGCAACACATTAATACACCATATTCACAAAATGAAGAGTAATGCATGAAATATTGAACATATTGTGGGCCCTATTTTAATTGTGGGACCAGGCAGTTGTTCTGTCCTTGCAAAGCAATTAAACACAAGTAATAATAATATTTAATGATCATAGCTGTCTTAAAGCAGATATTTGCATCTAGGTAAAAATTAATGATATAGGTATCTTTAAATTGGATTTTTACTTTTCATATGGAACTACTCACATAGGAAATGATCAAATGATAAAAATCCATTCATCCATCCATCATCTACCACATTATCCTCTAGGGTTGCGGGGAGGGGATTCCCCATGCCTATCCAGGGTAGAATATTTCGGGCGCTGGGCAGTTACACTCAGGACAGGGCACCAATCTATCACTGGGCACACACTCACTCATACAGACAACCAAACTCTAAATGGGGCAATTTGGATAATTCAATTTACCTTGATCCATGTTTTTGGACTGTGGGAGGAAACGGGCAAACCTGGGGGAAACGCATGCGGACACAGGGAGAACATGAAAACTCCACCCAGATTGGGATTCGAACAGGGCATTCCTAGCGCTGAGAGGCGAAACGTGCTAACCATTAAGCCACCGTGCCGCTCAATCATAAAAATAACAAAAAATATATTTAGAAAATAATTTTGTGAAATGAATTAATCAAATTAATGCTTATTAAATATATTAAAATAATAAACTTGAAGAGAAAGACTAAAAATTATTTTACTAATGCCTCAAAACGGTATACAGAGGCCAAGAACATTTACACTTAGTTCTTAAACAACGAGAAATGTTATTTTCTTTCTTTTAGTACATAGTGAGAAAACTAAATTAATTGTTGTTTTGTATTTGTTTTTGAGTCAGGGTTTCTAATTTGTATTAAAATGACAAGCTTGAAAGCTTAAGGCCCCAGTAAGCAGTTAAAAAAGCAATTTTTAATTTGCTGTTCAGGAAAGAATATCAATTAATGAGGAACCAGTTTTAAATATTTGCCATGTGACAATAATTTTAACACATCTTCTGAACCAGGGATAAATTAAAGCATAAATAACTGGATTTATAGTGGAATTAAGTAAAAATACAGTCATGACTACATGCAAATCTTTAGGGTTTAGGGCAGTAAATTCACCCAGTATACTGTAAATGCAATATGGCAGTAAACAGGCCAGAAACGCTGCCACTAAAATACCGAGCACTTTAGCTGCTTTTCTTTCAGACCTGATGAAGTTTGTGTGAGTTTGAGTTCTTGTGAGATTATTGATCTCTCTAATTGCAGTAGCATGTTTCTTAGCAATTATAAACACTCCAGCATACAGTATAATTATAACAGTGCATGGAAAAATTAACGTTGTGACAAGATCAATTATCACCAAAACATTGTTTGACAAAAACTGACACTCACCGGGACAAATTGTAAAATCATTATAATTTCCATTAAAATATAAAAGTGCTGAGCTGTAGCTTATCCACATACACCACTGTGAAAATATAAGAACTCGCATTTTTCTCAAGGACATGATGTTAATGTAAAGAAATGGGTTTGAAAGAGCAAAATATCGATCCACTGCAATCAGGGTGAAATGATATACAGATAAACTTACAAGAAATAACCCAATAAAACTGACAATTGTGCAAACATCAGTCCCAAAAATCCAGCAAGACTCAATGATCCAAATAAACGTAGGGGGCATTACCAAAACGCCAACCAGGAAATCTGAAACAGCCAAAGACAGTAGGAGCATATTGGTCATTGTGAGAATCTGCTTAAAGTGAAAAACTGAGATGATGACGAGCAGATTTCCACACACTGTGAGCAGAACAACAGCAGATGCAATTAAATACAGCAGAATATAAAGTGCAGGAGATCCAGATCTTTTAGGACAGGAGACGTAGAGACAGTGATCTGACTGATTTAATGTTGTAAGATTCATTAATGCAGGTATCAAAGTCTACAGAAATAAAGAACATTAACCATAAGGAACTTTATACATTGACTGAAGAAAGACATGGAGCTTTATATCTTATAAAAATTTTATCACGCCCCCAACATGACACTGATTTATATGATGTCATAGTTTAGTGCAAGACACAAACAAAAGTAAACTTGTTATTGTGTAAATATTGGGTGGTTAACTAAATAACAACAACAGCTTAAAGTATTTATTTTTCTGTTTAATAACTACTTGTTAGGCACATGTGTCTGTACTAGTGATTGGTTGTAACAATCTTCTTAAAGGAAACATTTAATAAAAAATAGATCACAATAAAAAATAGATCACAACAATGTCACAAAATTTGTTATGCGAACATCTTGGAAAACCCATTTGAGCCATAAAATAAAGCAAGACACATTAATAAACCATATTATTCACAAAATGAAGAGTAATGCATGAAATATTGAACCTATTGTGGGCCCTATTGTGGGCCCTATTGTGTGAGATCAGGCAGCTGTTCTGTCCTTCCGAAGCAATTAAACATGAGTAATAGTAATATTTAATGATCATAGCTGTCTTAGGCAGATATTTGCATCTAGGTAAAAATCAATGATATAGGTATATTTAAATTGGATTTTTACTTTTCATATGGAACTATTGACATAAGAAATGATAAAATGATAAAAATTCATTCATCCATCCATCCATCATCTTCCACTTTATACTCTACTAGGGTCGCTGGGAGGGGGTTCCCCATGCCCATCCAGGGGAGAACATTTTGGGCGCTGGGCAGATACATCTAGTACAGGACACCAATCTATCACTGGGCACACACTCACTCATACAGACACACACAAACAAACTCTATATGGGGCAATTTGGAGAATTCAATTTACCTTGATCCATGTTTTTGGACTGTGGGAGGAAATGGGCGAACCCGGGGGAAACTCATGTGGACAAAGGAAGAACATTACACAAATGAATGCTTATTAAATATTTTAAAATAATAAACTTGAAGAGAAAGACTAAAAATATTTTTACTAATGGCTCAAAACGGTATACAGAGGCCAAGAACATTTACACTTAGTTCTTAAACAATTAGAAATTTTATTTACTTTCTCTGAGTACATAGTGAGAAAACGAAATTAATTGTTGTTTTGTATTTGTTTTTGGGTCAGGGTTTCTGATATGTTTTAAAATGACAAGCTTGAAAGCTTAAGGCCCCAGTAAGCAGTTAAAAAAGCAATTTTTAATTTGCTGTTCAGGAAAGAATATCAATTAATGAGGAACCCGTTTTAAATATTTTCAATGTGACAACAATTTTAACACATCTTCTGAACCAGGGATAAATTAGAGCATAAATAACTGGATTTATAGTGGAATTAAGTAAAAATACAGTCATGACTACATGAAAACCTTTAGGGTTTAGGGCAGTAAATTCACCCAGTACACTGTAAATGCAATATGGCAGTAAACAGGCCAGAAACGCAGCCACTAAAATCCCGAGCACTTTAGCTGCTTTTCTTTCAGACCTGATGAAGTTTGTGTGAGTTTGAGTTCTTGTGAGATTATTGATCTCTCTAATTGCAGTAGCATGTTTCTTAGCAATTATAAACACTCCAGTATATAGTATAATTATAACAGTGCATGGAAAAATTAATGCTGTGACAAGATCAATTATCACTAAAACATTGTTTGTAAAAAACTGACACTCACCGGGACAAATTGTAAAATCATTAAAATTTCCATTAAAATATAAAAGTGCTGAGCTGTAGCTTATCCACATACACCACTGTGAAAATATAAGAACTCGCATTTTTCTCAAGGACATGATGTTAATGTAAAGAAATGGGTTTGAAAGAGCAAAATATCGATCCACTGCAATCAGGGTGACATGATATACAGATAAACTTACAAGAAATAACCCAATAAAAATGACAATTGTGCAAACATCAGTCCCAAAAATCCAGCAAGACTCAATGATCCAAATAAACATTGGGGGCATCACTAAAACACCAACCAGGAAATCTGAAACAGCCAGAGACAGTAGAAGCATGTTGGTCATTGTGTGAATCTGCTTAAAGTGAAAAACTGAGATGATGACGAGCAGATTTCCACACACTGTGAGCAGAACTACAGCAGCTGAAGTTACATACAGCAGAATATAAAGTGCAGGAGATCCAGATCTCTTTGGACAGGAGACGTAGATACAATGATCCGACTGATTTAATGCTGTAAGATTCATTAATGCAGTTATCAAAGTCTGCAGAAATAAAGAACATCAACCACAAGGAAAAATTACAAACATGATGAAGTAAAACATGGACTTAGGAGCTTTTTATACTTTAAAAAACTTGATCACACCTCCAAAAACTGACATTGATTTAGATGATGTCATACATCCGTGTAAGAAACAAACAAGACATCACAAAGCAATTAAAAGGCCAAAACATTCAATCTGCTCTGCAAGAAAGAACATCAATAAATAAATAAACTAGAATAGAGATTGGGGGCCAAATGTCAAGCCAGCAGCAGTGTTTGACCTCATAGATCAAAGTTACAGAAGAATCAGAACTGTTGTAGATATTTAATAGCAAAGGGGGAAGTTACGGAGCCCCTAAAGGGACATGAGCAAAATAAAATATCGAGAGGAACATGAGTAAAAAAAATAGTTTTTTTTTACTTATGTCATGCGCGAGTTAGTAAGAATCACGCATGCCTATGTGTAGAAATCTGAAGATTCTTAGAAAGCATCCGTTTTTCCATACGTGTAGCTGAGGAAGAACACTGGTTACGTTCATTTTATCCTAGACGTATACACTTCATCTCATCAAATACAGCACCCTGTCGTTCAAAATAAGACATTATTTTCGTGTTAGATCTCTAAAGTTGGCACAATAAAGCGCATGATTAAAGGTTAAAATAATCAAATAAGGTTATTCAATTCAATCAAACGGTGAAATCGCCACGTTTAACTCCAATGCTTAACTGTTTTGGGGGTAAAATGAAATTCCCAAGCAACAAGCAACGAGTGCAAACGAGTTTCGGTCGAACTCAGCACTAGACGGCGTTCCGGAGTTACATTCCTAGAAAGAAACGTTTGTTTATATTCGTGTTCTTTATTTATCTGTGGATCTGTTAAACAGCCATAGTGTCGGAGAGCGCATGTCCAGTGTAAACGCTATCGTTGTAACAGCGCGTCATGTCTGTTTATTGTTAATTATGATTCACATAATATCTCGTGCGCACCACTTAATAACTCGTGCTCACGAGATATTAAGTGGTGCGCACTAGAGCTGTGCGGATCGATACAAATATCGATAATATCGATACCAACGCTGGTATTGGTATTGAACGATACTTGCGTAAAAAGATCGATACTCAAGACAGCGGCAACGTGGGCTCAGCTTGACCCGCCCAAGTCGACACGTCACAGTACGGAGAGAGAGACTCGGAGTGGGAGATAAAAAAAGATGTCTGAAAGAAAGAGAAGCGCCATTCGGCTGTGTTTTACAGCCGAAAATGCGACTTCGGCACCCTGTTCAGTTTGCAAAAAGTCTATTAGGTACACAGTAAACACAACAAACTTATTTAAGCACATGAAAAAGCACACAGCACACCCAAAACCACACACAAAATTCTATTTGAAAAAAATGTTTGTATTGTTGTTTCTTACCTCAAAAATATATATTTTCCTCACGTTAAAGCACACTTTGTTTTATTACTGTTCCATTGTTTCTAAACAAAGATATTGATTGGGATACATTATTTTGTTGTCACCTACAATGTTTGGCGAAATTCTATACTAGGTCCTTTGGATCAATGAAGCTTAAATATTAAAAAGTATCGGTATCGGATATCGCGATATTGGCCCTGTATTTACTTGGTATCGGATCGATACCAAAATTCTTGGTATCGCACAGCTCTAGTGCGCACCACTTAGTAAGTGCGCATGACTTACTAAGCGGTGCGCACGACTTTATTTACTCATGTTCCTCTCAATATTTTTTTTGCTCGTGTCCCTTTAGGGGCTCTGTAGGAAGTAACTTGGTAGCATATTAAAATACTTCCTACAATTGAAATATGTGTTATACTACTGTTGACAGAATCTGTTGACAGAGTGTAAAAGCATTGAGACAGGGCAAAACATGCAATAATAATAATAATAATAATAATAATAATAATAATAATAATAATAATGGCGGCACGGTGGCGTAGTGGTTAGCACGTTCGCCTTTCAGCGCTGGGGATTCCCGGTTCAAATCCCCATCTTGGTGGAGTTTCCATGTTCTCCCCGTGTCTGCGTGGGTTTCCTCCGGGTTCTCTGGTTTCCTCCCACAGTCCAAAAACATGGATCAAGTCAATTGAATTCTCAAAATTGCCCAATATAGAGTGTGTCTGTGTGAGTGAGTGTGTGTGCCCAGCGATGGATTGGCGCCCGGTCCTGGGTCTATCTGCCCAGCGCCCGAGATGCTCTCCCCTGGATGGGCATGGGGAACCCCCCCGTGACCCTAATAGAGGATAAAGCGGGAGATAATGAATGAATGAATAATAATAATAATAATTATTATTATTATTATAATAATAAATGAGACAAGAAATATAGTTTCTGTCATGCATAATTTTTCTAAATTTTGATCTAGACAACTTTAGTAGGTCACTCCAAATTCTATATACCTTTCCTTAAAATACAAAATAATAAACAATTTTTCTCCTTTTGGCCAAGCATTTATTAGACCTTTTAGTAACTTCATTGATTAAGGCCAAAACAATTAATCTGTTTTTTAAGACAGAACATCTAGTAATGAAGAACCTGTTTAAAATATTTGTAGAGTAATAATTATTTTAGCACATCTTTAAACCAGGGGTAAAATACAGTATAAATAACTGGATTAATAGTGGAATTTAGTAAATATACAATCATAACTATATTAATACTTTCAAGCTTTACATCAGTAAAGTTAATCAGTAAACTGAAAATAAAATATGGCAGTAAACAGGCCAGAAACACTGCCACTAAAATCCCAAGCACTTTGGCTGCTTTTCTTTCAGACCTAAATGAGTTTGTGTGAGTTTGAAATCGCGTGAGATTATTAAGATCTCTGATTGCAGTGGCATGTTTCTTAGCAATTATAAACACTCCACTGTACAGTATGATTATGACTGTGCATGGAACAATTAATGTTGTTACAAGATCAATAATTACTGAAACATCATTTAAAAAGAAAACACATTCTCCAGGACAGAATGGGAAACCATCAAAGTTTCCATTAAAATACAGAAGTGCTGAATTATAGCCTGTCCACACACACCACTGTGAAAAAATTACAACTTGTATCTTCCTTAGGGACATAATATTATTGTAAAGAAATGGGTTTGAAAGAGCAAAATATCGATCGACTGCAATCAAGACGATTTGGTATATGGATAAGCACACAAGAAATGTTCCAAAAAACATCACACTTATGCAAAAATCAGTCTCAAAGATCCAGCAGGACTCAATTATCCAAATAAACATTGGTGGCATCTCTAAAGCACCGATTAAAAAATCTATTACAGCCAAAGACAGTATGAACATGTTTGTCAGTGTGTGAACCTGTTTAAAGTGAAAAACTGAGATGATGACAAACAGATTTCCACACACTGTGAGCAGAACCACAGCAGCTGAAGAAACATATAGCAGCAGATAAAGTGCAAAAGGCCCTGATCTCTCTGGACAGGAGATGTAAAGACAACGTTCCGACTGGTTCAACCCTGTAAAATTCATTTATAGTTTATCAAGTCTGTCAGTTAAATAAAAATACTTTAACCATCAATCATTACATTATGCATTATGCATTACAATGCATAAACAGACAGACTTTTATACTTCAAAATTTGATCACGCCCCTCAATTTGACAGAATAATTTATCTGATGACATACCTCGGGTAACAAAGGGCCTAAAATAGGTACTGAGAAACAAATGTAAAGTTGTTTTTATGTTAATGTCGTTGTGTTCATGTTAAAGTTTTTGAGGACACACTGTTGTACTGGGTTATGCTTTCAACCTGTTGTAAGAAGGTTCCGGGTTTGGTTCTTTGGTGAAAGGTTTTTTTTTCTCACTTTTTGGCCAGTAAGTGGAAAATGCTGGAATCTGGGATAGGCTCTAGCATTTCCACATCCAACAATAAATATGTGAAAAAATAATAAATAAAAATATTATAATCAAGGTGTCTGTTGTCTTGTTGTTCCTCCATATTGTGCTCAATTTTGCTAGAAGGTTCCTTCTATTATAGATTTTTAGTCCTTACTGTTCCCTTCTTACATAAATGTAGCAATAAAGTTAATCTGATGTGTCTGTTCCATTAAAAGAGCATTTGTAGAGACACTAATGGAATAAAGGCCTAACTCACAGTTAATTCATCATTACATTTCTCAAAAATTAACCACTAGAAACTCAATACTATTGTATGTGTTTTGTTTAACATAAATTGGGTATTATGTACAAAATGTTTTAATAGAAACTTCAAGCTACATTCACATTTCAAGCAGCATTATTTAATTCTATTTGGATGCTTTTTTATTCATCTTAGCAAGTGAATTGAACGCTAATAAAAATTAAGAAAATGAGAAATGTTTTTAATTTATTTTAGACTGGTGACCACCAATCATACTTCTTTCTGTTATGTATGTGCATATATTTTTCTGTGTTCAAAATACATGATCCAAAGTTTAGATTATAAATTTAAATAAACTTTACTTTCTTACAGATCTTACTGTTTCACGCTAAACAGTCTGTTTACTAAGTGATGGCACTGTGATGTTAAGGGAAATGTCTATTTCTGATAATTAGGAAAGCATAGAGACGTAAACACAGAACAAATTAGACATAAGTGTGAAGAAAATAAGTTGTTTTGAACACCTTTGATTAGTTTAATACCAGTGAGATTATTTTTGTTATTAAATGTAAGATGTGATAACAGGTCTCAGAGGCATTAACCTGCTGAATGTGTTAGTACAGTCTGCCTTTTCTCTCTCTTTCTGTGTGTGTGTGTGTGTGTGTGTGTGTGTGTGTGTGTGTGTGTGTGTGTGTGTGCGTGCGTGTTTGTGTGTGTGTGTGAATGTTCTTTAACTAAATTTTATTGTTATTATAAAGAATTCAGAATTAATATTAAATATGTAGGTTATTTTACTGTTAATAAAGTGTGGAATTAAGATGATTCAACTGCTGGATTACAGGGAACTAATGACTACAACTTAAAGTAGCAGTAGTTCATAAGCAACAGTGCGAGAGACAGAATCAGTTTCTTTTACATTCGATTAAGTTTTCTTGTCTTTAATTTCTTGTCTTCAAAATTTCTTGTCTTAAATTCTATAATAAAACAGATCGATGATTTCAAGTTTATTATAGTGTAATACAGAGTAATCCAAAAACTCCTAAAAGTTCAAAAAGTTCATGTACCATTAGAAAGACTGTTTGAAAAACAAATGACACACATATTGCATCATGAAGAAAACAACAAGGCATGTTTGTATGCAAAACTCAAAATCATTCCTAAGAGCCTATTTATCCCCTTCTCGTTTTATGATGGATTATCTCAATGCTACTAATCAAAGGTGTTAAATAAACAACAGTTTCTTGACTTCACACTTTTACTTAATTGTTTCCCTTGAAACCACTTACTTAGCCCATACTTACATCATTCTATAGTTCTTATTTTTCAAATGATCAGCAAGAGAGCACACAGTAAAAATAATTTTGCATTTTTAAGTTCAAAATAATTTCCCAAATAAAGATTTAACGAGTAAAGTAAAATTTGATAAACGGATACGAAAATATATATTTGTGAAATGGTTCAGTTTTTTTTTTTTAGATGAATCATAAATCCTATGTTTAGTTCTTGAATTTACTGAATTTCAAATACACTTTATGTTAATTAAGCCAATTATGTTCTAACTGAATTGCTGGAAGTTAAGCGTGACCAGAAGGTAAATGGATAAAACAGAGTTCATTAAAATGCTGAGACATTTGGTAGAGTTTGGTTATCTTTAGGCCTTTAGATAGGCCTTTAGATATGCTTCTGTCTGATGATGCTGGTAACCTACACTGAGTTGGTAAGAGGCTTTCTTGAATGCACTGACATTGAAATGAAACAGAGGTGGGTCTACATATTTTAGAGGTGGGCCCATGTCGTTGTGCAACTCAAAAACTGGAGAGTGGACCATCAACGCAAACCCAGCCCAAGTAAGTGGACTAAGCAACCCTGGTGTAAGCCCATAAAAAAATGCTGACTTAGTAACTGACTTTGGATTATCAAAAATTACAAGCCATCAGTAACCTTTTAGCAGTGTAAAGATTAATAATTATTATCTATTATAACCCACAGTCCAAAAACATGGATTCAAGGTGAATTGGCTGCTCTAAATTGCCCCTATATAGTGTGTGTGTGTGTGTGTGTGTGTGTGTGTGTGTGTGTGTGTGTGTGTGTGTGTGTGTGAGTGCCCAGCGATGGATTGGCACCTGATCCTGGGTATCTGCCCAGCAACCTTAACATTCTCCTCTAGAGGTGCATGGGGAACCCTCTGCAACCCTAGTACATAATTAATCTTTTATTTTAGATTTTTATATTTACATGCATTTTGGGTGTTTGTGTGTGTGGGTGTACAGGGTGTCCAAAAAGTATTTTGCAGTGAAAAGTAGTTTTCAGAAAAGTGTAGTTTTGCATATGATATCTCAGCTTATTCTACAGCAAACATGATAGAGTAAAAACAAGTTATAGATTTGTGAAAGTTATTCTTTTCCAAAAGTGTTTATAAAATGTTTTTGCTGACTGTATACACTGACCTGGCTAAAGATTTTGAAAACTGACAGGTGAAGTGAAAAATACTGATTATATCTTCATCAGTTATTGTGTGGAATATATTAGGCAGCTAGTGAAAATTTTACCTTCAACATTGCCACATTAGAAGCAGAAAACATAGGCAAGGGCACTATAGAAAGAACCAACAATGTGTTTGATGTGTTGACCTGGCCTCCAACTTTCCCAAATCTAGATCAAATTGAGCATTCAAGGAATATGCTGGACAAACAAATGCGTTCCATGAAGGCCACATTGCACAATTTACAGGAGTAAAATATTTGCTACTAACATCTTAGTGCCATATACAGCAGCACTCCTTAAGGGGGTCTAGTGAATTCTATGCCTTGCTGGGTCTGAGCAAAAGTGCAGCCAATGTGGACCAACACAACATAAAGAGGTCAGAGTTGCACTGATGCACTGTAGTCTGCTGCTTTGCATACTTTTTAGCACCCTTTTTTCTGTTCCCTAATAGTCAAGTACCCTACAAGGCAGAAACAATTACAATCTGGATGATAAATATATCCCAACACTGCAGGAACACTGAAGGAACATTGACATGATGGTGATGTGAGAATGTGTATATCTTATCAAACAAATGTACCTTGTTGCCTAAACTTTAAAGGAAGTTGCTTGTTTGTTGCTGCACTATGTGTAGGCCATATAGTGGTTTAGTGCTCACAAGATGGTGGTATTAGGAGTTGGCGGACACCCTCCTAATTAGACTGTGTTCATACTCCCTATAGTTTAGTAAATTAGCTAATCATATTAGTGTTCTACCCTTGTATAGTGTTTACTTATATATATATATATATATATATATATATGATATATATATATATATATATATATATATATATATATATATATATTCATTCATTATCTCCTGCTTTATCCTCTATTAGTGTCGCGGTGGGGTTCCCCATGCCCATCCAGGGGAGAACGTTTCGGTTCTCCCATTGCTTGGCACACACTCACTCACACAAACACACTCTATATGGGGCAATTTGGAGAATTCAATTGACTTGATCCATGTTTTTGGACTGTAAGAGGAAACCGGAGAACCCAGAGGAAACCCACGCGGACACAGGGAGAACATGGAAACTCCACCCAGATGGGGATTGGAACCGGGAATCCCTAGCGCTAAGAGGCGAATGTGCTAACCACTAAGCCACTGTGCTGCCTATATATATATGTATATATGTATATATATATATATATATATATATATATATATATATATATATATATATATATATATATATATATATATATATATATATAGGCATCACGGTGGCTTAGTGGTATATATATATATATATATATATATATATATATATATATATATGTATATATATATATATATATATATATATATATATATATATATATATATATATATATATATATATATATAATAAAACAGATATAGCCTGTATTTTTATTATTATGTAGGCCTCTGGGATCCCAATAGTATAAAAAAGTTTTGGAAAAACAACTGACAATGAACTATACAATGTGGCTCTTTTATGAATGGTTCGTATTAAAAGCCAATTATAAACAAGTTTTAGGTCCTTTCGCGTATGATAATACACAAGAAAAATAATACATTGTAACTGCTGTGCTATTCATCGATGGACTGTATTTGACAAGTTCAGTCGTTACGACTTACCACCACTAGATGTCAGTATTAACACACGTCAAACCTGTATTTTGTATTTTTTATTTTGTGCAAATGCTTTATCTGTGTTGATTTAATGTTGTTGGTTTACCACAGGAACAGCTATAAAGTTTAAAGTAAAAATATTTTTTGTTATCACAATTGAACCATTAAGTTCGACAAACTCACTTTAAAAATTTAAACTATGATGGCGTTAATTCTCAAACTGTGAATTTCCAAGTTTAAAGTTTTTCCATAAAATTTCAGTGCATTTCTTCCAGGTCAACTGTGAACTACACATAGTTGACTATAGATTACTTTAAAACTGTAGAATGAACTAACACCAAGGTGCTTTGTTTAAATACATTTTCATGCCATAATAGATAAAGCATTAACAAAATAATTTGATGTATATAAATTAGTTTTTTTGCATAATGCATAAAGGTAACACTTGTTGGTCAGAATAGTCATATAATACAATCTGCTCATGGAAGCTATATACTAATTGTAAATCGATCACCCAGTGCAATAAAAAAAGTGAAATAAAAAAAATGTGTAAGACAACTTCTGAGATATCTTAAGCTAATATCTGTAAAAGCCCTTTTTCTAAAAATAAAATTCAGCTGTTTCATGCATTCAAACTCGTGCAATCAAAGATAACATGATAGTTGATCATTTTTATGACATTAAGAAGGTGCATTATACTAGTTTTGAGAAAATCCATTCTTGCATTAAATTAGATCAATAAACTGGTGCCATAATACTTTAGTAGTAACACAATTAATAAAAATAAAAACAATAATATTTAACACAATGACTGTACAGACCCATTGAGTTTCCAAAGTCCAAAGCCAATCTCCAAAAGCTTATTGAAGTAAAATAATTCTATAGTTTTTTTGTACAAAAGTTTAGTAGTGAAAATAATAGATAACATTTTCTGGTTGTGTTTTCACTGATCAGGAATAGAGCTGAATTCTACAGCTATTTTTGTTAAAAACTTGTCTACTAATGATTATTCTCAAAGCTTTTCTGAACCAGGGGTACAAAAAAGCGTAAATGAAGGGATTCAGTGTGGAATTCAGGTATCCAAACCAAACCAGGGCATCAATAAGAGCTGGTGATATTGTGTAATCAACAAACGGGTCAATGATGTTGCAAAAGAAAAATGGAGTCCAGCAGATGAGGAAAACTCCCACCACTATAGAAAGAGTCATTGTTCCCTTTGTGGTTCTGTACCTGAACACTTTGGGCCTGGGATTCTGAACTCTGAGCTGACTGGCCAAAAATCTGATGGACTTGGCTTGACTCCTAGCAACCAAATAAATTCGAGTGTAGATGGCAAACATTATTAGACCTGGGATAAAAAATGAGACCATGGAAGTGACCACAGCTGAACCATGGCTAAAAAAAACATGACAACCTCCCACACAGCGTACATGAGAGTCATAGAATTCTTCGCTGCCGCTCAGGTTAAGTTTTCCAAACACCATGACGTAGGCAAAGGCTGCTGAAGTGATCCAGCATGCCGAGACCAAAAACAGCACGGTAGCAGATCGAAAACGCATGCGATAGGTTAATGGGCTACACACGGCACAGAAGCGTTCAGCGGACACACAGGTGAGGTGAAAAATGGATGCCGTGCTCAACATGATGTCCATTCCTGTGTGTAGTTTGCACATGAAGTCTGTAAGATACCAACAGCCATAGACAGAACGTACAGAGCTTAACGGCATAACGAAAATTCCCAGCAGGAAGTCACACATAGCCAACGACAAGATCAAATGGTTGGTTGGTGTGTGGAGCTGTTTAAAGTGGGCTATTGAAATGATCACCAAAATATTTCCAGTTACAGTCACTAGAATGGTAAGCGCCATGCCAATAATCATAGAAATCTGTACATCGGCAGTTCTTAAGATCTTATGGCATGAGCCATTCACAGACTCATAGCAGAGGGAAACATCGTTCTTCAAGTTGGAAGTATCTGAAAAGTCCATTGTGATCCCACCTTTGGGAGAAAAGTTATTTATCAATGACAATAACAAAGCATTCAAGAAAGTATTGGTTAAGGCTTACCTGCTGTGGATGTTTTTTTATTTGGTTCACATCATTCCTTGACCTGTGTCACATAAAGGATAAAAAAATGCTGAATGAGAAAGAAAAGGACAGACTTTTCATTATCCTTAAACACTGACATGTTATTTTGGCCTGAATTGTTAAAACTAAACTAATGCCATAAAAGTTTAAAAGCAAGATTATCTAAATAATCTTCTTACCAAGCTTGTGTTCCCTGTTTTTACTGTGGGAAAATGTATAATTTCCTTTTGGGAATTCATATTATTCCGTCAGAGTCAGCACATACACCATAGAAGGGTTCAGTCCAAAAGCGCTGTTTCCTCTAGGGCTTACTTTTGGCAAATGATCCACTTGAGTGAAAGTCCAGTGTGAAACTCTACAGAAAAAAAGCAGAAGGTCCTTTAATACCTTTCCTTTTATTGAACAAGCCTGAATCTCGCAAACAGCACAAACATCACTGTGAAGCCTGGCAATAGTCGGTATGGAAAGAGAGGAGAAACAAACAGAAGCACAATAAGACCCAGATGTCTAATATTTACATTAAAAAAACAGATACTAATACAAAGACCAGGACAACAAAGCAGATATTTTACCATACAAGCAATCCGATCAACTCCGATATTAAAGCTGATAACAAAAAATACATGTATGAGTCAAAGGTGGACAGATTAAAACTGTATCAGGTTGCTTTTTATCTTTATAGTAAGCAGGGTTTTGAAGCTGACCTGGAAAGATGGGAAAGCAAACATACTGACAGAATGACCCCTTTCCTTATCTTTATTTTGTTCCTTTATTTCAAACAGAGGTGATTTTCAGCTTTTAGTTGATACATGCTTTGTTTGATTACAACAATTTCATGTTATTTGCTTCCATCCCACTGGCAAAATAGCAGCCATTTGAGCAGTTTGATTATTAAACAAATAAGGCAAAAAAATTAAATCTATTGCACGATGAGTCACTTCATACAAAGATATAACATTAATCTAGGACATTGTTGTCCAGTCATCAAGGGTCTATAAATTACTTTAGAGTTTAATAACTTCCTTATTTCAAGTAATATACATGAGTGAGGTGAATGTCTGAACTTTTCTACTTATGTTAATAGTTTTGACCTTTTTTAAGATATCAATGAATTACGTGACTTAAAAATTTACCAGATTTTTTGCCTGTGTATAAGTATTTAATTCTTTTTTTACTACCACAGACCAGGACTGTCACTGATGACATGCCTAGCAGTAAAATTAACCTATACAGATCACTTGCTTCTACAGTATTCATTTGAACTAGCCAGACAGGTAAATCCAAATAAGCAGATCATGAATATTGGCAATTGACTTTGCAATTTATTCATGTTTAATAGGCAAGATTCACATTTATTTTGGCTCAGATATAGTCCATATCCCCAATTTTCATTTGGCCTACTTGCCACATTGATTGACGGCACTTGGTCTAACAAGATATGTCTTCTAGAGTGTACAGTATGTGTATAGAGTGTTTAAAAAAACATCATGCCAATGTCACTGCAATAGAATAGACACTAAATTTAGAAACAAGAAAGTGTACCTAATTAACTAGCCACTTGTGAGGTCTCATTCAATAGTGTCACATCAGGCACATTGCCAAACATGACGGGTTTCTATGGTTTAATGAAAAATAATGCTCTCTCTATCACTCTCTCACTGTGTCTTACTGTACTTATAAAAGTATGTCTGCATGCAGAATTACAGAACCAGAACAGAACAGAATAAAACAAGCCACTGTGAGGTAAGAGCTATCAATTCAATGTCCTTTTGATACACAATAATAATCAAATCAATATGAATGTATTGTTTAAAGTACATATTAAAATAAAAAAATAATTAAAACACAAAACTTTTAAGTGTGTGACAATTTAAAAGCTTGTAGAGATGTCTTCACAACATGTTCTGAAGGTGTAATTCTAAAAATATGTTATTATATCTTAATTAATTTACACCTAATGGGCTCAAAATAAGTCAAAATTCATTGTATAATACATAGCTTATATTCAACAATGTATATTTAAAGAACTTTTGGTTGGTTAGTGAAATTTTAATACAAGACAGAATGCAATATCTATGCTTGACCTAGATCAAAGTTAGATTATACAGTATAGTATGTTAAAACGTCTCCTATAGTAAATATTTTTTGTACATCATAATATTTTTTTTTGCAAATATGTTCTACTAAGTTAAACTAAGTTAATCTGCTCAGAGATCAACTTAGTTTAACTTATATTCAGTGCATAGTGATGGCTCTGACATAAGATTCATATACTAATTTACTTTATATTGCAACAAACAGACTAAACAATTTTTATCTTTCTAAATAACTGACTTCTTGTGTATCTCTGTCTTGCAGCATTAATAAGCCAAGCTCTTTAAGTGACGATGAACTTCAGCTATTTTGAAACCACTGTTCTATGTTTTGCATCTCTGAACACCTCATGTCCACAGACTGTCTATTCGTTTTCCTTACGCCTCTCTCTCTACTTCTCCTTTGGCTCCATCATCATAATGACTACAAGTGGAAACCTGCTGGTCATTTTGGTCATGACTTTTTCCCAGAATCACACTTCTTATGAGACCAGGCGTTTGATTATATCCCTATCTGCGGCTGGGTTACTGTTGGGGGGATTTGTAATGCCACTCAGTATGGTGCGCTCCATTGAGACCTGCTGGTATTTCGGACAGGTTTTCTGTGACATTCACACTGCCACTGACATCATTGTGAGTAACACTACAATGTGGCACCTGACGTTTATTTCTGTTGATCGGTATCTGGCCATTTTTCGTCCTCTGCACTACCACCACTGGATGACAAATAAAACCAGCATGGTGATGATTGCCTTTAGCTGGGGATTGGCATCTGTTTTTGCTTTTATTATAGTCATATGGAATCCAGTTTCACATGATTTGTGTGAGGGAGGATGTTTTTCTTTGCACTCTAGAGAAATTGGTGTGGAATATGTTGTACTTTTCTATTGTATCCCCGTTTTTGTTATGTTGTGTGTCTATTGTAGGATATTTGTTATTGCTCAAAGACATGCTAAAGCTATTCTTAGCTACAACAGGGGTCCAAATTCTACTGCACTAGACCTTAAAGCAACTAAGACCCTGACAATTGTGGTTGGAAATTTCTTTATTTGCTGGACACCATATTTCATTTGCAATATTGTTGATCCACTATTGGGCCATTCAATTAATGCACTTGTGTATGAAGTGCTGATGTGGGTTGTGTATTTAAATGCTATGTTTAATCCTTTGATATATGTGTTTTTTTACAGCTGGTTCAGAGAAACAGCAAAAGTCTTGCTGACTACATTTTTTTGTCTAAAAAAATGTTTTAATTCAGTCTGATAAGACATAAGACAAAAATTCCATTAGACATTCTAATTCTATTATTTCTGTAAGTCATGAATGCTGTTTTTCCTAAAAAATATTTATCTTCTAATGGACATCCACTTAATTGCCGTTTGTTTTGTTGTCATACGTTTTTGCAGCATTATTATAAGAGAAATCATTTAAAAACTATTCAGAACATGAGGACTTAAAATTGGTAATCTGCTGTTCAACTTAACACTGGCTTCCCTGGAGCCACGAGTATTTTCGTCGTGCGTGTGTGTGCGCAGATCCTTTTATTGCAGAAAAATGCATTACATTATTATTTACTGTAATTAGGTTGAATTTCCTCTGAATATAGTTTTTACTGTCAATGAATCAGTCACATTCGTTGACTATGTGAATGCCGCTGGCACGCTAAATAACAAGAATGCAAAATAAAAAAATCGAGACGAAACTGAAATATTACTGTGTTATCAATACTAACTAAAATATAGTACGACTTCTAACAATAAACATAGGTGCATCTATATATATGTATGTCCCCATTCAGGAGTACAAACACAGTTTGCAGGAAAAGTTCTGAATTTCAACTGAAAAGAAGTTTTTACCTAGCGTTTCACATCTGTGAGGCAGAGGGGGTGGCTGGGCTGTAGGCCGTTATGCATATGAATAGCTGCCTGGTGTAACGGGTGCCTAGGGCACCCGTTCCTCGGCCGTTGTGTGTGAGTGTTGTTGGTTTCTGTGTTTGTGCCTGTGTGTTGTTAATTAGCTGTCTCGTGTGAGTATTTTAGGTTAATTAGCGTCGCGGGTTCATTGGGTGGTTGTTTGCACGTGGTGGGTATTTAGTTCCTGGGTTTTACGTCTTCCGTGCGCGTCTTTGTGTGTTTATTGTCACCTTGTCCTTTATGTACCTGGTTGTTTGGTGTTTTGCACCAGTAATAAATATTCCTGTTTTTGTTCTACCTGCGTGCCTGGCTCCCTTCTGCGCGTTAGAGCGCCGCGGCTCTGCGCTATATTTGCGCAGCCGCGTCTAAATTCCAGGTGGGCAGCGTGACAGAAAAGACGCGCCAACGTTTTGGGAGTCCAGAGCCCAGGTAGGCTATTTTTAAATTTTTCTTTGGGGGGGCCGTATAGCCTCGTACTCGCGGCGCGCTCCGCCGTTTCCGCGAGTGCGTTGTTATGCGGAGCCCGCCCTCCCGGAGCCGGGGGAACGGCTCAAACAGCGTGATGGCGGAGTGGAGCGACTCCGATGAGGAATGGATGTGGAGGGTTGGTTTCGAGGCGCTCTGCGCAGAGGAAAATCTGGACATTGTCCAGATTTCCGATGACGAGGCGGGCGAACCTTACCTGTATGGGCACATTCTGCCCGTACACACCCTCCGCAACACTGAGGAGTTCTGGACGGAGGGTCCAGTTCGGTTTGTTAAACCCCCGGTGGCGAGACACAGACGCAGAGCGCGGCGACGGCGTGGGCTGAAGCCGCAGCGGGCGCACAGCGCAGCCGCGGAGCGCGAAGCGTGGACTGCGGGGCAGTCACGTGACGCGACCGCGCCGGTCCGTGCCGCGTCTGGGTCGCGCTGCGAGGGGGCGGTACCGGAGCCGCCGCCTGAGTGCGCTAATGTGTTGTGTCCCCCTTCCTCCTATGTGTTGTGTCCCCCGTCCTCCTATGTGTCGTCTGACCAGTCTGTCATCCCCATGTCCGACATGTTTATCTCTTTGTGTTTGGGCGTTGCGGTGGGGGTCTACATGTTTTGTGTTCAGGATGGAGAGCCGGAGGTGCCGGCCGAGGTCATGCCAGCCTGCGTGCCCGCCGAGGTCCGCCCAGCGTGCGTGCCCGCCGAGGTCCGCCCAGCCTGCGTGCCCGCCGAGGTCCAGCCAGCGCGCGCGCCCATCCCGCGGCCCAGGGGCGTCACGCCGCCCATCCCGCGGCCCAGGGGCATCACGCCGCCCATCCCGCGGCCCAGGGGCGTCACGCCGCCCATCCCGCGGCCCAGGGGCGTCACGCCGCCCATCCCGCGGCCCAGGGGCGTCACGCCGCCCATCCCGAGGCCCAGGGGGCGTCACGCCGCCCATCCCGAGCAGCAGGGGCCGCACGCCGCCCAGCCCGAGGTCCAGGGGCCGCACGCCGCCCAGCCCGAGGTCCAGGGGCCGCACGCCGCCCAGCCCGAGCAGCAGGGGCCGCACGCCGCACGCCCCGCCGCCAGGTGGCGTCCGCCTCGCCAAGCCGCCACGGGGCGCCCGCCTTGCCCCGCCGCCAGGGGGCGTCCGCCTCGCCGTGCCGCACGCCCCGCCGCCCCGCCGCCACGGGGCCGCACGCCGCACGCCCCGCCGCCACGGGGCGCCCGCCGCACGCCCCGCCGCCAGGGGGCGTCCGCCTCGCCGTGCCGCACGCCCCGCCGCCCCGCCGCCACGGGGCCGCACGCCGCACGCCCCGCCGCCACGGGGCGCCCGCCTCGCCACGCCGCCAGGGGGCGTCCGCCTCGCCACGCCGCCAGGGGGCGTCCTCCGGACCACGCCGCCCGTGGGCGTCCACCTGACCCTGCAGCAAGAGGGCGTGGCCCAGTCCTGATCCGCCACGGGCGGCCACCTGACCTCGCAGCCGGAGGCCGTCCGTGGAAGGCGCCTTCCACACCGCGCCCGCAGAGGGCGTCCACCCCGACACAGGACCCATGGACGTGTCACACGCCTCCCCCGCAGAGGGCGTCCACCGGAGGGCGCCTATCGAGCCCGACTTAGGAGGGGCGGACGACCCCTCCCACCCCCCCAGGACTGTTTTTTTGGGATTGTCTTGGTCGCGTCCCCACGTTACGCGACCGTAAGGGCGGGGGTAGTGTAACGGGTGCCTAGGGCACCCGTTCCTCGGCCGTTGTGTGTGAGTGTTGTTGGTTTCTGTGTTTGTGCCTGTGTGTTGTTAATTAGCTGTCTCGTGTGAGTATTTTAGGTTAATTAGCGTCGCGGGTTGTTTGCACGTGGTGGGTATTTAGTTCCTGGGTTTTACGTCTTCCGTGCGCGTCTTTGTGTGTTTATTGTCACCTTGTCCTTTATGTACCTGGTTGTTTGGTGTTTTGCACCAGTAATAAATATTCCTGTTTTTGTTCTACCTGCGTGCCTGGCTCCCTTCTGCGCGTTAGAGCGCCGCGGCTCTGCGCTATATTTGCGCAGCCGCGTCTAAATCCCAGGTGGGCAGCGTGACACCTGGTGACCCCTTAATGGTTCGAAAAAAGGGGGGATGTTGTCCTCAGAATTTCAAGGGTCCAGGGAAACCAGTGTTAAATATGAAGATTAATTACCGAAAGAACCATTAATGTGGTTTTCATGCTGCATTATGAACTTAAAAGTTTTAGTTTATCATTTACTTTTTTTAGTTTTTAAGTTTTGAATACAAGTAAATGTATACAAATGAATAACAGCACATGATGTCCTGCAAGCACCATGCCACTGTGCTTAACACACTTTAAAGAATATGCACCCTTACTGTTTGAAAAAAAAAATAATAATGAAAGGAAATTTTTAATACAAAGGCACCCAACAGACGTGACACAGCGAAACCGGCACTGACCATGCTAAGACACTAGGAGGCCTTTCAATTCAGACAAAGACAACACTTTAGAAGAGATAAGGGAGAAAAAGAACCCTTCAGTAACGATCTAGCAGTAAGTTCACGATGGATCAATTGGTGTCATGTGCATCTGCATCTGTACCCTTTGAACAATGTCATTATTTATTGTGGTGTCAAATACAGTAGTGTGTTAAAAATAACTACAAACTTAATGTATTAAAAGTAAATAAAATGATATTAAAGTAATGTTAATCATGTGCTTTTGATTTTTTGACTATCAGCAAATGTGTCAACACATATTAAGGGAGTTCTGAGTTTTTGCTCATCTGAAGCATTAAGCTGTGTGTTAATGCATTACCAATAAGGGATACTTATCTGCAATGACCTTATAGCTGCATTAGTTACTGCCTATCAGTTTATCCCAAATATGTCCCAAATATGGTTTCATATCATATTGACTCATGGGATGCTTTTTAATTCAGGCTTTGTTTTAGTTTAATGAATAGCAACATGGTCAAATTTGCCATGTTGTTTTTTATCTAACGTTGACTTTACCTAACTTTAAGACCTTCTGAAGACAAGCTATTTATGTCCACACAAAACCATAATAAAAAGATTTACTGACCACAGCACATCAGTCCATCTTATTTGCATACTTTATTACATCTGGTCACTGTGCTCTCATATATATATATATATATATATATATATATATATATATATATATATATATATATATATATATATATATATACAGGATATATATATATATATATATATATATATATATATATATATATATATATAGGACACGCAGATGACAAAGACTCATTTATAACATTGCAATGACAATGTAGTGGTGGTGGTATCCATACAATGTGATAGTTTGCATTAGCCATCGTTAAATCATTCATTAGTACTCAGAGGACACTTGCTACAGGATGCTGGCTAGACAATTTTGGTTAGTAGATTGTTCTCAGTAGATTGTTCTTAAAAACCCCAGTATTAATAATGATGTGTCTGATTTACTCACCACCAGCATTAAATACTTTACATACATTTAAACACCAATATTGTGTCATTGTCATGCATTTTTTTACATTTTCTTTGATGACCTCTTTACATTTATTGAATTGTCATGTTAATCTTTAACTTTGTATTGCTTGCTTTACACGTGTCTTGAGTTAAATCCAATTTAAAACTTCAAAATGTAAATCTTTATTAGTAGACATCAAATAATTAGCTTAACAGTCTATTAACCATGTATTTATACAAAGTATAAAATACATTATTTTATTCTTGTTTTAAAATCAAATTTTTGCTTCAAATTGAGAAACAAATAAAATATTGGTTAATTTAATGATGCTCCATAAACCTGCCCATGCATTAAAAACTTAGAGACTGGTTTTACAACTAGAATCAAATCAAAGTAGCAGTAAAGTAAAGCTTCAGCTTAGAAAATAATATAAAACATCCATAAAAAATTATATATTCTCATTAATTAAAACACATACAATCCTACAAACAACTGGATGCTAAATATATTATTTATTTGAAAAGAATTAATATTCATAAGTAAAATCAAACATTAATATTTCAGTTTAGATAAATAAAAATAACTATTATTTTGTATCTATTAAGGCAACAAGTGCTAATTAACAACTCAAAATAAGGTTATTTATTGTCATATTACTTAAATAGTTTGACAACCTTAACAAACAGGTCTACTTATAAATCTTTGTGTGTATAATGAGAAACATTTGAAATGCTTCTTAGTCGCAATAAAAAAGTTTAATTCTTTTGTAATAAATATTCAGAACAATTTGAGGCGAGAGGAATTGGCCTGGAATATTCCTCCAGATAAAATAACTCTGAACGCATGTCGGAACCAGCTGTAAAAAAAGCCATATACTATTGGATTACAGGTCGAATTGAAATATCCCACCCAGAGAAACACATCAAACAACAATGGGGGCACAGAGTAACCTGTAAATGGATCTATGCAGTTACAAATAAAAAATGGCAGCCAGGATGTCAAAAAAACACCCATTATCACCGCCAGTGTCTTTGTCGCCTTCTTTTCAGAGCTGTTCATCCGGATGCTGTGGATTGCACGCGCTTGTTTCTGGGCCACGTGCAGGATTCTCCCATACACGCAGAGCATGATAATCGCAGGAATGTAAAAGCTTAAAGAGGAAAACACGATGGCACCCACTTTAGCCTGAAACACTAAGCAGGCGCCATCGCAGTCCACCTGGTTGTAATAAAAGTTTTCATTACCAAGAAGGTTGAGCTCCAGGAAGATCATTCCAAAACCAACTGCAATTGAAACGCTCCAACAAACTGCGATCATGCACAGGACGGCGTGACGTGTCATTTTACTGTGATAGAGAAGTGGGTGGCATACAGCATAATAACGATCCAGAGAAATAATACACAAGTTCAATATAGAAGCCGTGCACACACTGACGTCCAAACTACTATGGATCTTACAAAACGTGCCACCCAAGTACCAGCAGGTCTCCACTGATCGCAACATGCTGGGTGGCATTACAATCCCCCCGACCAGCAGGTCAGCAACGGCGAGGGATACAATAAGGTAGTTAGTAGGTGTGTGGAGCTGCCTAAAATGAAGCACAGTGATGATGACCAACAGGTTCCCTATGATCGTAATTAATGAGGAGATGCTAAACAGGATGTAAAGCAAAACACGCACTTCCATGGGATAGTCAAACTTTAAACAAGAGGTGTTGAGAAAATCAAAGCAATGGGAGGGAATCTCCAACACAGCTGTTTCAGCCATCTATGGCATGTTCTACTTCTGAAAGAAAAGGCTTAATTAATAGCTGATTTGACAAAAAAGTACATTCATGTTAGCTAAATGAGAATTACTGTAAATGTAAATAATGCAGCATTCTGTATAACAATTTTGTATTACATAATAATCCCTTGTAGCTTTGCATCTACCCTGCACCAGAAAATACCTAAAGGCTAGTTTTATAGTGAAACTTAACCAATTGCAGCAAAGCACACCAGTTCCCAGAGGTGAATGCTGGAATATACCACAACACACTTAACTCATTAATGCAAAGAATAATAAAACATAATATATGGTTATCCGATGGCTATAGCACAGCTGTATGAAATTAATGTACACTTGGGAACATAAAAAAAATAATAATAATTTATCCACAGAATAACAGTTTTTGTTTTTAATTCTTAAATAATATTTTACTCTAATGCAAATATGATAGCAGCAAGTTCACACATTAAATGTAATTGGAACAAAATAATTGAATTATTAAGACCACACATAGGTGTTTCATCTTGTCATAAATAAATGCCATTTCTCAAGTCCTAATTTTAAAATTTTTAAATAATTTTGACATGCGAGTATCTGAGTTTAAATGATAATGTACAAAATATTTATTGTGAAGTTATTTTCCTAATAAAAGCAAGATATTTCTAAAATATTTTATTAACAGCCTGACCTTTAGCTCTGTCTTACACCTATACCTATGTGTTTTGTATAAAGTCCCAGTGGTCAGAAAAGCCCAAATCAGGAGGTTATTCCCAGTCTAATTATATTTGTAATATCTTATAATAACCCACTTATTTTCTTATTAAAACTTAATAAATATCATAAGAAAATTTTGATTTTAAAACGTAAAAACAGCAAAGCAATAATAAAAGAGTCAACAAGATATGGGTCCACAAGTTATAAACCAACAAGATATGAGAAAGAACCCAACTAAAGCAAAATAAAGATGGATGCAGGAATCAAATCATAGTAGCACTGTAGGTTTTTACACCTGTAAGTAAAGAAACCATGATTATTTTTTGTTTTGTAATATCTATTAGCATAAATTATGCATTTTCATAAATTATGCATTAGCATAACAAATTATGCATTAGCATGATTATGATTTACAAAGCATTTAATGTGAAAACAGGTTGGTTCTTGAAGAGCCTGGCTGAAATATTTCCCCTGATAAAACCATCCAAAGTGCTTTTCTAAACCACCTGTAGAAAAATGCATAGACAATTGGGTTACAGGTGGAATTTAAATATCCGATCCATACCAAGAAATCAAACCACACGGAAGGAATCAAGTAACCAATTAGAGGATCAATCACGTTGCAGATAAAAAATGGCATCCAAAGAGACAGAAACACCCCCATGATCACTGCCAAAGTCCTTGTTGCCTTTCTTTCCTCTTTTATTATGGTCTGCATTTTATTCTTCATAGCATAAATGGTTTTGGCTTGTTTTTGAGCCACGTGCAATATTCGGATGTAAATGCTGAGCATGATCAGACCTGGTAAATAAAAGGAAAGCAAAGAGGATGTGGTGCTGGAGGCAACACTTTGGAACAACACGCAGCCACCCTCACATTCTACATTCTCATAATAAAAACCTTCAATACCTAATATGTTGAGTTGCAGAAAAATTATCCCAAACCCGACAGCTAAAGAAAGTGTCCAGCAAACAGAAATCATGAGCAGTGTGACAGAAGGTGTGATCAGATTCTGATACATTAAAGGGTGACACACGGCATAATAACGATCGACAGATATAAAACACAGGTTTAAAATAGAGGCGGTGCACAAGGTGATGTCCACGCTGCTGTGGATCTTACAGAACAGATTCCCTAAATACCAGCAGGTCTCCACCGAGCGCAACATGCTTGGAGGCATCACGAAGATACCTAGAAGGAAATCTGTCACTGCCAGAGACAGAACGAGGTAATTGGTCGGTACATGGAGCTGTTTGAAATGAGCGATGCTTAGAATAACCAAAAAGTTTCCAATCACTGTCAGCATCACTACGGTGATAAAAAAAAGATAAAGAGGCACCCTGATGGAAAGAGGGTAGGAAAATTTAGGGCAAGATCCGTTTAAAAAGTCGTAGCAAAGAGTGATATTTAGGGCTTGGTTTGAATTCATTTCAGGTTTAAGAGATTTACAGCAAACTGTAAAAAGCCAAACAAATCATAGTGATTTGCAACAAACAACACATAACATTTATCTAATAACCCCAAATGACATATATAAAGCAAAAATGCTCATCTTCTGTCAGATTTTACAATTGACACCTTACACAATTTTAGTTCTACACTATCCCCAAAAGATTTGCAGTTATTACAATAAAGTATTGAAAAGAAAGCTGAGAAAAGTCATAAATAAAAAAATATTTCCTTCCAAAATCCAAAGATAATTCTACGGGAATTTCAGATTATTCTATAACAAAGTACAGTTACAGAAAAACAAAAAGCAGATATTCTAAAATGTACACAAATCAAAATAGTTCAAATAGTCTGTAATACGAAAATGATCCAACTTCCATTTATATCCTATCATGAACAAACTGACCTCATTTTCTGTCTTACACTTATAGCCATATGTTTGTGTAAAATCAAGGTCCCAGTGGTCAGTAAAGCTCAGACCAGGAGGTTATTCCCAGTCCAATTATCTCTGTAATAGCTTTAATGAACCAATTATTTTCCCTGCTGGACTTCATGAACACCAGATAATCATAAGACAACTATCATAAACAAAAAATATTTGCATCAAAACATTAAAGCAAAGAGATTTAAGACTCAATAAAGGATAGGATAGCACAATACAAATAAATGCATTATTTCAATCACATTAGCAGTTTGTTTTAGGTTTTATGGATCTGTGAAAACACAAACTGTTCTTTTTTCCATTTTGTAATTCATTTTTACTTCAACTACACTTCTGATAAGGCGTGGTTGATGCAAATAATCAGGTAAACATGTTACGACCGGAAAAACTAAAAACAATTAAGAATTCTTATAGTTTTGCAAAAGGATGCTAAAACAGACAATGATCACGTCAATACTTCACACACATGTGCATTAAAAATGTGTGTTCTCTGATGTGGCCTGCATGAGCAGAGAGCAAATTTGGCTTGATAAAAACAAAAAATAAAAACAAAAAAAAAATCAATTGGAAAGAAAACCAGTGGTGGCTGATAAAGGTCAAGCTGCCCTTACGCAAGGGCCTTTACGATAAACTGTTAGACAGTGCGATGTGTCCTCTGAGAGGCTGGATAAAAAAAAGTATTTGAAATGTCATCGAATGTCATCAATGTATATTGAAAGATAAATAAATAAGGATAATCCCATTTGATTTCTGAATTAATATATTCATGTTTTTTTTTCTCTTGTTATTTTATAGAACTATTTTATGGACCTAATTTTACAATGAGGTACTTTTATGTTTCTTTAAAAAAAAGTTTACTTCTGTGTGTAATTAATGCCTTAATGTCTTTAGTTTAGAATTTTAATAATCTAAGAAGTAGAGTCATACATATGAAATAAGGGGGTGTGATAAATTTTTAGCAGTATAAAAATACCAGGTGTCGTGCTCTTACATCAGTTAAACTGTAGATTTGGAGTATTAACAGCAGCCTGTTCGATTTTACCTTTAATTGTAATGTAAACTGCATTTATGAATCTTACAGAACTGAATCAGTCAGATCGGTGTTTCTACGTCTCCTGTCCAGAAAAAATTGGATCTCCTACACTTTATATTCTTCTGTATATATCTGCAGCTGTTGTGGTTCTGCTTACAGTGTGTGGAAATCTGCTCATCATCATCTCCGTTTTTCACTATAAGCAGCTTCACACTCCGACCAACATGCTTATAGTGTCTTTGGCTGTAACCGATTTCCTCATTGGTGCTTTAGTAATGCCACCAATGTTTATCTGGATTCTTGAGGCATGCTGGATTTTCGGGACAAACTATTGTATGTTTATTCTTTTGATCAGTGCTGCGCTTGTGAGCTTGTCCATATATCACATCGTTCTTATTGCAGTGGATCGATACTTTGCCCTCTCAGACCCATTCCTCTACACTAACACTATGTCTTTAAGAAAGATACAGGTGGTCATATTTTCGCAGTGGTTTCTGTGGTTGGGCTACAGCTCTGTACTCGTTTATTTCAGTGGAAACACAATGAACACTAAACTCTGTCTAGGAGAGTGTTTTAGCTTTCTGAGTAATGTATTGTTACTTATTGATCATCTCATAAACTTAGTTTTTCCATGTGCTTCTATAATCATACTGTACACACGAGTGTTTTTAATTGCAAAGAAACATGCCATTGCTGTTAGAGAGATTAAAAATCTTACACAACCTCAAACTCACACAAACTCTACTCTATCAGATCTGAAAGAAAAGCAGCTAAAGTGCTGGGGATTTTAGTTGTTGTTTTTTTGGCATGTTTACTTCCATATTTTATTTACAGTTTATTTGCCAACTTTACAAACCTTAAGCTAGAAGTTATTCAGATAGTTATGATTGTGTTTTTTATTAATTCTACTATTAACCCTTTGATCTATGCTCTGTTTTATCCCTGGTTTAGGAGGTGTGTTAAATTGATTATTATTTTACAAATATTTCAAAGGGATTCTTCATTAACTAATATTTTGTATTAAATAACAAAGGCAGGGTGGCACTATGGCTTATTCACCATTGTTAATATTAAAGCTTCAACTCAATATTATTAGCTTGTGGGCTGGTGTCCATATTAGTGAAATGAATGCCATTTCAGACCATTTTTATTGCTTTATGTTATCAGACTATTTAATAATCATTTTTTTTTTTTACAATTTTAGCCATACAAGTCAATGACAAGTTAAAAGCTAAGAATCTTTAGAGCCCCAACCTTAAGTACACATAGTATGAATATGAACGATGAGCTGGGCCTCCAATGCATTTGTGGCAACTTACAAAAAAAAAAAAAAAATATATATATATATATATATATATATATATATATATATATATATATATATATATATATATATATATATATATATATATAATAATATAATTATTATTATTATAAATAGTAGTAGTTTAAAATCACAAATCTATAAAATATTGGTAAATTTATATAACTTTCTTTAGTTTATAGAGATGCTCGTTTAATATTTACTTTACCAAAGTAATTGAAAGAAAGGCTAAAGTGTGGAGGAAAAGAGAATCTGTTGATGATTTATTGTACATAAGCTTAACTGTAAATCAAGTGTCAGAAGCACTGGCACAGAATTCATAAATCTCTGCTAAACAGCAAAACGTGTTTTGCTGTTTAGCAAAAGCTTTTATGGTTTTTGGTTTTGTTGGGTCTGTCCATCATGTTTATATAACTATATAACTCAGTGCTTCTCAATTATTTTCTGTTAAGCCCCCCCTAGGAAGAAGAAAACTTTTTGCGCCCCCCCCCCCCACACACACACACACGCACGCACACTCACCACAGTCCCCCGTCCCCCCCCCCGTACATGACAAAATGGGATGAAAAATTATTTTTACACGCCCACTGTAGTATGATTTGTCTATAAATTTGTTCTAAGTGCACCTCTTTTATAACAATGTATGCTTATTAACAATAAAGAAAACAAAAAAGAAAGAAATATAGATCAACTTAGAACAGAATAATTTTATTAACTTTGTTTTTTAGTTTGTAACAGAAACGAATGAAATCCTTATTTCAACTAGAAACATTTTTGAACTGACTGGCATTTGATACTGAAAAATGAAATTAAATAAAATTAATAAATAATAATAAATTCTAATTCATCAGCATCATTATGTCACAGGTGCCTGTGGCACCTGTCCCTCATTTGGACCTTCATTGTCTCACTTGGGTGATTGGTTTGTTTTGTTCACGTGTTTAGTTCCTTTTGTATTTATTCTGAGTTTTCCTTCCCTTTGTCGCACGTCTTTGTTTTGAGGTTATGTATACCCAATGTTACTTTGTTTCGTTTGTTCCCCCTTTCTGTTGGTGTCCCGTCACCAACTTTTATTAAATTTACATTTTGGATTTTATCCCAGTGTTTTGGACTCTCCTTCCGCGTTCCACCATGGGTCGGCGCTGCGCACCTTCTCCGCGTGGGTCGTATCCCGTGGGAGCGTTCGCCGTGGACCGACGCACGCTATATTCCCCGCGTGGTCGGTACCCGGGAGCGCTCACAAGGAAGCGGCTGAACGCTAATCCGCGTTAAGAACGGACAGATGGTAACAGAAAGACGTGCCAACAGTATCTGGAGAGTTCCGGACACCAGGGGTCACCCACCGCTGATTTGGAGGACCAGGGGCTGCACCGCTGAGGAAGCCGAGCATCGGGGACCGCCTACTGCCGAGTCTGGGCGTCGGGGACCGCTCCGTTACCGACCCCGGGCACCAGGGTCCGCCAGCCGCAGACTCTTGTCCTCGCCTCGCGGCGGGAGGACGCCGATCCGCGCTCCGCAGCGAGATGCCGTGCTCTACGCTGTCAGCGGATGCAGCCAACAGGCTTCAGCGCCAGAGGGACCGTTACCCCCCCCCCCCTTTGTTTTTTCAGGACTGTTTATTATTCTTTATTATTTTCTTTTGTTTTAGGGCCGCTTTTCCTTTTTGCGCGACCCTTGGGGTGGGGGTATGTCACAGGTGCCTGTGGCACCTGTCCCTCGTTTGGACCTTCATTGTCTCACTTGGGTGATTGGTTTGTTTTGTTCACGTGTTTAGTTCCTTTTGTATTTATGAACGTCTTTGTTTTGAGGTTATGTATACCCAATGTTACTTTGTTTCGTTTGTTCCCCCTTTTTGTTGGTGTCCCGTCACCAATTTTTATTATATTAAACATTTTGGCTTTTATCCCGGTGTTTTGGACTCTCCTTCCGCGTTCAACCACGGTACGGCGCTGCGCACCTTCCCCGCGTGGGTCGTATCCCGTGGGAGCGTTCAGACGCACGCTATATTCCCCGCGTGGTCGGTACCCGGGAGCGCTCACAAGGCGCGAGCGGCTGAACGCTACATCTCGCGTTAGCCGCCCTCCTTCCGGGGAAGAACGGACAATGCGTAACACATTAATTCAGGAGCACAATTTATTAACACTTTAACCTACAAAACAAAAATGAATTTAACAATTTGTGCTGTTTTTTTAAAAAATTTTTATCAAAATGAGGAAGTCAGAACTAATGTCTACAACGCGTACGTTTTGCAGCGCACAGCTTTTCTGAAGTAGCTTTCATAAAGCGTTCTGATTGCTGACTATACGCGTCACGTTTACGATTAAAAACTCAAACGGCTTATCAGCGTGATTGGAATTTAATGTCTTTAATTGATCAGGGTGTAATGTCTTTAAGTGACGCCTTCATTTATTTGGCTTCACGCTGTCCGCTGCCAACATTTAAAGACACAGCAGACACACCGGTCTTTCTTCGTCTCCCACCTTTAGTTACCGTGAAACCAAGCGCTACATACACTTTCCTCGTTTTAGTTTTCGGTTGACTTTTGTTGGTCTCGTTATCTTCGTCTCTCTCCGCCTTTCTCTCCGTCATCCCTGTTAAATATTTCTCCATGTTTTCTCTTGAGGGTTTGTTCAGTACACTTAATATCGCTTGCTCTGTGATATCTTGTTATGCGCCCCCCCAGGCACCGCACGGCGCCCCCCCAGGGGGGCGCGCCCCACTATTTGAGAAGCACTGATATAACTACATATTATTTTTAATAAGCTGCTGATTTGTTATTTACATAAAAAACAACTTTACTTTGATCCATGAAACTATTTTGGGCCCTTTGTTACATTGAGGTATGACATCATACAGACCTGTGTGTAAAAGTTGGGGGTGTGGTCAAGTTTTTATAAAGTATAAAAAGCTAACTCTATATTTCACTTCATTTTCATGTGGTTGACATCGTTCATTCTGTAGACTTTTTTTTTTAACAGTATTAATGAATCCTACAAAGTTGAATCAGTCAGATCGCTGTCTCTACATTTCCTGTCCAGAGAGATCTGGATCTGCTACACTTTATATTCTGCTGTATGTATCTGCTTCTGTCGTGGTTCTGTTCACAGTGTGTGGAAATCTGCTCATCATCATCTCTGTCATTCACTTCAAGCAGCTTCACACTCCGACCAACATGCTCGTACTGTCTCTGGCTTTAACAGATTTTTTAATTGGTGCATTAATATTACCTCCTGTATTTATCTGGGTTATTGAGTCTTGCTGGATTTTCGGGACTTTTTTCTGCCTATACGTCATTTACATTAGTTCCATTTGTATATGCTTATCCGTGTATCACATTGTTCTGATTGCAGTGGATCGATATTTTGCTCTATCAAACCCGTTTCTTTACACTAACATCATGTCCATGAGAAAGATACGAGTTATTATTGTTTCTCAGTGGTGTGTGTGGGTGTGTTTTAGTACGGCAGTTCTATATATAAATGGAAATTTTAGTTTATTTACAATTTGTCCCGGAGAATGTTTTATCATTCTGAATGTTGTTTCAATAATAATTGATCTGGTAACAACATTAATTTTTCCATGCACTGTTATAATTATACTGTACACTGGAGTGTTTGTGATTGTTAAGAAACATGTCACTGCAATCAAAGTGATCAATACCCTCACACAGACTCAAACTCACACAAACTCTATCAGATCTGAGAGAAAAGCAGCTAAAGTGCTCGGGATTTTGGTGGCATCATTTCTTACATGTTTACTTCCATATTTTATTTACAGTTTACTAGCAAGTTTTACTAAATTACAGTTAGAAAACTCTCAGATAGTCATAATTGTATTTCTTATGAATTCAACTATCAATCCTGTTATTTATGCTCTGTTTTACCCCTGGTTTAGGAGGTGTGTTAAAATAATTATCACTCTGCAAATCATTAAAACTGATTCATCCTTAATTAATGTTTTATTTTAAACAGCAGATTTGTTTATTTATTATGTTATATTTTTATTAATATTTAATTATTTAACATTGGACAATAAATTATTTTCAGTTTTTGTCCTTAGGTGTCTGGATCTAAATCTTAAAGCTCATTATGGAGCAATGATATGGGTTAAAAAATAATTATACTACAGCTACAATTAATAATAATAAAGTCTAACACAGAACAGGCATTATGATTATTATAAAGATTTTATTTTCATCTTTGATCTCAAATGCATATGTGATACAGGATTCGGTTTAAATTCAATTTAAACCAATTACTGAAACATGTCACTGCAATCAAAGTGATGGTTAATATCACACAATTGAAAAAAAGCAAACAAACAAACAAAAACTTTTTATATAAATGGTAATGGTCTACATTCTCTATTTTTTTACATTCATTGTTTTTTAAAAATTTGATTTGTATTTAGGTAATTTATTCATTATTCTTAGACTTGGATGAAGTCTGATACAGCTAAAGAACTGCATCAAAGATTGTATCCAGCACACTGATAAATTTCAGATATTTAACTCTGATTCAAATGGTGAATATAAAATACAGTCCCTGCTATGTTTCATTCACTGTAAAACAGCTAAAAAATAATAAAACGTGAAAAGAGTTATTAAAGGCCTGAAAACATCAACCATTTGGTCTTCAGTCCTGTTACATAACCAAAAAGCTTTACCGCCTGATGACAATTCTGGATAATCATTAAAATGAAACAATAATTCCACATGTGGACCTATGTGGAATGACTGAATGAATATCCCTGTTAGGTCTTCGATTTTCAGTTACAAAGTTCAATGATCACGGATTCGTAATAAAATATTTAATGAAGATGTTGGTCAAGTGTTCACATACAAAAAAAAGTCAGTGGACAGATTTATTGGGACACCGGAATGTTCAGGGACATAGTAAACAAAGGCAGGTGAGTTCTACACTCACACTTAAATAAATAAAATAAAAAATAAATAAAAGAAAAACTTTGCACCCCCCAGTCCCCCTCCAACATTTTAAAATGAAAACCGAACTGATATGTGCTATGAAGGCAAAGATGTAGAATAATAATAATAAAATATTTATTACTACTCGATGAGGATACTTTGAAGGGATGGGCGCCAAGGACCAATCATATTAATCAGCAGATGAACTGATGACTGACTTGGATGAATTGGTGAAATGCCATAACTTGAAACTAGAAACATCTGGTTTCTGTGAAAGCACATTTCCGCCACTAACAAAACGACAAAACTAAGGCAGAATTCTGAAATAAAAGATCAGATTCATAGCACATTAAACAACTAAATGACTTTTTTGCACTTTTGGATGATGTCATAGATCAGTCTGCCCAGTTTGGAGGTGTGGTCAAGTATCATATAATATAAAAAGCTGGCCATGTTTTATTTAAATATGCATCAATCTTGCTTTTTGGTTAATGTTATGTTTATGTTTCAGATTTCATAAACTGTATTAATGAATCTAACACAGCTTAATCAGTCGGATCGTTGTCTCTACATCTCCTGTCCTGAGAGATCTGGATATCCTGCACTTTATATTCTCCTGTATTCAACTGCAGCTGCTGTGATTCTGTTCACAGTGTTTGGAAATCTGCTTGTAATTGTTTCAGTTTTTCACTTTAAGCAGCTTCACACTCCAACCAACATGCTAGTACTGTCTCTGGCCTTAACAGATTTTTTTGTTGGAGTTTTAGCCATGTTGCCAGTATTTATCTGGATTATTGAGTCTTGTTGGATTCTTGGGACAGTAGTTTGCATATATGTCATATTTGTCAGTTCTGTTTCTGTGTGCTTATCCATTTATCACATCGTTCTTATCGCAGTGGATCGATATTTTGCTCTCTCAAAGCCATTCCTCTACACTAACATCATGTCCTTAAGAAAAATAAGAGTCATCATTTTTGCACAATGGTTTCTGTGGATAATCTACAGTTCAACACTTCTGTATATTAATAGAAACTTTAACCTCCTCACAATTTGTCCCGGAGAGTGTTTCATTATTTTGGATAATGTTTCAGTAGTAATTAATCTCGTAACAACATTAATTTTTCCATGTTCTGTTATTATTATATTGCACACTGGGGTGTTTATAATTGCCAAGAAACATGCCACTGCAATCAGAGAAATTAATAATCTCACACGATCTCAAACTCACACAAACTCCATCAGGTCTGAAAGAAAAGCAGCTAAAGTGCTTGGGATTTTAGTTTCTGTGTTTCTGACATGCTTACTTCCATATTTTGTTTATAATTTACTGGCCAATTTTACTAAAATACAGTTAGAAAACATTCAGATAGTCATACTTGTGTTTCTTATGAATTCAACTATTAATCCTGTTATTTATGCTCTGTTTTACCCCTGGTTTAGAAAGTGTGTTAAAATAATTATTACTTTGCAAATTGTTCAAACAGACTCTTCGTTAATCAATGTTATATCTTAAACAGCAGATTTATTGTTGCTTTTTTTTTTTTTTTTCAAAATCTTCAACCGTATAATAAATATGCAATTTAGCTTTTTGCTTAGGAGTCAATGGATCTAACTGTTAAAGCTTATATTAAGCAGTGTTATGTTGATATTTAATCTAAAAGTGCCTCCATTAACATACCCAAAAGTAATTTACATTTTACATATATTTATTTGGCATTAAACTATTTTCTAAGAGTGTCTGCACGGTGTCTTAGTGTTTAGTATTTCCGCCTCTCAGCACTGGGGATCCAGGTTTGAAACCCGATCTGGCCCCATATAGTGTGTATATGTCTGTGTCTCTGTTAGTGTGTGCCCAACAATAGATTGGCATTCTTTCCTAGGTGTATGTATTGCTATGGTGATATTTTACTTTAGTAAGCTTGTAATCATTACATGCTGTTAATGAAGTTTTTTTTAACCTGTAGATTTTCAAAAGAGTATTAATTAAGCTTTCAAATCACATGTTTTTATTTTATATTATTTATACAATACAATAAGTGTTTGTAATGACTAAAAATTATGTCACTGTAATCAAAAAATTCAAAAAATGTAATGTCCATCAAGTGTCATGAAATGTAGTGCTTAGGAGTTTTTTAATTGGCTTCCAAATTTGAAGTTAATTGGACAGTTAAAATGAACTACAGATTTCATTTTTTTATTAAAGCCTGATATTGTCTGGATTTTGTTACCCTTTTTTCTGCTTCAAGTAACTTTTCATCATTATAGGTGCCATTTTAATTTTGCCACGATTTTAAGCCTCATTCGTAGTTTTTTTTTCATATTTTTACATATTTTTTTTTACATATATTTGTTTTAATTTACATATACTAGATAAGAATTATGTACTTCATTCTTGTATTCAGCACTCTAATACATTTTATGTATGAATTTTTTTTTATCATAGTGAGCACATAAAATATTGTCATTGGTGTATTTTTTTACCATGAAGCCGAAATTAATCTATTAAAGCATAAACAATAAAGGCAGTTGATTTTTTAAAATCAGTATTACCAAAATATGACCTCAGTTATTTATTCATATACATGTAACTCATGTTTATTAATATTATAGAAATAGTTGATGTAGGCGGCACGGTGGCTTAGTGGTTAGCACGTTCGCCTCTCAGTACTAGGGATTCCCGGTTCGAATCCCCATCTGGGTGGAGTTTCCATGTTCTCCCCGTGTCTGCGTGGGTTTCCTCCGGGTTCTCCGGTTTCCTCCCACAGTCCAAAAACATGGATCAATTCAATTAAGTTCTCCAAATTGCCCCATATAGAGTGTGTATGCGTGCGTGTCTGTGTGAGTGAGTGTGTGCCCAGCGATAGATTGGCACCCTGTCCTGGGTGTATCTGCCCAGCGCCGAAACGTTCTCCCCTGGATGGACATGGGGAACCCCACTGCTACCCTAATATAGGATAAAGCAGAAGATAATGAATGAATGAATGAATAGTTGATGTAATACATACTAAATAATTAATGTTTTGTTTTTTTGTACCTTATACATGGCTTGCGGAAAACAGTGTTCTATTTTGTGTAGAGTTCGTATGTCCTCGGAGTGTTCAAAAATTTTTTTCACTTGGTGCTCCTGTTTCCTCACACATTCCAAAGACATGCTATAAGGTAAATTTTAGGTAAATTGTTTTATTGCTCTGTGGAATATTTTAATATGATAATATATTACATTAGGTACTGAATGTTAATTTAGTGTTCTGAAGTTTTTCAATTAGTGAAAAATGAAAAACTTTTCATTCTGAAGTTAGTCAATTAGCTCTAAAACTGAGGTCTAAATCAAACAATTATCTAATAAGGGTGTTATTCTAAACAAGAAAACTAGAAAAGTGTTTTTGTCATAAATAAACTTAAATGAAACTTCAGAAATGATGCAAAAATACAGAATGATATGTCTCTAACAAACCCCTCGGAGGTGTAAATCAGTCCTCAGAGCCTTTGTGTTTATGTTTCACACAGTCGTGAGCCCTTATTGTGTTGCATCATATTTGGAATAAACTTTTGATGCTTTAACTCATTGTTTGCCATACTGTGTGTGTGTGTGTATATGTGTCTCATTACTGATGTGGTGTACAGTGTACAGAAACCTTTCACCGTAACCTTTGACCATCAAAAAGGATTAGTTTATTAAGTGATTGACTGTGAGTACAACATTATTACAGAAAAACAATTACAGTCACACTAATAAAAGTAATACTCCCCAAAAACATAAATAAATCATGTGAATAAATGGCTATAAATTAGATTTCCAATTTAATATAATTTTTTCATTTCTAAAATATAACACTTTTAGTCCTCTGTACAAATTATTGATCAGCACTATATTAGGACTTAGGACTACATCAAAGAAAGTATTAGTTTTAAAAACACTTTATTGTGACTGGTGGACTAAGAACTATAACTTGGATTTTATAAATTTTTAACATGATTAGTTTATGTTTTTTAATTTATTCAAAAAAAATACTGATTAGCGTTGCATTGGCTTATTTTTTTCTCTTGTATATTGGTAGATGAATTAAACAGTACCTGCTGTTAAGACACAATAGAGAAATCACTGAATAAGATGATGCAAAGAGTTGTGCGGCACACATCTAATGACAAAGGCCAGAGTCCTTCACACTATGGTGACATCATGAATTAATGAATCTGTTGTAAAACACACTCTGTCTCTGAGGGACTTTTGCTAATATCTGTCTCATTAAAGGTGACAGACTCTGTCACACTTTAGTACAGAGGGACTTATTATAAACTCGTATAATGTATTTTTAAACCATCCCTAAAGTTTTAATTAGAAAACTTTCACAGTGAGATGTTGCATCATTGTTTACTATTATGTCTAGCTCTAATGCATGTTATTATAAACTCATTTTAAAAAAAAGAAACCAGTTGTTTGTGTTTTAGGCCATAGCATTAATGATGTGTAATATTATGATATTTTTTAACAGATGTAAAAGACAAATAAAGATAATTGTGTTCTTTGGTTTGAATTAGTTTATTACTTACATCTTTTATTTAACTATGTCTATAAGCTTCATACTTTATATATGATCTTCAGACAAAGGTCAAGTGTGGTTTGTAAAACTGTAAACACATTTACGTTTAGTCATTTAGCAGACGCTTTTATCCAAAGTGACTTACAAACGAGAACATTACAAGTCAAAGGTTAGAAACACAACCTTAACATCTTTTAAAATCCATGGCTAGACCATTAAAAGAGCACTGTATTTTAGTGGACCCAAAACTATATATTTATAATTGGATTTATATATTTAAAGTTTGTAAAAAGTAATATTTCAACATTTAAAATATATTTTCTATTTTCATTTCATATTCATTTTGAACAATTTTCAACAACTATTAAAGTAAAAAAATTTTTTTTACATACATTAGATTTAACAATTTTTAATAAAAATAGTTATGACAGAAATATTGCTGTAAGTCTGGTTTCAAAAGTATTTTTCACGATTTTGTATATATTATTTGTATATATTATTTTGTATTATATTATTTTTAAACATTCTGACAAAAAGTGTGGAATTTAACATTTGGCATATAAATATCAAGTGTTTTCAGGTGTTTTATTTGTCATTCCAACAATATAAATTGGTGTACAATATACAGTGGAATGAAACAGCGTTCTCCGGGAACAAGGTGCTACACATGACAACAACAACACAACCCAACAAAAAGTGCACTTATGCAATATAACGTGTGCAAAGCAAGAATTACAACAATACAAGACAATAGACAGTACATTAAACATACAAGTAAAGGTAGTGAACAGTGCAACAGGCAATACTGAGGGTGCGGTAGCTCAGTGGTTAGGGCATTCAGGTCAGGGCTATCAATCTGAAGGTTGGGGGTTCAAATCCCAGAGCCACTGAAGTTACCAATGTGGGTCCTTGAGCAAGGCCCTTACCCCTCATTGCTCCAGGGATGTTGTGATTAACCCTGTGTGGATAAAAGCTAAATGACCAAATGTAAATGTAAAAATAAATGGGCAAAATACAGGGCAATAAACAGTATACATTAAGTAAATTGGATGTAACAGTGCAGGTGGCCCCCTAGTGGTGTGAGACACAAGGTGCACAGTAACAATATTTAACAAACTAATACTCATACTACCAGCAAAATTCTTTATGAATAAAGTAGTAAGTTTGTGTGTGTGTTTCTTATACAAATCCACATCATTACCATGAAATTGGACATACATAGTCTTTGGAATTTTTTAGCGAGCGGTCAACCATGCACCCCACATCTTGACTTAGGGCATATCAGTGTCTTAGTGTGATCTTGAGATGATTCATGGGTGTACTTTGGGCATTACGTACAATTAATCAATCGGTGTGTCACTTGCAATTTTTGTTTACACATTATTCCACAAGCCCAAGCAAAGCCAGGCTAAGTAGCTAGCGCGCGCGAGAGAGAGAGAGAGAGAGAGAGAGAGAGAGAGAGAGAGAGAGAGAGAGAGAGAGAGAGAGAGAGTGAGCGAAAGAGAGAGAAATTTATTTTCTTTGATTATTTTTTAAAGGGCAGTAATGATTTGTTATTTTGGGTCCCAAATTAGTGTTCCATAGTCCTAATCCTGGATACCCACTGCCCACTTTCCCTGTTTGAACAAACTTCAATTTAGTTATTGGATGTACATTAGCTGATTAGTTTGACAAGCACCAAGAAACCCTGTGTTTTATGATTTACCAAAAGTTTGATACAGTTAACAGTTGATAACTGTTGTCAAGCCTTTAAAAATAAAAACTTTAACTACTTATGTGTAATGCTTTTATTGTGAGCACAGCAGTGCAAGCAGTAGCAATAAAACAAAAAATTTTTTACTTTTGTTTCTAAATAACTATTTAGAGCCCTTTGTTGCACTGAGGTATGACATCATATAGATCAGCCTGACATATCTAGGGGTGTAGACAAGTTTTTTAAAGTATAAAAAGCTGTACAATTTACTTCTTTAAGCTTGTAATGTTTTCCAATATTTAGATATTTTAAAAACTATAGATTTTATTAACAATATTAATGTATTTTACAGAATTGAATCAGTCAGATCGCTGTCTCTTCTATTCCTGTCCAGAGAGATCTGGATCTCCTGGACTTTATACACTGTTTTATTTATCTTCAGCAGTTGTGGTTTTGTTTACAGTGTGTGGAAATCTGTTCATCATCATCTCAGTTTTTCACTTTAAGCAACTGCACACACCGACCAACATGCTCGTACTGTCGCTGGCATCATTGGATTTCCTGACGGGTGTTTTAGTGATGCCACTGATGTTTATCTGGGTTATTGAGTCTTGCTGGATTCTTGGGTCTGATTACTGCATGTTTTTCATTTTAGTTGCCAGTTTTCTTGCATGCTTATCTATATACAACATCGTTCTGATTGCTGTCGATCGATTTTCTGCCCTCTCCTACCCATTCCTCTATATTAACATCATGTCCCTCAGTAAAATGCAAGCTGTAATTTTTTCTCAGTGGTGTCTATGGTTGGGCTACATATTAGCACTTCTGTATTTTAATGGAAATTTGAATCAATTTACAATTTGTCCTGGAGAATGTTACTTTATTCTAAATGATGTTTCAGTAATAACTGATCTTATAACTGCATTACTTTTTCCATGCACTGTCATAATTATATTGTACACTGGAGTGTTTGTGATTGCAAAGAGACATGCCACTGCAATCAGAGAGATTAATAATCTCAAAAGATCTAAAAATCACAAAATCTCCACCAGATCTGAAAGAAAAGCAGCTAAAGTGCTTGGAATTTTAGTTTCTGTGTTTCTCGCCTGTTTATTGCCATATTTTATGTACAGTTTCTTATCGAACTTTACTGATTTAAAGCTAGAAGGTGTACAAATAGTCTTAATTGTAGCTCATATTAATTCCACATTTAATCCTGTTATTTATGCTCTGTTTTTCCCCTGGTTTAGGAGATGTGTTAAAATAATTATTACTCTGCAAATACTTCATCCTGGTTCTGCATTAATTAATGTTCTATCTTAAGAAGCATATTAATTGTATTACTCTTTGATTTTAAATCATAACACTATGTATTATAAGCATGTTAGGCTTCTCTTTTTGTGTGGATACACATTAAGTTAAATTAGGGCAAAATACATAGGACTTTAATGTTATGAAATCACTGCTGAATTAAGTTCATTTATATTGTACACAATTTAATACATGTTTTATAGATCCATATTAAAAAACCTTTCACATTTTTATAATTACTGATCTGTGCGCATTCACCATGTATTTAAAGGTTTTATTTAATTTTCAGCTATATTTCTGTGAATTGTATTATATGTAGGAAATACGCCACTTCGAGCATATTCATTGAATTCCTGTTTAAAGGTTGTGTTAACCATTGAATCAACATTACTGATTAGAATTTCCATTGTCATTACATACACATGTCCCATTTAGATCTGGAGATACCATTTACATTTGACATCACTAATAATTAAATATATGACTTCTATACTCTCCAAATAAATAAATAAAAATTTCCTGCTAATTTTTCTTATTTATTGATAAAGGAAAAGACAGTTTTAATGTTTACTTAATAAATATCTCATATTTTTAATGTAATGAATTCAAATTTACAACATTTAAACTAGTGTCCTCTTTTATCATGCTGGACAAAGTGAATTTGTATTGTAGCTGGAATTAGAGATTACATTAGAAGAGAAACAAAAACCAAAAATTATTTAGATGGTGGATGATTCCCAGTACTGCAGTGACACTGATGAGGCAATAGTGGCGTGTCATGCTGATATTGGTGAATACGGGTTATGCTGATGAATGAATGAATATTTTTGTTAGGTGGACAATTTTCAGTCCAGCAGTGACATTGGATTTTACATTGGAGATTTTACATCCTAATGTCACTGCTGGACTGAAAATTGTTTACCTAACAAAAATATTCATTTACATTTACATTTAGTCATTTAGCAGACGCTTTTATCCAAAGCGACTTACAAATGAGAACATTACAAGTCAGAAGTTATGAAGAAAACCAACTACACTATAAAATCATCAGTCATCTAAAAAATAAAATAAAAAAAATCAGTCACCTAAAGCATCTAAAGCCAGTATCAAGGATAATGTGTGTAATAAAGTGTAAAGTAAGTGAACCCACTGTTTAAAAACTCAAGCAGCACTGATCCACTCATACAAACAGTACCACATCACCACTACCACAATTGCTGATTATTCACTACCAATAATAGTATATAGAAGATATGCAAATAGTATCTAATCTGTGATTGTCCTGACTTGAATACAATAAAGTAGAAAAAGCAGAAAAACATGTAAGTGGTAATACTGAAGAAAAAAAAACTGTATAGACAGATTAAGATCATTATCATTTGGAAGAATAATAACTTTTTTACAATGTTTTAAAATTTGTAATAAAAAACTTGTTAAAAAAATGCAAAAATGCTGTAATTCATTCATTCATTCATTCATTTAAATCTTTATTTAACCAATATTAACATTGTAACAGCCTAACATTGTCTTGCTGAAAAAAAACAAGTTTTTCATTTCGGGTTAGTTTTGCTCTAGAAGATGTCTTTAAATATAAATTGAGGTTCAAAGTGATAATCTATTAATCATGAACAAAAAAAATAAAGCTTTTTTAAAGCACCTTAACTTTCAGTAGCTTGAATTGTAATCATTTGGGTTATTCAGACTAGAATTCTGTGCCAAGTGTTTTCATGTAAATACACAACTAACTTGTATTTACAAACCAAGTTTAATTGTTTTACTGTGACTATTTTTGACCCTTTGCTGCATCGAGGTTTGACGTCATATGGCCCAGTCTAGGGGTGTGATCACATTTTGGAAAATATAAAAAGCTGCTGAGTCCATGTTTTACATCAGTCAGTTTGCAACATCTCTCTGTGGTTAATATTCTTTTAAATCTGTAAATGATATTAATGAATCTTACAGAGTTGAATCTGTCAGATCGCTGTCTTTACTTCTCCTGTTCAGAGAGATCTGAATCTTTCGCACTTTATATGCTGCTGTATGTGCCTGCAGTTGCTGTGGTTTTACTCACAGTGTTTGGGAATCTGCTGGTTATCATTTCGGTTTTTCACTTCAAGCAGCTTCACACACCAACTAACATGCTCATACTGTCACTGGCTGTAACAGATTTCCTGACTGGTGCTTTAGTGATGCCGCTGATGTTTATCTGGGTTATTGAGTCCTGCTGGATTCTTGGGCCTGGTTACTGCATATGTCTTATCTTGATTGGCAGTTTTCTTGCAACAGTGTCCATTTATAACATCGCCCTGATTGCAGTGGATCGATATTTTGCTCTCTCAAATCCATTCCTGTACACTAAAATCATGTCTTTCAAGAAAATGCAATTTATTATTGTTTCTCAGTGGTGTATATGGTTAAGTTACAGTTCATCGTTGCTCTGTCTTAATGGAATTTTAAATTTATTTACAATCTGTCCTGGACAATGTTACTTTTTTCTGAATGATGCCTCAGTAGTAATCAATTTCGTAAATACATTGATTTTTCCATGTTCTGTTATAATTATACTGTACACTGGAGTGTTTGTGATTGCTAAAAAACATGCCACTGCAATCAGAGAGATCAATAATCTTTCACAGACTCAAACCAACAAAATCTCCACCAGGTCTGAAAGAAAAGCAGCGAAAGTACTTGGCATTTTAGTGGCTGTGTTTCTTGCCTGTTTACTGCCATATTTTATTTACAGTTTATTATTAAACTTTACAGATTTAAAGCTAGAAGGTGTACAAATAGTCTTACTTGTAGCTCATATTAATTCCACTTTTAATCCGATTATTTATGCCTTGTTTTACCCCTGGTTTAGAAGATGTGTTAAAATAATTATCACTCTGCAAATTCTTCATCGAGGTTCTTCATTAAATAATGTTCTTTCTTGAGTAGCAGATTAATTGTTTGAATTTAAACACTATGTTCAGTACTTCATGAGGCCTTACAATTTCATCCACAGGTTTTATAGAAACCAAATCTCAAAGTTATAACAATGCAAAACATGTTTATTTTTAATAAAATTAACACCACATTTGAATTACTTGACACTGTTTATAACTGAAAAATTCTGAAAAAAAAAGTTCATTGTTTTATACTTTGTGTAAACATGTTCTAAAAATCCAGAGTAAAATATTTTTTACTTTGTCAAATCTAGTGATCTGTGAACTGGAGGAAAGTCACCATGCACTTAATGTGTTCATCATCATTTATAATCCTGAATTACTGTTGAATTAATTATGCTTTAGTACATTTGTACATGTCTGATACAATATTGTAAATATAATGTTAGTGTAATATTAGTATCATCACATGGCAATAAGTGTTTTGTTTAGTTAATTAATACAACTCAAAACCGTGTGTGTGTGTAAACATTATAGAGGCGTTATAACCCTTTTACATTTTATCAAAGACCGAACCCCCCAAAAAAGATTTTGCTTTACTATATATATATATATATATATATATATATATATATATATATATATATATATATATAGAGATATATATATATATATATATATATATATATATATATATATATATATATATATATATATATTAGTTAACAATTAAACATGCAAATGACATGCACCTTGTCTGCCTTACTGGGGAATCAGTTACCAGACCTCCATTTAAGTAATGGAAAGACTTTTTACTAAATCCATTTTAAACACAAAATCAACTTTTACGTAAAAAGATTTTTCTCTTCCTTAGGCCCTTTGCTGCCATGAGAAATGACATCATATGACTTAGTCTATCAAATTTAGGGGCGTGGTCAAAATACATAAAGTATAAAAATAGATTTGGTTGTAAAGTAGCAGGTTGCCAGGGCTTAAAGTGTTTTTTTTTATTTATTTCTTTAGGATTTATAAACTGTATTGATGAATAATACAGAATTGAATCAGTCAGATCGCTGTCTCAAAGTCTCCTGTCCTGAGAGATCTGGATCTCCAGAACTTTATATTCTGCTGTATGTATCTTCAGCAGCTCTGGTTCTGTTCACCTTGTGTGGAAATCTGCTCGTCATCATCTCGGTTTTTCACTTTAAGCAGCTTCACACGCCAACTAATATGTTAATACTGTCTCTGGCTATGTCGGATTTCTTAATCGGAGTATTACCGATGTACCCAATGTTTATATCGGCTATTGAGTCCTGTTGGATACTTGGGTCTGAATTCTGTCTTTGTTTCATATATGCTTGCTGGTTTTTTGGGTACTTATCTATATATAACATTGTCCTGATCGCAGTGGATCGATACTTTGCTCTCTCAAACCCGTTTCTGTACACTAACATTATGTCATTGAGAAAAATGTGTGTGGTCATTGTTTCTCAGTGGTGTGTGTGCATGATCTACAATTCGGCATTTCTTTATTTGAATGAAAACTTTTATCTCTTTACAGTTTGTCCTGGAGAATGTAATTTTATTTTAAATGATGTTTCAGTACTAATTGATCTTCTAACCTCATTCATTTTTCCATGTTCTTTTATCATTATACTGTACACTGGAGTTTTTGTGATTGTTAAGAAACATGCCACTGCAATCAGAGAGATGAATAATTTAATACAATCTCAAACTCACACAAACTCCATCAGATCTGAAAGAAAAGCAGCTAAAGTGCTCGGGATTTTGGTAGGTGTGTTTCTGGCCTGTTTACTTCCATATTCTTTTTACAGTTTATTATTAAACTTTACTGATATAAAGCTAGAAGGTGTTCAAATAGTCTTGATTGTGGCTTATATTAATTCCTCTATTAATCCAGTTATTTATGCGCTGTTTTACCCCTGGTTTAGAAAATGTGCTAAAATAATTATGTCTCTGCAAATATTTAAAATGGATTCTTCATTAATTAATGTTCTTTCTTGAGTGACAACTCTTCTGATTTATTCTCTCATTTGTAAAACTGTATATTTAATGCTTAATTAGACATTAGCCTTTATGATCAGTTTTATAGAGTTTTATAGAGTTACATAAACACATTTAAATTACATGAACTTTTTAATACAACTTGTATGAGGATATATATATATATATATATATATATATATATATATATATATATATATATATATATATATATATATATATATATATATATATATTTGCAAATGTATATAGGCATAATGGTTACACAATACTGTGCTGTGTCATTGGAAACTCCTAAATTTTGTGGCGAGCCTTATCATAAGAGCTGCCATCATATTAAACGCAAAGCATAAAAAATACAATATCCCCCTTCGACCCTAGTAGAGGATTAAGTGGAAGGTAATGAATAAAAAAATGTTAGATCTATTTTTTTTATCCTGAACGTTAAGTAGACATGATTTTGTGAAACTTAAACAAGTAGCAAAATTTTCCTGCCATCAACTGAAGGACAAAAAGCTGAGGACAGTGATTAGTCTCTACAGACGGACAATTATAATTCCTTCACATTTAGCGTAAAACATTTTTGTATTATTTATAAAGTCACAAACAATTTTAAAGCAGTGTTTGTAAACTTTTTATATTAAATGTTGTTATAAAATCATTCCAGTGGTTTTTAATTCATTTTACATTTGATGAGGAACTGAAAATTTTTAATTTCAATCATGGATAAATTGGGTCCATTTTACAAATATCAAGATAAAGATAACTTTTTGCACAAAATCATATGTAAAGAAAACTTTTTGCACAAAATCATATGTAAAGATAACTTTTTGCACAAAATCATATGTAATTACACAATTACAAAAAAAAAAACCTTTAATCGCCTGTTACAAAGGCCCTTTGCTGCCATGAGGAATGACATCACATGACTTAGTCTATCAAATTTAGGGGTGTGATCAAAACCCATAAAGTATAAAAATCTCTTTGGTTGTAAAGTAGCAGACTGCCAGGGCTTAATGTTTTTAATAGGATTTATAAACTGTATTAATGAATAATACAGAATTAAATCAGTCAGACCAGTGTCTTAACGTATCCTGTCCTGAGAGATCTGGCTCTCTAGCACTTCATATTCTGCTGTATGCATCTTCAGCTGCTGTGGTTCTGTTCACCTTGTGTGGAAATCTGTTCGTCATCATCTCAGTTTTTCATTTTAAGCAGCTTCACACACCAACTAATATGTTGATACTCTCTCTGGCCATGGCGGACTTCTTAATGGGTTCTTTACAGATGTTTCCAACATTTATCTCAGCTATTGAGTCCTGCTGGATTTTTAGGTCTGATTATTGTATGTTTCATATACTTGGTGGTTTTTTCCTTGGGTATTTATCTATATATAATGTCGTTCTGATCGCAGTGGATCGATACTTTGCTCTTTCAAATCCATTTCTGTACACTAACATTATGTCACTTAGAAAAATGCGTGTTATCATTATTTCTCAGTGGTGTGTGTGGTTGGGCTACAGTACAACAGTTCTGTATTTTAACGGAAACCTTAGTCTATTAACAAACTGTCCTAGCGAATGTTATTTTATTTTAAACGATGTTTCAGTAATAATTGATCTTGTAACTACATTAATTTTTCCATGCACCATTATAATCATACTGTACACCGGAGTGTTTGTGATTGTTAAGAAACATGTTACTACAATAAGAGAGATTAATAATCTCACACAATCTCAAACAAACTATATCAGGTCTGAAAGAAAAGCAGCTAAAGTGCTGGGGATTTTAGTGGCTGTGTTTCTGACATGTTTACTCCCATATTATATTTACACTTTATCAAACTTTACTGGTTTACAGCTAGAAGGTGCTCAAATAGTCCTGATTATGGCTTACATTAATTCCTCTATTAATCCAGTTATTTACGCTCTGTTTTACCCTTGGTTTAAAAGATGTGTTAAAATAATTCTGTCTCTGCAAATATTTAAAATGGATTCTTCATTAATTAATGTTCTTTCTTCAGTCTAATATAATGCTTGATTAGACATGAGCCTTAATAATTAACAGTTTATTTTATTAATTCCAATTTGAAAACGTTTTATAGAGCTACACTTAGATACACTTGAATTAGCACGAAATATCAAATATAACTTTTATGAGGTTATATAATAGCAAATTTATATAGGCTTAATGGTTACACAATACAAATGCAAGACTGTGTTGTGTCAGTGGAAAATAACTATAAATGTTATTTGTTTTTTAATGAGCACTTTAAACTCAACAACATTTTGCCACATATAACTGCAATTCATTTTTTATTCGTACTCCTATAAATACTTTTACTTTGAACTACAATTACTTGTAGTTAAATTACAATTACGAAAACACAGTTTAAACCTAAATTAAATGTCCAATTCGAATATTTAATCTCAATATTAAAATGTTGCATTTGTATATTACATATGTGAATATTAAATCTAATTAACAAATAATAATTTTAAATAATTACTGTTAAAATATTTTGTCCATTTAATTATTAATGATCTGTTTTACCCCTGGTTTAAAAGATGTGTTGAAATAACTGTCTCTGTAAATATTAAAATGTATTATTTTTTTTTTTTTACAGTACAAAATGTATTTAAATATTTCTCATCATCAGTGTATAACCCCACAAATGTACTTCTGACAGAAAAATTAGATCCGTTTCACAAATATCAAGGTTTCCTTTAAAGTCAATGTTTAAAAAAAAGTTATAATCATAATGGTTAAAACACTATTAGTCTATAAATTACTATTGGACATACAAGAAAATTATTGTTCCAAAACAAACTGTTGAAAGCAGATGAAACATTATGAATATAATTTGAAGAAAATCTTACTAAATTCAACTTAAAAAGTTGGAAAGTTAAACAAATTCACTTGCAAACTCCACATACAGACTGGCATACATCCCTGTCTGGCTTATATGGGAATCTGAACTGGATCATGCCCAGCGTGGCAAATACATATAGGAAGCAGAGTCATTGCTAAATGTGTTTTAAACAAACATAAAAAGAACATTTACATAAAAAACCGGTCACATACTTATTTCAGGCCCTGACATCAGACACATGACATCATGTGACTCTGTCATGTTTAGGGGCGTGATTAAATTTTTTACAGTATGCCTATAAATATCAGGTTAGGTTTTACAATAGCAGGATTGTAATAGTTTAAAGTTTTTTGGATACTTTATAATTTGTATTAATGAATCTTACAGAGTTTAATCATTCGTATCGCTGTTCCCACGTCTCTTGTCCAGAGAGATCTGGATCTCCTGCACTTTATATTTTGCTGTATGTATGTTCAGCTGCTGTGGTTTTCCTCACAGTGTTTGGAAATATGCTTGTCATCATCTCAGTTTTTCACTTTAAACAGCTTCACACACCAACCAATATGTTAATACTGTCTCTGGCTATGTCAGATTTTTTAATCAGTGCTTTTTCAATGTTTCCAACATTTATCTCAGCTATTGAGTCCTGCTGGATTCTTGGGTCTATTTATTGTACGTGTTATATATTTGCTTGTTTTTTCCTTGGGTATTTATCTATATATAATGTCGTTCTGATTGCAGTGGATCGATACTTTGCTCTTTCAAACCCGTTTCTGTACACTAACATTATGTCATTTAGAAAAATGTGTGTTGTCATTGTTTCTCAGTGGTGTGTGTGGTTGGGCTACAGTACAACAGTTCTGTATATTAATGAAAACTTCAATTTATTTACAGTTTGTCCTGGAGAATGTTATTTTATTTTAAATGATGTTTCAGTAATAATTGATCTTGTAACAACATTAATTTTTCCGTGCACTGTTATAATTATACTGTACATTGGAGTGTTTATAATCGCTAAGAAACATGCCACTGCAATCAGAGAGATTAATAATCTCACACAAACTCAAACTCACACAACCTCCATGAGGTCTGAAAGAAAAGCAGCTAAAGTGCTCGGGATTTTAGTGGCTGTGTTTTTGACATGTTTACTCCCATATTATATTTATACTTTAGCAAGCTTTACAAATATAAAACTAGAAGGTGTTCAAATAGTCTTGATTGTGCTTTACATTAATTCTTCTTTTAATCCTATTATTTATGCTCTGTTTTATCCCTGGTTTAGAAGATGTGTTAAAATAATTCAGTCTCTGCAAATAATCAAAATGCATTCTTCATTAATTAATGTTCTATCTTGAGTGATTACTCTTGCATTTACATGCTAATTTTAAAATTATAACACTTTACTTAATGCTTGATCGGACATCAACCTTAATGATCTGTTTTACCCCTGGTTTAAAAGATGTGTTAAAATAACTGTCTCTGCAAATATTTAAAATTAGCTCTTCATTAATGACTGTTCATTCTTAAGTGACAACACTTATGTTTTAGTTTTCAATTGTAAATTCCTAACAATGTATTGTATATTTGTTCGATTCGTTAATCGTTATGCTAAGTAGGTAATTTTCTGACTCCAATCCTAACACATATTGCAAATTTCATAAATCTTATGAAATTAACAAACCACCTTTGAAAATTAATTTAATTTTTGAAGCGATATATTTGGAAATTGCAATTTTTCTAGTCCTAGGTGTTACAAGATCCAAGATAATGGAACTTGTTGCATGTTGGGAGTTGGGCTCAGCCCCTTATTTCCAGTGAAAGGAACTCTTAATGAGTCAGCAAACCAAGAGATTTTCTTTTCTTTAATTTAATGCTCCCAACTTTGTGAGAACAATTAGAGTAGAAACTATGAACCAGGGCTTCTCATCCAACATCGGTGTATGATCCCCACAAATGTGCTTCTGACAGAAAAATTTGATCCATCCATCCATCCATTATCTTCCGCTTGTCTGGGGTTCGGGTCGCGGGGGCAGCAACCGAAGTAGGGAGAACCAGACCTCCCTCGCCCCAGCCACCTTCACTAGCACGACTGGGGGAACCCCGAGGCGTTCCCAGACCAGCTGAGAGATATAATCCCTCCAGCGTGTCCTGGGTCTTCCCCAGGGTCTCCTCCCAGCTGGACTTGCCTGGAACACCTCCCTAGGAAGGCGCCCAGGAGGCATCCTTACCAGATGCCCGAACCACCTCAACTGTCGTTCTGAACGGAAATTTGATCCGTTTCACAAATATCAAGGTTTCCTTTAAAGTCAATGTTAAAAAAAAGTTATCATAATGGTTAAAACACTATTAATACATAAATTAATCAAATGACTATTGGACATACAGGAAAATTATTGTTCCAAAACAAGCTGTTGAAAGCAGAGGAAACATTATGAACATAATTTGAAGAAAATCTTACTAAATTCAACTTGGAAAGTTAAACAAATTCACTTGCAAACTCCACATACAGACAACACCCTGTCTGGCTTATATGGGAATCTGAACTGGATCATGCCCAGCGTGGCAAATACATAAAGGAAGCAGAGCCATTGCTAAATGTGTTTAAAACAAACATAAAAATAACATTTACATTACAAACCCGTCACATACTTATTTCAGGCCCTTTGATACACTGATGCATGACATCATGTGACTCGGTCACGTCAAATTTAGGGGCGTGATTAAACATTTTACAGTAGGCCTATAAATATCGTGTTTGGTTTTACAATAGCAGGATTGTAATAGCTTAAATTTTTTTTGGATACTTAATAATTTGAATTAATGAATTTTACAGAGTTAAATCATTCGGATCGCTGTTCCCACGTCTCTTGTCCTGAGAGATCTGGATCTCCTGCACTTTATGTTTTGCTGTATGTATCTTCTGGTGCTGTGGTTTTCCTCACGGTGTTTGGAAATCTGCTTGTCATCATCTCGGTTTTTCACTTTAAACAGCTTCACACACCAACCAACATGTTAATACTGTCTCTGGCTATGTCAGATTTTTTAATCAGTGCTTTTTCGATGTTTCCATCTTTTATCTCAGCTATTGAGTCCTGCTGGATTCTTGGGTCTGTTTATTGTATGTGTTATATATTTGCTGTTTTTTTCCTTGGATATTTATCTGTATATAATGTCGTTCTGATCGCAGTGGATCGATACTTTGCTCTTTCAAACCCATTTCTGTACACTAACATTATGTCATTTAGAAAAATGTGTGTTGTCATTGTTTCTCAGTGGTGTTTGTGGTTGGGCTACAGTACAACAGTTCTGTATTTTAATGAAAACTTCAATCTATTTACAGTCTGTCCTGGAGAATGTTATTTTATTTTAAATGATGTTTCAGTAATAATTGATCTTGTAACAACATTAATTTTTCCATGCACTGTTATAATTATACTGTACATTGGAGTGTTTATAATCGCTAAGAAACATGCCACTGCAATCAGAGAGATTAATAATCTCACACAAACTCAAACTCACACAACCTCCATGAGGTCTGAAAGAAAAGCAGCTAAAGTGCTCGGGATTTTAGTGGCTGTGTTTTTGACATGTTTACTCCCATATTATATTTATACTTTAGCAAGCTTTACAAATATAAAACTAGAAGGTGTTCAAATAGTCTCAATTGTGTTTTACATTAATTCTTCTTTTAATCCTATTATTTATGCTCTGTTTTATCCCTGGTTTAGAAGATGTGTTAAAATAATTCTGTCTCTGCAAATAATCAAAATGCATTCTTCATTAATTAATGTTCTATCTTGAGTGATTACTCTTGCATTTTAACGCTAATTAAAAAATTATGAGACTTTACCTTATGCTTGACCGGACTCAATAGTTTATATAAAAATTACAGTTTATTTCAAATCTGAATTGAATTGTATATCTAAAATTGATCTTTAAATATTAAATTTGAATATTGCATGTGAATATTTAATCTAAGTAATAAATATCCAATCTAAATATTAAATGGTAAAATGTTTAATCTAGGTATTTTGTATGAATCACTCAATTTCATCTTATCTCATTATCTTATGCTTAATCCTCTACTAGAGCCATGGTCCATTCAGGAGAGAACATTTCAGGTGATGGGCAGATACACCAAAAACAGGTTGCAAATCACTGGGCAAGCTCACTCGCGCAGACACATACACTATATCAGGGCAATTTAGAGCAGCTAGTTTGAATTGATGTTTTTTGACTGTAGTCTAATCATATAGAATTAAATCAGTCAGATCTCAACATATCCTGTCCAGAGAGATCTGGATCTCCTGCACTTTATATTCTGCTGTATGCATCTTCAGCTGCTGAAGCATCTTCAGCTGCTGTTCACCTTGTGTGAAAATCTGCTCGTCATCATCTCAGTTTTTCATTTTAAGCAGCTTCACACACCAACTAATATGTTGATACACTCTCTGGCTATGTCGGACATTTTAATGGGTGCTTTTCAGATGTTTCCATAATTTATCTAAGCTATTCAGTCCTGCTGGATTCTTGGGTCTGATTATTGTATGTTTTATATATTTGTTGGCTGTTTTCTTGGGTACTTATCAATATACACCATCATTTTGATTGGAGTGGATTGATACTCCAAACCCGTTTTTTTGCTCTTTCAAACACGTTTATGTACACTAACATTATGTCATTTAGACAAATGCGTGTTCTCATTATTTCATTATTTGAAAACTCCACATACAGACAAGACCCTGTCTGGTTTATATGGGAATCTGAACTGGATCATGTCTAGCGTGGCAAAGATATAAATGACTAAATGATGCTAAATGACTAAATGTAAATGTAAGATATAAAGGAAGCATTGCTAAATGTGTTTAAAACAAACATAAAAATAACATTTACATTACAAAGCGGTCACATACTTATTTCAGGCCCTTTGTTACTCTGATGCATGACATCATGTGATTCGATCATGTCAAATTTAGGGGCGTGATAAAATTTTTTACAGTCGGACTACAAATATTGGGTTTGGTTTTACAATAGCAGGATTGTAATAGCTTAAAATTTTTTTGGATACTTTATAATTTGTATTAATGAATCTTACAGAGTTAAATCATTCGGATCGCTGTTCCCACGTCCTGATAATACCTGCTCTGTGGTGCTATTGGGGTCCTGATCATTAGAGAACAGAGTAAAGGGAACTAACACATTATGAACTGTAGAACACAAAAAGATGGACTACAGTCTGTTATTGTAGAACTACAAAGTCCATCTTTACAGTAGGTGGAACTGATAAGCTGAGGAGTCACTTAATTACAGTTATCGAATTGAACATGCAGTCATGACACTTTTAGTTACAAAAAGTAACTTTGTACTTGGTAAATACTAACCACTGCTTACTAGGAATATCCCATGAGCCCTGGCATGTTATAACCCAGTCAACAAACCACAAAATGTTTTTTGTTGCAGTGGTTCAAATCCTGCATCAAAAATAAACAACAATATAAACTGGTATTTCACTTGCTGTCTACTGTAATCCACTCTTAACCAAGGCCAAAAATGAGACAATTAAATGTTATTTACTTCATTTATTGAATAATTAAATTTATAAACTGATATTACATATTAGGGTCATGGGTGTAGGTACTAAAGTATACCCCAGTCATCATTATAATAATAATAATTTTAACTTGTATTTATTACTGATCCTCTTAGTTGTTTCATCTATAAATTCCTGGGCTCATAAAAAGGGTTTTCAAAGACTCTTAAAAACGAAGCAGAGTCATTGCTAAATTTGTTTAACATAAAAATAAAAATAACATTAAAAACCAGTCACATAATTATTTCAGGCCCTTTGATACACTCATGCATGACATCATGTGACTCGGTCACGTCAAAATTAGGGGCGTGATTACATCTTTTACAGTAGGCCTATAAATATCGGGTTTGGTTTTACAATAGCAGGATTGTAATAGCTTAAAGTTTTTTTGGATACTTTATAATTTGTATTAATGAATCTTACAGAGTTAAATCATTCAGATCGCTGTTCCCACGTCTCTTGTCCTGAGAGATCTGGATCTCCTGCACTTTATGTTTTGCTGTATGTATGTTCAGCTGCTGTGGTTTTCCTCACAGTATTTGGAAATATGCTTGTCATCATCTCAGTTTTTCATTTTAAACAGCTTCACACACCAACCAACATGTTAACACTGTCTCTGGCTATGTCAGATTTTTTAATCGGTTCTTTTTCAATGTTTCCATCATTTATCTCAGCTATTGAGTCCTGCTGGATTCTTGGGTCTGTTTATTGTACGTGTTATATATTTGCTGGTTTTTTCCTTGGGTATTTATCTATATATAATGTCGTTCTGATTGCAGTGGATCGATACTTTGCGCTTTCAAACCCATTTCTGTACACTAACATTATGTCATTTAGAAAAATGTGTGTTGTCATTGTATCTCAGTGGTGTGTGTGGTTGGGCTACAGTACAACAGTTCTGTATTTTAATGAAAACTTCAATTTATTTACAGTCTGTCCTGGAGAATGTTATTTTATTTTAAATGATGTTTCAGTAATAATTGATCTTGTAACAACATTGATTTTTCCGTGCACTGTTATAATTATATTGTACACTGGAGTGTTTATAATCGCTAAGAAACATGCCACTGCAATCAGAGAGATTAATAATCTCACACAAACTCAAACTCAAACAACCTCCATGAGGTCTGAAAGAAAAGCAGCTAAAGTGCTCGGGATTTTAGTGGTAGTGTTTTTAACATGTTTACTCCCATATTATATTTATACTTTAGCAAGCTTTACAAATATAAAGCTAGAAGGTGTTCAAATAGTCTTGATTGTGTTTTACATTAATTCTTCTTTTAATCCTATTATTTATGCTCTGTTTTATCCCTGGTTTAGAAGATGTGTTAAAATAATTCTGTCTCTGCAAATAATCAAAATGCATTCTTCATTAATGAATGTTCTATCTTGAGTGATTACTCTTGCATTTTACCTGCTAATTAAAAAATTATAACTCTTCATTTAATGCTTGATCAGACATTAACCTTTATGCTTTTTTATTTTTTATTTTTTTATTTTATTTTTATTAATCTAAATCTACAATCTATTTAAATGCAATTAAATTTACACAAGCCATATAAATATAACCACTCTGAAATTTGTTAATTATATTATATATAATATAATTAATATTAAAATAGCTTTTAAGACTATATATAAAGGCAGATAGTGTGTTACAAAACCCAATTCCAAGCTCTGCCAACTGAAAAGAAACTGACCACTTTAAAATAAAAAACAACATTTCGCAACATTTTTTTTTCTTACGTCCCCGGCAACTTTTATACATTTAGTAAGTTTTTTTTTCTAATGGCTAATGGTATTCTTTTAAAATATCAGAATGTCCTTTTTAAAAATAAAAAAGGAAAAACAAAGTTCTCTTGATGGCTAAAATACGATTATTGACTATTTTAGACCTACAATTACAGTTATGTTCCAAAAGAAACCATGCAAAGCCTGACACTATATAAATCCGGTATTTGTAATGCATTTATATTCATAATGCTTCGTAACATTTGTCATAAGTCTGTTAACATACATGCATGTTAATAATTATGGTCATAAAGTGTTATAACAACATAACAAAAGGCTTCACAAAACAAACTGACATAACGCATTATAATGTTGTGATGACCACTATTGTCTGCCATTTCATGGGCTCCACGTATGAGGGGCAGGATTTGGCAGGTTGCCCCACCAATAGTAACAGATCCCGTAGGTTTTCCCATCATGCCTTGCAGGCAGAGAATATAAAGGGAAGCGCAAGTGTAAGAGTGTGCTGTTCATTTCAGTTCTGTGTGAGTAATAAAAGTACATGTTCTGCTGAAACGGTTACTCGACTCATTGTTCCTTCCTCACCGCCACAGTATTAAATTTGTATTTTTCTTTTTACTTTAAGACATTCCTACATAATACATAATGATTTAATGTTACATAAAATCTGTAAAGAGCATTTATGAACTTTTATAAGTTATTATGTACTAATATTAATGCAGTCTCTTTTATGAAGGTAATAAATTACAACACTTTACTAAATGTCTGTAAAATGAGCTAATAAGCTTTTGTAAACAGTTGTTCTCCAGTTTTCTCCCACAGTCCAAAAACATGGATGTAAGGTGAATCACCTGCTGTTAATTGTCCCTACAATTTGTATGTTTCCGAGACTGATAGAGGTGAGGATTGTGTCAGGAAGGGCCATGAAAATTAACATTTCACCACATTTATCATCACATATATTTTCTTTAGCATAGCAATACATGTAAACTTTGCCATATTTAGTTTTTTAAATCTGAATATTGTAATGTAAAATTTAAATATCACACAATTAAATGTGAAATGTAATTATTGAATATCATTCATCATTTATCAACTTATACTAAGCACATTAGATTAGATTCAACTTTGTCATTGTGCAGGGTACAGGTACAGAGCTAAAAAGTTTCCATTATAGTTGTAGTTATAAAACAATAGTTATACATTATAGTTATATGTATAAAACGTTCTCTTAATATAGTTAAAATACCATCGTTTATTAACCGATTAACTATGTAAGACATACAAATTGAGTTATGTTTCTACAAGATATAACTCGACACACAAACAACACTTTTTAGGCCTTATAAGGAAATCGAACTGCAGACCTTTTGTTGTCATTTACTGACACAAACCACTTGTATAAAAAAAAAAAAATTTAGGAAACATGTGTATTCCCTAAAAGCTGTTAATGTAAAAACAAAATTACATAACAACATGTTTACTTCTATTCCTAGCTTTGAGCCCTTTGTTGCACTGAGGCATTACATCATGTGATTCACTCTGTCAAATTTGGGGGCATGATCAAGTATTATTCTGTATAAATATAGGTTTGCTTTCATCAATGCATTAATGTAATGTTTCCCAGGGCTTAATTTTTTATGCATGCTTTATAGACTGTATTAATGAATAATACAGAATTAAATACATCAGATCGCTGTCTGTACGTCTCCTGTCCTGAGATATCTGGCTCTCCAACACTTTACATTTTGCTGTATGCATCTTCAGCTGCTGTGGTTCTGTTCACCTTGTGTGGAAATCTGCTCATCATCATCTCAGTTTTTCATTTTAAGCAGCTTCACACACCAACTAACATGCTCATACTGTCTCTGGCTATGTCGGACTTCTTAATCGGTGCTTTTCCGATGTTTCCAACATTTATCTGGGCTATTGAGTCCTGCTGGATTCTTGGGTCTGGTTACTGTATGTGTTATATATTTGCTGGCTTTTTTCTTGTGTATATATCAATATATAACATTGTTCTGATCGCGGTAGATCGATACTTTGCTCTCTCTAACTCATTTCTGTACACAAACATTATGTCATTAAGAAAAATGTGTGTTATGCTAGTTGTTCAGTGGTGTGTGTGGATGATCTACAATTTAGCACTTCTTTATTTGAATGGAAATTTTTATCTTTTTACAATTTGTCCTGGAGAATGTTACGTTATCCTAAATCATGTCTCAGTAATAATTGATTTCGTAACAACATTAATTTTTCCAATTTCTGTCATAATTATACTATACACTGGAGTGTTTATGATTGCTAAGAAACATGCCACTGCAATCAGAGAGATTAATAATCTCACACAATCTCAAACTCATACAAACTCCATCAGCTCTGAAAGAAAAGCAGCTAAAGTGCTCGGGATTTTAGTGGCTGTGTTTCTGACATGTTTACTCCCATATTTTATAAACACTTTATCAAACTTTACAAATATAAAACTAGAAGGAGTTCAAATAGTTATGATTGTGGCTTACATTAATTCCTCTATTAATCCAGTTATTTATGCTCTGTTTTACCCCTGGTTTAAAAGAAGTGTTAAAATAATTCTTTCTCTGCAAATATTTAAAATGGATTCTTCATTAATTAATGTTCTTTCTTGAGTGACAACACTTTTACTCTACCTGTTAATTTTTTTAACTCTAAAACTGTATATTTAACACTTAATTAGACTCCTTTATGACTGTGCTTTTTTCATTAATTCAAATCCTAAACCTGATTTTATTCAAAATTCATGACTGCTATAAAGGTATATAACAACATTTGAATTAAACATTTCACCACATGCATCAGAAATGACTATTTTTAAAATGTATTATTGATTTCTTTTTTTTTTTACCTAATTTACAGCAATATTTTTTATGTAATTGCAAAAAATACAGTTTATTTAAAATCTAAATTAAATTGTAAATCTAAAATTAATAATAAAATTTCAAAATGTTAAATTTGAATATCACATATGTGAATATTTAATCAAATTAATAATTATCAAATGGTAAGTTGTGTTTTGTGTAAATACAAATGTATTTTGTGTAAATCTCTCACATCTTATCTCATTATTTTCTGCTTAATCCTCTACTAGGGTCCATGTCCATGTCCATCCAGGAGAGAACGATTCATGCGATGGGCTGATGCACCTAAAACAGGGTGCAAATCACTGGGCACACACTCTCACACAGACACACACACTACATCAGGGAAATTCAGAGCAGCTAGTTTGAATCAATGTTTTTGGACTGTTAGAGATCCAAATTTGAACCTGGATATCCAGCACTGGCAGACGTGCAATTTCTACCAATTGATGACTAATGTGCTTCACATTTTGCTTTAAACAAGAATAAAGTAAATTTTTAATGTCAGCGGCAATTTTACGGTAATATTTCTAAACTGTTTATTATTTATATTATTTTTTTATGTTTTAGCAATACCAGGTTTGGTGTTTTACTAAAATTTTAAATTTGGAAAAACAAGACCCATTTAAAAAATACCCAGATTTCCCTTTAAGTCAGTGTTTAAGAAGATTCTGTTGATGAAATAAAACACTACTATATTTTAATCAATTTACTATGTTAGTCATACAAGAAAACAATACAGTAACCTTCCAAGGAAAACTTTTAAAAGCAGTTGTTAACCTGCATTATGAGCATAATTTGAAGAAAATGTTACAAAATTTAACATATAAAGTAAATCAATTTAATGTACAAACTCCACACATATAAAATAATTTGTTTACCATTTCTGGGAATCAAAACCATGAGGCATGACATCACATGAATCAAACACTCAAATTTAGGTCATGATCAATATGTATATAGTATAAATATAGGTTTGGATTTACAAAGGCATGAATGTAATATTTCATAATGCTTAATGTTTTTTTTTTATCTCCAGGACTAATGAACTTAATTAATAAATAATACATAATTGAATCAGTCAGAATGCTGTTTCTAATTCTCCTGTCCAGTGAGATCTGGAACTCCTGCACTTATACTGTATAAATCATCAGCTGCTGTGATTCTGTTCACCATTTGTGGAAATTTGCTCATCATCTCATTGTTTTATTTTAAGAAGCTTTACATGCCAACTCATATGTTAATACTCTCTCTGGATATATCCATTTTCTTAATTGGTGCTTAACCAATGTTTCCAATGTTTATCTAAGGACTCTATTGAGTCCTGCTGAAATCTTGGGTCTAATTACTGTATTGGATCAAAATTTTGATTTTGATTTTTAGTTCCATTATAATTGTGCTTCAATGCACAAAGCAAGGTGTAAAAAGGTATAGTTAATAAAGTTTGTTGTGGGCGAAGTGACTGGTTCACACAAAACCTCAAATTACGCTACATTAAATACTTTAGAAAATAGGAAGAACAAAGCCTGTGGACCAGGCCTTTCCATCCAGCATACATACAGTATCTGATCTATCTTCTGTATGATTAGGCAAAAATTCTCAAAATGTAAAACATGAGTTGGTTACCATGTATCAAACATCAAATAAACCATGCAGACCTCCCAAAAAAGTAAAATGCAGCATTTGGTATGCCAAGGTGCATCAGTGTCCATGGCAAAGGTCAATGGCACTTACAAAAAATAGACAAAATTTTGCACAGCTGCAAAATTATAATCAATCTTTTATTTTTAAGGAATTCAATATAATAATAAAAAGAAAATTTTACATGACCCATGGCAAGATATAAAACACAAAATAATGTTCAGAGGAAAACAAGGTTAAAAACAAGTGATCCTTTGTTGCGCATTAACAATTTAAGACCCTTTGTTGCACTAAGGTATGACTTCATATGACTCAGTCTTATAAATTTGGGGGTGGGATCAAGTTTTATAAAGTTTAAAAAACTGTTAAGTTCATGATTTCTTTCAATTAATTTGTAATATTTTAAATCCTTAAGACATAGGGCTGTATTAATGAATTTTTCCCAGCCTGCTCTTTATATTCTGCTGTATGCTGCTGCTGCTGCTGCGGTTCTGTTCACAGTGTGTGGAAATATGCTAGTCATCATCTCAGTTTTTCACTTCAAGGCGCTTCACACACCAACCAACATGCTTATACTCTCTCTGGCTTTAACAGATTTTTTAATTGGTGCTGTTGTGATGTTACCGATGTTTATCTGGGTTATTGAGTCCTGCTGGATTTTAGCATCTAGTTATTGTATGTGTATTTTATTTGTTGGCAGTGTTCTCGCAAGCGTATCTGTATATAACATTGTGCTGATTGCAGTAGATCGATACTTTGCTCTCTCAAACCCATTCCTCTACAGTAACATCATGTCTTTACATAAAATTCGACTTACACTTGTCTTTCACTGGTGTAGTTGGATGGTCTATAATTTGGCACTTTTCTACTTTAATGGAAACTTAAATCTTCTGTCCTGGAGAATGTTATCTACTAATGAATAATGCTTCAGTAATAAGCGATCTTGTGACAACATTAATGTTTCCATGCTCTGTTATTATTATACTGTACACTGGAGTGTTTGTGATTGCAAGGAAACATGCCACTGCAATCAGAGAGATTAATAATCTCACACGAGCTCAGACTCACACAAACTCCATCAGGTCTGAAAGAAAAGCAGCTAAGGTGCTTGGGATTTTAGTGGCTGTGTTTCTGACTTGTTTACTGCCATATTATATTTACAGTTTATCAAACTTTACAGATATAAAACCAGAAGGTTCCCAGATAGTTATGATTATGGTTTATATTAATTCAGCTATTAATCCAGTTATTTATGCTCTGTTTTACCGCTGGTTTAGAGTGTGTGTTAAAATAATTGTCACTCTGCAAATACTTCAGAACGATTCTTCCTTAATCAATGTTCTAACTTGAGTAAAATTTTACTTGTTGAGGATAAGGTTTTAAATATTATTGGTTAATTTTGAAATTGAATTCAGAAGCCTTATAATTTTTCTTTATCACCTTTGAATTTGTTATAAAATTTATCTTTCTGGGTTTTGTAAGAGGTGCCTAGGGCACCTCTCACCTGTTTTGTGTTTTAGTCTTGTTTAGTCTCGTTAATTAACGTTCCGTGGGTATTTATTTAGTTAATTAACGTCATCTTGTTATTGGTTTGTGTTGTGCACGTGGTCGGGTGTCGTTTGTATTTAGTTTCATTGTTTCTTGTCATCAGGGCTGGTTGTGTTTGATGTCACCGTGGTCATTGACGTACCTCTTGTTTTGTGGTGCACTGCACCTTTAATAAATTCTGTTCCCGCTACCTGCGTGCCTGGCTCCCTTCAGCGCGTTAATACGCCGGTTTTGCGCGTCCGATGCGCTTCCGCTTCTGCCCGAGGTAGACTACCGTGACAGTACAACCAGCCACTAGTAAATTTGGGGAGTCCAGAGCCCAGGTAAGCACTTCTTTAAATTTTTCTTTGCGGGGGGCGTATAGCCTCATACTCGCGGCGCGTTCCGCCGTGTCCGCGAGTGCGCTGCTATGCGCAGTCCGCCGTCCCGGAGCCGTAAGGACGGCCCGAACTATGTAATGTCTATGTACGATTATGACTCTGATGATGAATGGTTGTGGAGGTACGGGTACGAAGCGCTCTGCGCTGAGGAGGGTTTGGACTTGGTTCCGATCTCCGATGACGAGGGCGAATCGTACCTGTATGGGCATATTCTGCCCATACGGACCCTCCTCAACTCTGAGGAGTTCTGGACGGACGCTCCGGTCCAGTTTGTTAAACCCCACGTGGCGAGATCCGGACGCAGAGCGCGCCGGCGCGGTGCTAAGTCACGGCGTGCGCGCTGCGCGGCTGCCGAGCGCGGTACGTCTGCCGCGGGGCGGTCACGTGACGCGCCCGCATCGGACCGCGCTGTGTCTGGATCGCGCTGCGAGGGGGCGGTGCCGGAGCCAACACTCGGGGGGGTAGATGTAGATCCATGTGGCGTTAGGATGGTGTGTCCCCCTGTCTCGTGTGTCCAGTCCGTCTTCCCCACGTCTGATATGTCAATGTGTTTGGGCAATGCGGGGGGTGTGTATATGTTCTGTGTGCAGGATGGAGCGCCCGAGGTGCCGGCCGAGGTCCGCCCAGTGTGCGTGCCCGCCGAGGTCCTGCGAGGGTGTGAACCCGCAGAGGTCCGCCCAGCGTGCGTGCCCGCCAAGGTCCTGCCAGGGTGTGAACCCGCAGAGGTCCGCCCAGTGTGCGTGCCCGCCAAGGTCCTGCCAGCATGCGTGCCCAAGGTCCTGCCAGGGTGTGAACCCGCAGAGGTCCGCCCAGCGTGCGTGCCCGCCAAGGTCCTGCCAGCATGCGTGCCCAAGGTCCTGCCAGGGTGTGAACCCGCAGAGGTCCGCCCAGCGTGCGTGCCCGCCAAGGTCCAGCCAGCATGTGTGCCCGCCGAGGTCCAGCCAGCATGCGTGCCCGCCGAGGTCCTGTCAGCACAAGAACCCATGTCCAGGGGCGTCACGCCGCCCGTACCGAAGCCCAGGGGCGTCACGCCGCCCGTACCGAAGCCCAGGGGCGTCACGCCGCCCGTTCCGAAGCCCAGGGGCGTCACGCCGCCCGTTCCGAAGCCCAGGGGCGTCACGCCGCCCGTTCCGAAGCCCAGGGGCGTCACGCCGCCCGTTCCGAAGCCCAGGGGCGTCACGCCGCCCGTTCCGAAGCCCAGGGGCGTCACGCCGCCCGTTCCGAAGCCCAGGGGCGTCACGCCGCCCGTTCCGAAGCCCAGGGGCGTCACGCCGCCCGTTCCGAAGCCCAGGGGGCGTCACGCCGCCCAGCCCGAGCAGCAGGGGCCGCACGCCGCCCAGCCCGAGCAGCAGGGGCCGCACGCTGCCCAGCCCGAGCAGCAAGGACCGCACGCCGCCCAGCCCGAGCAGCAAGGACCGCACGCCGCCCAGCCCGAGGTCCAGGGGCAGCACGCCGCCCAGCCCGAGGTCCAGGGGCAGCACGCCGCCCAGCCCGAGGTCCAGGGGCAGCTCGCCGCCCAGCCCGAGCAGCAAGGACCGCACGCCGCCCAGCCCGAGCAGCAGGGGCCGCACGCCACGCGCCACGCCGCCAGGGGGCGCCCGCCTCGCCACGCCGCCACGGGGCGTCCGCCTCGCCGCGCCCAACGTGGGCGTCCACCGGACCACGCAGCCAGAGGGCGCCCGCCTCGCCACGCCGCCAGGGGGCGTCCGCCTCGCCACGCCGCCAGGGGGCGTCCGCCTCGCCGCGCCCAACGTGGGCGTCCACCGGACCACGCAGCCAGAGGGCGTGGCCCACTTCTGATCCGCCGTGGGCGTCCACCTGACTTTGCAGCCAGAGGGCGTGGCCCACTCCTCGTCCGCCGAAGCCGTCCACCGGACTACGCTGTCAGAGGGCGTGGCCCACTTCTGATCCGCCGTGGGCGTCCACCTGACTTTGCAGCCAGAGGGCGTTCGGCACGCCTCACCCGCAGAGGGCGTCCACCCGAGGGCGCTCAAGGAGGGCGGAGGACCCCCCCCCCCCCCCCGGGACTGTTATGTTTTTTTTTCTTGGTCGCGTCCCTCCGTTGCGCGACCGCTGGGGCGGGGGTAATGTAAGAGGTGCCTAGGGCACCTCTCACCTGTTTTGTGTTTTAGTCTTGTTTAGTCTCGTTAATTAACGTTCCGTGGGTATTTATTTAGTTAATTAACGTCATCTTGTTATTGGTTTGTGTTGTGCACGTGGTCGGGTGTCGTTTGTATTTAGTTTCATTGTTTCTTGTCATCAGGGCTGGTTGTGTTTGATGTCACCGTGGTCATTGACGTACCTCTTGTTTTGTGGTGCACTGCACCTTTAATAAATTCTGTTCCCGCTACCTGCATGCCTGGCTCCCTTAAGCGCGTTAATACGCCGGTTTTGCGCGTCCGATGCGCTTCCGCTTCTGCCCGAGGTAGACTACCGTGACAGGTTTATATTTTAAATTTTTTAAATTAAATTTTTATAAGCCTACATGTTTCAAATACTCCTGTTCATGGAATCATATGCTTAATGCATTTTTAATAGGTACTTTAATATGTTCATTAATGTTTTAAATGTACATTAAATAACATTTTTTAAAAGTATTGTACACATTTTAATTATTATTTATAAGATTTACAGCAATATCTGTGAACTTTCCATATGTACATTTGGAAATGTTAACTTAATATATACATTTTATCTAACTACTTAATGATGAATTAAAAAGTACTTTGTAAAATTGTAAATACTAACATTACAGCATTAAACCACAGTGCAATCTAATATAATGTGCTTAATGTTAAATGTATATCTAAATAATTAATCTAAATTACATTACACTAGATCATTTAATAGACAATTTTTATAACTTCAATTCTAAAGGATAAATCTAGTATTTAGATGATATATAATATAACTCTGTGATGAAATTAAATACACCTTCAAATTGAAGTTTCCACTCTAGTTGGAATATAGTTCTTTTAGAATTTGGAACTCTGTACTCTCTTTGGGCATCACATCTGTGATTGTCAACTTCGTGAAGTAGTCCATAGCTACTAGGACATCACAAATGTTTTTTTGTGTTATTTTAGGCCCTTTAATGCACTAAGGTATGACATCATATGACTGTCTGTTACATTTGTGGGCGTGATCAAGTTTTATAAAGTATAAAAACTGTTAGGTTCATGGTCTCATTTAGTTTATTTGTAATTTAACTCCTTGAGATATAGGATTATATTAATGAATCTTACAGAGTTGAATCAGTTCAATCGCTGTCTCTACATCTCCTGTCCAGGGAGATCTGGATCGCCTGCTCTTTATATTCTGCTGTATGCTGCTGCTGCTGTTGTGGTTCTGTTCACAGTGTGTGGAAATATGCTTGTCATCGTCTCAGTTTTTCACTTCAAGGCGCTTCACACACCAACCAACATGCTTATCTCTCTCTGGCTATAACTGATTTTTTAATTGGTGCTGTAATAATGTTACCAACATTTATCTGGGTTATTGAGTCCTGCTGGATTTTAGCATCTAGTTACTGCATGTGTATTATATTTGTTGGAAGTTTTCTGGCAAGCGTATCCATATATAACATTGTGCTGATCGCAGTGGATAGATACTTTGCTCTCTCAAACCCATTCCTTTACAATAACATCATGTCCTTTCAGAAAATGCAAGTTATAATTGTTTTGCACTGGTGTGTGTGCTTGCTATACAATTCAACAATTTTTTATTTTAATGGAAACTTTAATCTATTTACAGTCTGTCCTGGAGAATGTTATCTTCTAGTAAATAATGCTTCTGTAATAAGTGATCTTCTAATAACACTGATTTTCCCATGTTCTTTAATAATTATACTGTACACTGGAGTGGTTGTGATTGCTAGGAAACATGCCACTGCAATAATCTTACACGATCTCAAACTCACACAAACTCCATCAGGTCTGAAAGAAAAGCAGCTAAGGTGCTTGGGATTTTAGTGGCTGTGTTTCTGACCTGTTTACTTCCATATTTCATTTACAGTTTATTATCAAACTTTACAGATATAAGAACAGAAGTTACTCAGATAGTCATTACTGTGCTTTATTTTAATTCCTCTATTAATCCGTTGTTTATGCTCGTTGTTTATGCTCTGTTTTACCGCTGGTTTAAAAGATGTGTTAAAATAATCATCACTCTGCGAATACTCCAGAATGATTCCTCATTAATTAATGTTCTAACTTGAGTAAAAATGTTCACTTGTTGACTTTAAAATACAACACTGTACATTTAAATATGAAGTATTAATTATTAGTATATAATTATGATTATAATTATAAAAGTTAATTAAAAACCCATTGAGTAATCAATAAATATTTAAATTATTTTTCTGGGGTTATACTTTTACAAATTCTGTAGGCCCACGTGTTACAAAAATCCAAATACAGGGTTTGAGAATTGTCATTGCCAACTCATTTAATATGCTTTCTAATGAGCACTCTAAAATGATTATTAACAAATATGAAAAAAACCAAATAACAATATAACAAATAAAAAATAACTAAATTTTTACAGGAAGGCAGCAATATATGTGACCTTTACACATTTACATTTTAGAATGTTAAATATATTTTATATTTTATCTAAATCCTAAATGATGAATCTAAATGTGCTTTGTAAAACTGAGTTTGAAGCTTCTCAAAATAAAGCACAGGGAATGGATTATATTTACTGTAAAACAGAATAAAATAATACAGCAATATGTTAATTGTTTTGTCAGTGGTCTGGTGTGTGTGATATTATAGAGCCCTTCCTAGGGTGGAAGGTGAAAAACACCCTGGACAGCTTTTATCTTTTTACAGTTTGTCCTGGAGAATGTTACGTTATCCTAAATCATGTCTCAGTAATAATTGATTTCGTAACAACATTGATTTTTCCATTTTCTGTTATAATTATACTGTACACCGGCGTGTTTATAATCGCTAAGAAACATGCCACTACAATAAGAGAGATTAAAAATCTCACACAATCTCAAACTCGAACAAAATCCAACAGGTCTGAAAGAAAAGCAGCTAAAGTTCTTGGGATTTTAGTGGCTGTGTTTCTGACATGTTTACGTCCATAATGTACAGTATAAACACTTTATCAAACTTTACAAATATAAAACTAGAAGGAGTTAAAATATGTATTATTGTGGCTTACATTAATTCCTCTATTAATCCAGTTATTTATGATCTGTTTTACCCTGGTTTAAAAAGATGTGTTAAAATAATTCTTTCTCTGTGAATATTTAAAATGGATTCTTCATTAATTAATGTTCTTTCTTGAGTGAAAACACTTTTATTTTACCTGTTATTTTCTAAATTCTAAAACTGTATATTTAACACCTAATTAGACTCCTATATGATTGTGCTTTTTTATGAATTCAAATCCTAAAACTGATTAAATGCAAAATTCATGACTCCTATTAAGTTATATAATGACATTTGAATTAAACATTTCACCACATGCACCAGAAATGACTATTTTTAAAATGTATTGTTGATTTCTAATTTACAGCAATATATTTAATGTATTTGCAAAAAATATATAGTTTTTTTTAAATCTGAATAAAATTTTAAATCTAAAGTTAATAAATTAATATTAAAATGTTACATTTGAATATCACATATGTGAATATTTAATCTAATTTATAAATATCAAATGGTAAATTGTTTATTCTATGTATTTTGTGTAAATCACTCTCTCATCTTATCTCATTATCTTCTGTTTAATCCTCTACACCTCCTCTAAAATGTTTTTTTTTTTTCCTGCAGGCCTTATAAACTGAATTAATAAATAATACAGAATTGAATCAGTCAGAATGCTCACTTCTCCTGTCCAGTGAAATCTGGATATCTTGCACTTTATAGTCTACTGTATAAATCAGCTGCTGTAATTCTGTTCATGATGTTTGGACATTTGCTCATCTTGGTGTTTCATTTTAAGAAGCTTTACATGCTTTACCAATGTTTCCAACATTTATCTGAGCTATTGAGTTCTGCTGAATTCTTGGGTCTGATTACTGGATCAAAATTTTGCTCTCGCAAACCCTTTTTAGTTCCATTATAGCTGTGCTTAAATGCACAAAGCAAGGTGAATCTGAAGAATCGGATAAATAAATAAAAAAAATTCCCATGTCTTTACATTTACATTTAGCAGATGCTTTTATCCAAATCGACTTACAAATGAGAACACCACAAGTCAGTAGTTATGAAGAAAACAAGCTACACGATCTACATCACTGTCATTATCCAGAACAACCAAAAACAGCATGAAGCGTGCTATGCCGGTCTCATAGTGTGAGTGCACCATTACGTTGATTCTCTTCAAAACTAAAGAAACTCAGGATATTGTAGTGATTTACTCTTCTGTTGAGCTTCATCTTCATCGGAGACTCCAACATGTGTAGTTTCAGGTGGTGAATCATCACCGTGGTGCTCCGCGGAGATCAGATCATTTTCACAGAGCTTGCATGTTACATGTTCTTTAGTTGTGTGAACTGTGAAGTGCTCCCACGGTTTTGAAGCTTTTTTCTGCGTTGGCTGTGTTTCATTTGTACGATTTATCAACTTTGTTTTGCAGATTACACCTCCGCCTCATTCTGTGCAACCCGCTATTTTTTTTCCAGCGTTGTTGAAGCGCTGCAGGTGACGTAAGCAGTTACGACATTGCGAGTAAAGCAGAAATCATGTCACCCAACCGATTTTATCGATTCGTTTTTGCAGCCCTAAAATAAACTAAGCAGACCTACTAACAAAAAAGTAAAATACAGCATCCATGGTGAAACTGGGGTACATCAGTGCCCATGGCAGAGGTCATTTGCATATACCAAACATATACAAATTTTTGCACAGCTGCAAAACTACAACAAATAATTTTAGATTTTCAAAAAAATTTATATCATGATAAAAATAACGTGTGACATGATATAAACTAACTATAAACTATAAAACACAGGAAAATAGGTTTATCAAACAAGACAATTTTAGGCCCTTTAATGCACTTTTTATTGATATAAATATTGTGCTTTTTTATGAATTCAAATCCTAAAACTGATGCAAAACTAAAAAAAAAAATAAATGCAAAATTCATGACTCCTATAAAAGTACATGTAACGAGCACCTGCGGCACCTGTCCCTCGTTTTCGGTTCTCATTATCTCACTTGGGTGATTGGTTGGGTTTGTCACGTGTTTAGTTGGGTTTCTATTTAGTCTGTTTTCTCCCGTAAGTCTGAGCACGTCTTTGGTTTGTGGTTATACTACCCAACGTTACGTTTGTTTGTTTATCCCCGTTCTGTTGGTGCTTCGGCACCATCTTTTAATAAATTCAGTTTGGTTTTTATCCCGGTGTTCCAGTTGCCTCCTTCCCGCATTTCTGCCACGGTGTGTCGCTGCGCGGGCGTTCTGCGCAGGTCACATTCATGGGAGCGTCTCCCTCCGTCTAGACCGGCGGACGCTGTGGTCTACGCGTCGCCGGATCCCGGGAGACGCTCATTATGCGCGAGCGGCGTCCGCGATTTCCCGGCGGAGCCGCTCAACTCTGGGGGACTACGGACATTCGTGACAGTACATAACCACATTTGAATTAAACATTTCACCACATGCATCAGAAATTACAATTTTAAAAATGTATTGTTGATTTCTAATTTACAGTAATATATTTAATGTATTTGAAAAAAAAGTTTTTTTTTTAATCTGAATGAAATTTAAAATCTAAAATTAATAAATTAATATTAAAATGTTATATTTGAATATCACATATGTGAATATTTAATCTGGGCGGCACGGTAGCTTAGTGGTTAGCACGTTCGCCTCTCAGCGATAGGGATTCCCGGTTTGAATCCCCATCTGGGTGGAGTTTCCATGTTCTCCCCGTGTCCGTGTGGGTTTCCTCCGGGTTCTCCGGTTTCCTCCCACAGTCCAAAAACATGGATGAAGTCAATTGAGTTCTCCAAATTCCACCATATAGAGTGTGTACAGTATGTGTGTGTGTCTGTGTAAGTGAGTGTGTGCCCAACGATAGATTGGCACCCTGTCATGGGTGTATCTGCCCAGCGCCCGAAACGTTCTCCCCTGGATGGGCATGGGGAACCCCACCGCGAACCTAATATAGGATAAAGCGGAAGATAATGGATGGATGGATGAAATATTTAATCTAATTCATAAATATCAAATGGTAAATTGTTTATTCTATGTATTTTGTGTAAATCACGCTCTCATCTTATCTCATTATCTTTTGTTTAATCCTCTACACCTCCTCTAAAATGCTTTTTTTTCCTGCAGACCTTATAAACTGAATTAATAAATAATACAGAATTGAATCAGTCAGAATGCTCACTTCTTCTGTCCAGTGAAATCTGGATATCTTGCACTTTATAGTCTACTGTATAAATCAGCTGCTGTAATTCTGTTCACTATGTGTTGTAATTTGCTCATCTTAGTGTTTCATTTTAAGAAGCTTTACATGCTTTACCAGTGTTTCCAACGTTTAGCTGAGCTATTGAGTTCTGCTGAATTCTTAGGTCTGATTACTGGATAAAAATTTTGCTCTTTGCAAACCCTTCTTAGTTCCATTATAGTTGTGCAGATGCACATTTAGCAGATGCTTTAATCCAAATCGACTTACAAATGAGAACACCACAAGTCAGTAGTTATAAAGAAAACAAGCTACACTTTAGAATTATTAAGAAAGTCAATAAATGTCTGGTTTTATTTACAGTATGAGTTTAAGTCATCCAAATAGCCCAAAGAGCAAATAAACACAAATCTCAAACACACTGGCACAATATGTAGCATAGTGTGAAAAAAATACTAAATTACATAAATTTGTGTAGCTGTAATATGTTACCTAATCCCTGTCACTCCCATAGAGTGCAGTGTCTTCACTCATATTTTGTCAAAGAATTAAAACGTGAAGCTTGATCATTAATTACCACCATTGTGAAGAGGTTTTATGTATTTATAAAGCACATTTAAACACTGCTTAAGCTAATTAAACAAAAATATAAAGTAACACACGTTCTACATCACTGTCATTATCCAGAACAACCAAAAACAGCATGAAGCGTGCTATGCCGGTCTCATAGTGTGAGTGCACCATTACGTTGATTCATTTCAAAACTAAAAAAACTCATAATATTGTAGTGATTTACTCTTCTGTTGAGCTTCATCCTCATCGGTGACTCCAACATGTGTAGTTTCAGGTGGTGTATCATCACCGTGGTGCTCCACGCAGATCAGATCATTTTCACAGAGCTTGCATGTTACACGTTCTTTAGTTGTGTGAAGTGTGAAGTACTCCCGTAGTTTTGATTATTTAAACGGAAGCTTTTTTTTCTGCGTCGGTTGTGTGTCATTTGTACGATTTATCAACTTTGTTTCGCAGATTCCCCGTCCGCCTCGTTTTGTGCAAGCCACTATATTTTTTCCAGCTTTGTTGAAGCGCTGTAGGTGACGTAAGCGGTTCAAAATTGTGAGTAACGTGGAAATCATGCGACCTAACGAATCGATAACGAAATTCGTTATCGACACTTTTCATAATCGATTTTATCGATTCATTTTTGCAGCCCTAAAATAAACTAAACAGACCTACAAACAAAAAAAACTAAAAATACAGCATCCGTGGTGATACTGGGGTACATCAGTGCCCATGGCAGAGGTCATTTAAATATACCAAACAAAACTACAACAAATAATTTTAGATTTTCAATAAATTTTATATCATGATAAAAATAATGTGTGACATGATTCAGTGGCAAATTATAAAACACAAAATAATGTTTAAAGAAAAAGAGTTTTATCAAACAAGTAAACCTTTGTTGCTTTAACTATTTTAGGCCCTTTAATGCACTAAGGTATGACATCATGTGACTCAGTCTGTTACATTTGTGGGCGTGATCAAGTTTTATAAAGTATAAAAACTGTTAGGTTCATGTTCTCATTTAGTGTATTTGTAATTAACTCCTTGAGATGTAGGACTGTTTAAATGAATCTTATAGAGCTGAATCAGTCTGATCGATGTCTCTACATCTCCTGTCCTGGGAGATCTGGATCGCCTGCTCTTTATATTCTGCTGTATGCTGCTGCTGCTGCTGTGGTTCTGTTCACATTGTGTGGAAATATGCTTGTCATCGTCTCAGTTTTTCACTTCAAGGCGCTTCACACAACAACCAACATGCTTATACTCTCTCTGGCTATAACTGATTTTTTAATTGGTGCTGTAGTAATGTTACCAACGTTTATCTGGGTTATTGAGTCCTGCTGGATTTTAGCATCTAGTTACTGTATGTGTATTATATTTGCTGGAGGTGTTCTTGCAAGCATATCCATATATAACATTGTGCTGATCGCAGTGGATCGATACTTTGCTCTCTCAAAACCATTCCTCTACAATAACATCATGTCTTTTTAGAAAATGCAAGTTATCATTGTTTTTCACTGGTGTGTGTGCTTGTTATACAATTCAACAATTTTTTATTTTAATGGAAACTTTAATCTATTTACAGTCTGTCCTGGAGAATGTTATCTTCTAGTAAATAATGCTTCTGTAATAAGTGATCTTCTAATAACACTGATTTTCCCATGTTCTTTAATAATTATACTGTACACTGGAGTGGTTTTGATTGCTAGGAAACATGCCACTGCAATCAGAGAGATTAATAATCTTACACAATCTCAAATTCACACAAACTCCATCAGGTCTGAAAGAAAAGCAGCTAAAGTGCTTGGGATTTTAGTGGCTGTGTTTCTGACCTGTTTACTTCCATATTTCATTTGCAGTTTATTATCAAACTTTACAGATATAAAAACAGAAGGTACTCAGATAGTCATGATTGTGGTTTATTTTAATTCCTCTATTAATCCGGTTATTTATGCTTTGTTTTACCGCTGGTTTAAAAGATGTGTTAAAATAATCATCACTCTGCGAATACTCCAGAATGATTCCTCATTAATTAATGTTCTAACTTGAGTAAAAATGTCCACTTGTTGACTTTAAAAGACAACACTGTAGTTTTAAATATGAAGTATTAATAATTAGTATATAATTAATATTTTAATTACAAAAGTTAATTCAAAACCCATTGAATAATCAATAAATATTCAATTTCATTTTCTGGGGTTATACTTTTACAAATTCTGTAGGCCCACCTGTTACAAAAATCCAAATCCGTGGTTTGAGAATTGTCAGTGCAAACTCATTTAATATGCTGTCTAATGTCCACTCTAAAATTATTATTAACAATAAAGAAAAAAAATCTAATAACATTTAAAAAAATAATTTTTAATGATTTTTACAGGATGGCAGCAATATTTGTGACCTTTACATATTTACATTTTAGAATGTTAACTTAATATATTTTATATTTTATCTAAATCCTAAATGAAGAATCTAAATGTGCTTTGTAAAATTGAGTTTGAAGCTTGTCAAAATAAAGCTCAGGTAAGGGATTATATTTACTGTAAAACAGACAAAAGTATACAGCACAATGTTGATTGTTTTTCCAGTGGTCTGGTGTGTGTGATATAGAGACTTTCCAAGGGTGGAAGGTGAAAAACATCCTGGACAGGTTGCATCTCAAGGCAGACTGAGACATTTATGCATATGTTTACTTGGGCACAGTTCATTATGCACCTAGCATGTGTTTGGACTGTTGTGAAAAACAAGACCTATACACAGACACAAAAAAAAATTTCTAAATCCACACAGACAAGATCTTGTCTGCATTTATTTGGGGTGTGGTAGCTCAGTGCTTAGGGCATTGGGCTATCAATTTGAAGGTTGGGGGTTCAAATCCCAGGTCCACTGAAGTTACCAATGTGGGTCCTTGAGTCAGTCCCTTAACCCAAAGTCACTTTGGATAAAAGCATCTGCTAAATGACCAAATGTAATGTAATGTAATGTTTCAAACCCAGGACCATATTCACTGCATTACACCACAGTGAAACCGTGGTGTAATGCGTTACATTACACCACTGAAACCTAACAAAACTTACTGTGAATGTTAAATGCAAATCTAAGTGTAAATCAAAAATCCTAAAGGTTATATCTATTTTATTTGCCCATACCTAAATAGAAACTTGAAATGTTAAAATCTAAAGTTTTTTGGTGAAAATTTATAATTAAGTATTATGCAATATCAACCCGTCATTAGAAGAATTACTCAAGTGAATATGCAATTGGTATTCCTTAGGTGATTAGATAGTGTGTGACTGCTTCACTGACAGTTAATTTCATCTGTTGGCTGTCAACATGTTCAGTAATTTGGTATCATGTTTAAACTTCACTATATAAGAAAGTGTATCGAGACACCTCTTAATCATTAAATTATATGGGGCAACAAAATGGAGCATTCAATTTAATACTGATTGTTAAGAAACATGTCAATGGAATCAAGTTCAATAATCTCACACAATATCAAACTCACACAAACTCAATCAGATATGAGAAAAAAGTGCTCAGAATTTTAGTGACTATATTTCTAACACTTTTACTGCCATATTTTATGTATAATTTCATTTCTAATTTCACTAAAGCAAAGCTACAAGGAATTCAGATAATCATGATTTAGGTTTATAATAATTCCACTATTAAGTCAGTTAATATGCTCGGTTTTATTTCTGGTTTAAACGGTGTGTTAAAATGTTTATTTCCCTGCAAATATAAAAAAAGGATTCTTTATAAATTAACACTGACCATATACTTATACTTACACTGGAGTGTTTTTGATTGCTAAGAAACATGCCACTGCAAGCAGAGAGATAAATAATTTTAGACGATCTCAAACTAACTAAATCTCCATCAGGTCTGAAAGAAAAGCAGCTAAAGTGCTTGGGATTTTAGTGGCTGTGTTTCTGGCCTGTTTACTGCCATACTTTATTTACAGTTTATTATCAAACTTTACAAATTTAAAACTAGAAGGTATTCAGATAGCTGTGGTTTATATTACTTCTTATATTAATCCTGTAATTTATGCCCCATTTTATCCCTGGTTTAGAAAATGTGTTAAAATAATTATTTCTCTGCAATTTTTTAAAAAGGATTCTTCATTAATTAATGTTTTAACATAGATAAAAAAAATTGAATGTTTAACCTGCTGATATTAAAATTTTTCTTGCTGATGTATAATAAAATCATTATTTTGGGGATCTAATATTAAGAAAAATATTGTTGTGCTATTGTTATTGCTTAATATATTGTTATATAAAAATGTGGCAAATTTACTATGCTAAATGTAATCAATAAATAATAACGTAAAATATATAAGTGCAAATCCAAAATGGTAAATTTAAATATTAAATTGTAATTTTAAACATTTTATATAAATCCTAATTATCAAACGTAAATGTGCTCTGTAAAGAAAGTATAAAGAATAAAGATTCAGGAACTCATCCCAGGGCTTATATTAAAACGTGGGAAAACATTTTGAACAGACTACATTGAAAATCAGAGTAACAATCACATTTACAAATACACTGACATACACAGTTCACCTTCCAGCATATTTTTGGATTGTGGGGGGAAAAAAAAGTCTTATTCCGAAGAGTATACACACAAACACTACAAAGATGAAAAACTGAACCCAGAACCTACCTTGCAACACAATTTAAAGTAAAATAAATAATAAAAATAAAAAATGTATTTAAAAAAATACAACCTGTTATTTGGACATACAAAATGTCAAAATGTCTTTTGGCCTCTATTTCTTTTGTTAAAACTTTATTAATAAGACTAAAACTGATGGAAAAAAGAGCAAAACTAATTTTTTTTTAAATATATATTATTTGTAATTCTTTGACCAATTAATTGCTGCTATTTTGTGTCTAGATCATTTTTCATTCATTCATTCATTATCTCCCGCTTTATCCTCTATTAGGGTCGCGGTGGGGTTCCCCATGCCCATCCAGGGGAGAACATCTCAGGCGCTGGGCAGATAGACCCAGGACAGGGCGCCAATCCATCGCTGGGCACACACTCACTCACACAGACACACTCTATATGGGGCAATTTTTGAGAATTCAAAAGACTTGATCCATGTTTTTAGACTGTGGGAGGAAAGCGGAGAACCCGGAGGAAACCCACGCGGACACGGGGAGGACATGGAAACTCCACCCAGATGGGGATTCGAAGCGCTGAGAGGCGAACGTGCTAACCACTAAGCCACCGTGCCGCCTAGATCATTTTTCCCTCAAGAAATGTATATTTAACCTGTTCAATATATATTTAACCTAATAACATAATAATGTAAGAGAAAAAAAAATATTTAAATTTGCAGCAAGTCTATTTAAAAGGGACTATAAAATGCACACAATGTTTCTTAAGTATTTATTTTAATGTGACAAATATTTAACATAAAAATTACAAATTTATGATAGGGTTAAATAAAGTTGACTATTCTGTTGGCTCAAGTTGAAGGGTAATGTTTCTCATCTCATTATCTTCTACTTAATCCTTTTCTTTGGTCACGGGAGGGTTTCCTATGCCCATCCACAGGAGAACGTTTGAGGTGCTGTGCAGTTTATATTTAGTTAGTTCCTTTTACATTGTTCCCTCATGATCAGAACGCACATAAAACCACCAATGAGCAGGAATTATTTGGATAGTGGATAAATTTCAGCACTGCTTAATAAATAAAATAAAATAAAAACTTAATATGTCAATGATGGATTAAAAAAATGTCTACTAACTAAAAATACCCTGTTCTTCCTGGTGTTGTCTTGTAGAATAGGTCTTGTAGAATAGGTCTCTTGTAGGTTACTCAAAATGAGCATTTTTGTTAGATGCTATTGATAAAAACTCAAAAATAATGTACATAAAATATATGAACACAAAACAAATCAACTTCTGTTTCTAGGTAACTATTTTAAGCCCTTTGTTGCACTGAGATATGACATCATATAGCTTGGTCATCAAAACTGGGGGTGTGATCAATTTTTTTAAAGGTATAAAAGCTCTGAGGTATATCTTTTTCTTCAGTAAGATAAAATGTCTTTCTATATTTAATGTTTTTTTTTTAATCCTGTACACTTTATAAACTGTATTAATGAATTTAACAGAGTTAAATCAGTCAGATCGCTGTCTCTACATTACCTGTCCAAAAAGATCTGGATCTCCTGCACTTTATATGCTGCTGTATGTATCTTCAGCTGCTGTGATTTTGTTCACAGTGTGTGGAAATCTTTTCGTCATCATTTCAGTATTTCACTTTAAGCAGCTCCACACACCGAGTAATATGCTTATTCTGTCTCTGGCTGTAACAAATTTTTTAATTGGTGCTTTACTGATGCCACCATTGTACATCTGGATTATTGAATCCTGCTGGATTATTGGGGCTGATTATTGCATGTCCACCATTTTTGCAAGCTCTTTTCTTGTGTGTTTATCCATATATCATGTTGTCTTGATTGCAGTGGATAGATGTTTTGCTCTCTTAAACCCATTCTTCTACACTAACACCATGTCCATGAAGAAAATGCGAGTTATTATTGTATTTCAATGGTGTCTATGGATGGGTTACAGTTCAGCACTACTGTATTTTAATAGAAAACGTAATTTAGTTATCTGTCCAGGGGAATGTTACATTATTATGAATAATGTCTCGGTCATAATTAATCTTGCAATAATATTGATTTTTCCCTGCTCTGTTATAATTATATTGTACACTGCAGTGTTTGTGATTGCTAAAAAACATGCAACTGCAATCAGAGAGAACAATAATCTTACAAGATCTCAAACTTACACAAATTCCATTAGGTCTGAAAGAAAATCAACCAAAGGACTTGGGCTTTTAGTGGCTGTGTTTCTGGTATGTTTACTTCCATATTTTATTTACAGCTTATTTTCCAACTTTAACTTTAGTGATTCAAAGCTAGAAGGTATTCCAATAGTCATGACTGTGATTTACATTAATCCGACAATTAATCCAGTTATTTATGCTCTGTTTTATCCCTGGTTTAGGGTGTGCGTTAAATTAATTATTACTTTGCGAATTTTTCAGACTGGTTCTTCATTAATTAACGTTCTTTCTTGATAATCAGATCAACCATTTTACCCTAGGAAATTATAACACTGTTTAACAAATGCTTGAAGAGGCCTTCAGCTCTTAAATTAAAGTGTTTTATATAAATTTTTATATTACGTTTATACCTAATTTAGCCAGTTAGACTGTGCTTTACTGACAGTTTATGCTCTGTTTTATCCCTGGGTTAGAAGATGTGTTAAAATAATTCTGTCTCTGCAAATAATCAAAATGCATTCTTCATTAATTATAGTTCTATCCTGAGTGATTACTTTTGTGTTTTACCTGCTAATTTAAAAACTAAAACATATTAAACTTATTAACGGCGGCACGGTGGCTTAGTGGTTAGCACGTTCGCCTCTCAGCGCTAGGGATTCCCGGTTCGAATCCCCATCTGGGTGGAGTTTCCATGTTCTCCCCGTGTCCGCGTGGGTTTCCTCCGGGTTCTCCGGTTTCCTCCCACAGTCCAAAAACATGGATCAAGTTAATTGAGTTCCCTAAATTGCCCCATATAGAGTGTGTTTGAGTGTGTGAGTGTACCCAGCGATGGATTGGCGCCCTGTCCTGGGTGTATCTGCCCAGCGCCCGAGACGTTCTCCCCTGGATGGGCATGGGGAACCCCACCGCGACCCTAATAGAGGATAAAGCGGGAGATAATGAATGAATGAATGAATATTAAACTTATTAATTATATTTATTTAATTAATATTATGAATCTAAATCTACAACCCAAAAAAGTAGTATTTAAATTCAATTATTTACAAAGCCTTGTGAAGTTACATATTATATATATATATATATATATATATATATATATATATATATATATATATATATATATATATATATATTTTTTTTTTTTTTTTTTTTTTTTTTTTTTTTTTTTTATTTTATTTATTTATTTTTTTTTTTATTCATTTTAGTGGTTGCTAAACCATATCAGTTTTGTTGGGGTACTGAAGCCTTGATTTTTCCATGTTCTGTTATAATTATACTGTATACTGGCATGAAGAAACATGCAACTACAATTAGATTAATAATCTCTAATAATGAAACAACAATGAAAGAAGATGGAGAAATGCAAACGCTAAACAGCAGACTTCGTGTCAACATCAGACTGTTGGATGTAAGTGGTACTTATTTGGCAAGTAATAATGATTTGGTGATTCTGGCTTGTTTTTTTTTTTTATCACTTTTAACTTACATGATTTGTCATTAACGATGGCATCACAATACAACAGTACCACAATAAACTAAGCTCTATAAAACAATCTATTTTTTTAACAATTGTATGGAAGGTGCTTAATTTTAAACATCAATGGAAATAAAATTGAAGGAAGCACCTATGTTGAAGGATTAAGTGTCTTAATCCTATATAGATTATAAGAAATAGACATTTGAGTGTATGAATAAATCACGAAAGCTGTAGCACTTTCTCTAGTTGGTACCAGTTAATTGTACAGCTGTATGTTAATGTGTTTTATTTACTTTTACAATAAAACATTAATAAAAACTTTGACAAGTTTTGACAACTTGATTAGTTGAATTAGTTGTGTAAACTAGACGGTAGTTTAGAATTATCATTAACTATAACAGGTCCTTTGTTGCTCTGAGACCTGTTGGTACATGTTTTTATTTTATTTTATTTTTTTATTCTGTTGATTTTATTAATGGTATTGATGAATATTACAAAGCTGAATCAGTCAGATCGCTGTCTCTGCATTCTACATCTCCTGTCCAGAAAAAAACGCATCCCCAGGATTTTTTATTCTGCTGTATGTACTTGCAACTGCTTTTGTTCTATTTACAGTGTGTGGAAATATGCTCATAATTATCTCAGTTATTCACTTTAAGCAGCTTCACACATCGTGCAACATGCTCAAACTGTCTCTGACTATAACATATTTCTTAATCTGTGCTTTTGTGATGGTTCCGATAGTTATCTGGGTTATAAGATAAGATAAGATAAAGCTTTATTTGTCCCACAATGGGGAAATTCACAATTTTGAGAAACTCAAATAAACTCAAATATTGAGTCCTGCTGGATTATTGGATCAAATTACTAATGTTTATTATATTAGTTGGCACTGTGCTTGGATGCTTATCTATAATCAACATAGTCCTGATTGCAGTGGATCGATATTTTGCTCTTTCCAACCCCTTTGTCTACATTAACATCATGTCTTTAAGGAAAATACAAGTTTTCACTTTCTCTGGGTGAGCTACAGTTTAACAATTTTGTTAATTAAGGGAAACTTTAATTTATTTACAGTCTGTCCTGGAGAATGAAGCTTATTTAGAATGAAGTTCCAATAATAATTGATATTACAGCCTTAATTTTTCCTATGTTCTGTTATAATTATATTGTACACAGGAGTGTTTGTTATTGTTAAGAAACATGCCACTGCAATCAGAGTTATCTCACACAATTTCATACTCATGCAAACTCCATCAGGTCTGAAAGAAAAGCAGCTAAAGCGCTCAGGATTTTAGTGGCTGTGTTTCTGACATGTTTACTGCCATATTTTATTTACAGTTTATTTTTAACATTTACTGGTTTACAGGTGGAAGGTGTTCAAATATTCTTGATTTTGTTTTATATTAATTCCACCTTTAATCCTGATATTTATGCCCTGTTTTACCCCTGGTTTATTGGATGAGTTAGACTATCACTCTGCAAATACTCCAAATTGGTTCTTTATTGATTAATGTTCTATCTGACATTACAGGTTGATTAACTCAGTATCTTTAATAAATACTGTAGGATAATGAATGCTTGATGGCATTTTTCATACGTTTCCAAAAATATGTATGTACAACACATACACAAAAACACCCAGGCATGCACGCAAACACACACAAACCAATATTTCTAATGTAAACATGTATTGCAAAACTAAGTCATAAACATGTACTAAAGTGGGTCAGAACTCAAAATATTAAGTCCTGCAGTTTAACTTTGACTGCAGAGCAGAAAGTGAAAACATAAATATTATATTGTATTATATTTTGATTTACTGAACATTAAAATGTAATAGAAGACTGCACAGCTGTTAGGATGCAAATATTCTCTCCTGGAACACCCCCCAAGCATAAATGCAAGTAAGGAAGTGGATATTAAAACTTCGTAAAATTGGGTCTCACTGCCATATTTTCTCTGCTTTAATATAAACAAAGCCACACTCTGAACTGAAAGATACTGACTGACCATTTTTCAGTATTAATAAAACAAAGGTGTTCTAATTTGATAAATTTAGATTCAGAATGATTAATAAGAATACTGGCAAAATTTATGAATAAAAAGACAGAGTTACTGTTTGTAAGCAACCAAAGAGGTTGCAAATTTTCAGATTGCTTTTATACAAAAATTTGTATTTAAACCAGAAATGTAATTTGATTGATCCTAACAGGTAGAAAGACATCCAATTATGGATTGATTGCTTGAGAACTGAATTCTCGGCTATGACCGGGGCAGTCATAGGCTTGTGGTTAAGAAACCAACCTTGTGACCTGAAGGTCCTCAGCTCGATTCCAAGACACGTAACCCTAATTGTTCTCCAAGCACTGTGTACAGGGCTGGCCAACAACTTGGGTGAAGTGTACTCATTTCAATTGTGTGTTTTACTGCATGGATGGGTTAAATGTGGAGGACAATTCCTCTGTGTAAGCACATTACAAAAAATAGACAATTTAAACAAAAACTAATTAAAAATGTTAATTATCTTAGGTTACTTAGAAAACAGATTCATCTCAAATAATATTACTGTGAACACAAAAATAAACTTTTTAGATAACATGTTTAATTTACTTCATTTACTCTACTAGTCCATTTGTTGCACTAAGATATGACATCATATGACCTATTCGGTCAAATCTGGGGACGTGCTCAGGTTTTTGAAATTATAAAATGCTGTGAAGTCCATGTCTCACTTCAGTAAGATTGTAACTGTTCATGGTAACAATTTTTTTAGCCTGTAGGATTCATAAACTGTATTAATGAATAAGTCATATTAGTCAGAGGTATGAAATATAGACCAGTCTATCAAATTAGACGTAATTAGTGTAATTTAAGTACAAAAAATTTTACTCTGATAAGATGTTTGACAATTATTGTATTTATATCCTGTATATTTTTTAAACTGTATTAATGAATCTTACAGAGTTGATTCAGTTACATCTTGTCTCAACGATTCCTGTCCTAAGAGATCTGGATCTTCTGCACTTTATATAATGTTGTATGTATTTGCAGCTACTGTGGTTCTGTTTACATTGTGTGGAAATCTGCTTATCATTATCTCAGTTTTTCACTTTAAACAGCTTCACACACCAACTAACATGCTCATACTGTCTCTGTCTATAACAGATTTTTAATAGGTGTTTTTGCTATGTTTCCATTTTTTGTCTGGATAATTGAGTCCTGATGGATTTTTGGTCTGGTTACTGTCTGTGTAATATATTGGCTGGCACTTTTCTTGCATGCTTATCTATATACAACATTGTCCTGATTGCAGTGGATCGATATTTTTGTTCTTTCAAACCCATTTCTATACACCAAAATCATGTCTTTGAGGAAGATGCTACTTATCATTGTCCTTTTTGGACAATAACTACAAGATATTGCCTTCAGTTTCCTAGTATTTGTAAATTTATATACAAAATTAATAATTTGATAAATATATCTATATTGTAAAGCCAAAACTATTATTGCACAAAATAATTATATACACTTTTTAAATGAAAAAGCAAACTGTACATTTTTTCATATTGTTATAAAAACAATTAGTTTATACATGTGTTCTCTGAACAGAATGAGCCATGAACTCATACACTCAAACAAGAAGACTAACCAAAACTGACCGGTACTTACAAAAATAAAGTTAGAAACAATAAAGAAAATGCTTAATGTTTATCCATTAGGTTCTCCCATACTAGATTATTAATCTTTGATTAATTTTATTTGTATTCTCCGACAAGCTTTTACTTGTTAAAACCATTAAAAACCTAATAATGAACTATTTGTGTGGTTAAATATAGCTTTCCGCATGTAAACAGAGGATACGTCCCATGCAAAAAAAAAACAAATGTCATAATCTATATACAAAAATACAAAATTTTAGCAAATGTAACACAACTCAGATTAACAATGTTTACAAAGTTTACAAAAATAGTTTTGATTTACTGTAAAAAAAAAAAAAAAAAAAAAAAAAAAGATGTTTGACTAATTTCTTACATTTTAATTTCTTAAATGACTTGTTAAACAGTAGCAGATTTACAACCTTAGCCTTTGATGTAGAGCACTATAAACGGCTGGATACCATCATTAAATCTTGTGTCTATTATCACATATACTGTAGAGTAAATAACAACCCTACCAGTAACATTTAATTTGTCTCTAGTGATATGTACTTCTATATACACTCACTGGTTACTTTATTAGGTAAACCTCCTTGTTTCTAAAGTTTGTTAGTCCCCTTTACCCCTTTCCAACTGGTAATAATAATAATAATAATAATAATACATTTTATTTCATAGGCGCCTTTCTGACACTCAAGGACACCTTACAGTTTACAATTGGATATAAAAAAAAATAATGATAATAATAATAATAAATAAAATAATAAATTATGACAACATTAAAACAATTTAACAAAAGAAGACAGAATAAAACAATTATAGGGCATATGCAGTTTTAAAAAACTGGTCAGGAACACCACAGGACCAATCCAACAGTCTCAGTCTCAAATTATGTACAGGGTGGTAAGATGTGAGACTGCAGAGGCACCGATATGGTATGTTAGTCTGTGTACTGGCACATAGACAGTCTCTGAAATTTATTAACAGGGTCTTGAAATATCCAGCGGTCTTTCCAGGTAAATGATTATCATAAAGGTGTTTTTTTTTGTCTTCCTCTATCAATCAATCAGCATGACAATAGCATTCAAACTAACATTGCTTTGTTAAATCTTAAAGCTAATAAAACACTTTTTTGTTTTTGCTACTTGATCAGCATCACTGTCATTATAGATGAACTTTGTAGCTAAACAATTGTAGTCCTATTTTTTTGTTAGCCCATACTTTTGTTTGTCCATTTTATTTACTTTTCAATGGGCCACCACAGATAATTGGTCATTTGGGTAATTATTCTTATTATAAAACCAAAAGTATTAATCACACAGAAAAATTTTGAATAGTTTTTTTTTTTAATTGTGGCAGAAAGGTTTTTAAAATTATTTTTTAATTATTGCTATATTTAAATTGTGTCAATGCTTATTGACAATGGTACTGGCAATATGTTCATAATGCAGCGATGCAAATCACCGTTTTACGTTTATTACTTTTTTCTCTACATCTGACAGTAGTGTAAATTTTATCTGCGTTTATAATGTAATATTTTATAAAATTATTTAGCATATCAATTTAAATAAATTTAAATTGCATTAGAAGTTTAGTTATGACAAATACAATTAAGGCAAACTATTGTAAATCTAAAGAAAGTTATTTTTATTTCGCTTTAAGTTTCGCTTTGATATATATATATATATATATATATATATATATATATATATATGTGTGTGTGTGTGTGTGTGTGTGTGTGTGAAATATATGTGGTTAATGTGATATAAACAATCAATTTGTTATTTATATTTTCTAACTTTACCTAACCTAATTTATTCAAGGGCAAGTATTTGTCTTTTTTCTTTGTTTTAAGACTCAATGCTGATTTCTGCCCTTCTGATCTACAGTGCACTACAAAAAAAAAAACTGATCTTTGTTTTTTTCTTTAAAATTTATAGTCAAGACATAAAAAAGTGTTTTCAAATGAACATTTATAAATGCCCTTTATCAATCCCTCCTGCACCTCTGTTGCACACCACCACCTGTTTCATAATCACATTCATTTCATAAACCTTTTTTTAATTACTATTTTCCATACATTTCTTACATGTACTTTTTTTGCATTTTACACTACACTGCTGCTTATAATGCATTATAAAAAATCTTAATGAAATATTTATAGATGCAATATTGACAAATGTAAAGGGAATTATTAAATTTGATATCTTAGTTTAAACCTACATGTATGAGTAATATTTTAATGCATATTTAGGGTAACACAACCATTAACTATACCTAATTAATATTTTTGTTATTTTTTGTACTGATATGCTTCCATACTGTTAGAAATATGTGGTAAAATAATCCCTCTGTAAAAAAAAAACTGTTTTTTCATTATTTAATATTTTATCATCTGAAGTCAATTGTTTCGCCAAATAAATAATAACACTGTATAATGACTTTGCTGCATTTTTCAAATGTATATTAATATTTGCACTATAGTGCATGAAGTGCATGTAAAAATAGCTAATTCTGTAACTTTGTCAATAATTGGATCATCCCAAAGACGAGTATTTATAACAATGAAGTAGCTAGTATCATTCCTGTGTCATACATTTCAAACTAAACAATCAAATTACATTATGTGTTTTACTGCACGGATGGGTTAAATCTGTAGGACAAATTCCTCTGTGTGTAAGCACATAACAAAAAATATATGATTTAAACAAAAACTAGTTACTAATGTTAGTTATCACTCTGCAAATACTCCAGACTGATTCGTCACTAATTAATGTTCTATTCTTGTAAATTAATCACTCAGACTGTAAAACTTTTTCATCTGGTACTGGCAATATGTTCATAATGCAGCGATGCAAATCACCGTTTTACCGGTTTACTGTTTTCTTATTATGGTTTCAATTTTGCTCTGATCATGGAGGCCTACTGATATGCAACTTTCAGTGTTCTGTCCAAGCAAATTCACTTTAATCTCCTTAATGAGCGGTTAATGAATTGTAGTATTTAGTAAATTCAGTTTGGTAATGGTATTAAACACAAAAAAATGCTGGACAATTATTATGACCAGGATTTAGACACATTGTGCTAGTGACAAGACCACAAAGCTCTGTGTTTTTAATTATATCTTTAATTACAGTCAAAAATCTGCTGTGAGGCCTTAAAAAGAACATTTCTAGTTGATGGTATTTTCATTATGTAATTTTATCAAAAAATGAGCAGAGTTATTTCCTAGTTAATATCAGTGTTAACATATACGAAAATAAAACATTTTACATAAAAGCAGGATTATTATACATTTATAATTATACTAGTCCTTTTGTTGTAAAAAGGTATGACATCATATATATATATATATATATATATATATATATATATATATATATATATATATATATATATATAAAATCTTTTCAAATTTGGGGGCGTGATCAGGTTTTCTAAAGTATAAAAGGATGCCAGGTCTATGTTTTTACTTTAGATAGGTTCTAATGGTTCCTGTCTTTTGTTTAAATCCTGTAGATTCTATAAAGCGTATTAATGAATCTTATAGATTTGAATCAGTCAGATCGCTGTCTCTACGTCTTTTGTGCTGAGAAATCTGGATCGCATGCAGTTTATATACTGTTATATGCATTTGCAGCTGCTGTGGTTCTGCTCACAGTGTGTGGAAATCTGCTCATCATCATCTCAGTTTTTCACTTCAAGCAGCTTCATACTCCGACCAACATGCTTATACTGTCGCTAGCTATAACGGATTTTTTAATTGGTGCTGTTGTGATGTTACCAATGTTTATCTGGGTTATTGAGTCCTGCTGGATTCTTGCATCTAATTACTGTATCTGCATTATATTGGCTTCCACTTTTCTTGCATGTTTATCTGTGTACAATATCGTCCTGATTGCAGTGGATAGATATTTTGCTCTCTCAAACCCATTCCTTTACACTAACATCATTACCTTTACGAAAATGCGAGCTGCCATTGTATCTCATTGGTGTGTGTGGATGATCTATTGTTCAGCACTTTTGTATTTTAATGGAAATTTTAATGTATTTACAGTCTGTCCTGGAGAATGTTATGTTATTCTTAATGATGTTTCATTACTAACTGATCTTGTTACTACATCACTTTTTCCATGCACTGTTATAATTATATTGTACACTGGGGTGTTTATAATTGCTAAGAAACATGCCAATGCAATCAGAGAGATCAATAATCTCACACGATCCCAAACTCACACTAACTCCATCAGGTCTGAAAAAAAAGCAGCTAAAGTGCTTGGGATTTTAGTGGCTGTATTTTTGGCCTGCATACTGCCATATTGCATTTTCAGTTTATTTTTTACGTTTACTGGTTTACAGCTAGAAGGTATTCAAATAATCTTGGTTGTGGTTTATATGAATTCCACTATTAATCCAGTTATTTATGCTCTGTTTTACCCCTGGTTTAGGAGATGTGTTAAAATAATTATCACTCTGCAAATACTACAAACTGGTTCTTCATCAATTTATGTTCAATCTTAATTGATAGTTTGATAATTTTGCCTTTTGATATTTAAAGTAGAACACTGATGAATATCAAATGCTAAAATTTTTAAATGGAAAAACTGCCAGCAAAAAAAGTTATAATCATGAAAACGTTTGATGGAAATCTAAAAATAATTTGTTTTGGTATATTCTTTTTTAAGAATTTTTTAAATTTGATATCTTAGTTTAAACCTACATGTATGAGTAATATTTTAATGCATATTTAGGGTAACACAACCATTAACTATACCTAATTAATATTTTTGTTATTTTTTGTACTGATATGCTTCCATACTGTTAGAAATATGTGGTAAAATAATCCCTCTGTAAAAAAAAAAACTGTTTTTTCATTATTTAATATTTTATCATCTGAAGTCAATTGTTTCGCCAAATAAATAATAACACTGTGTAATGACTTTGCTGCATTTTTCAAATGTATATTAATATTTGCACTATAGTGCATGAAGTGCATGTAAAAATAGCTAATTCTGTAACTCGGTCAATAATTGGATCATCCCAAAGACGAGTATTTATAACAATCAAGTAGCTAGTATCATTCCTGTGTCATACATTTCAAACTAAACAATCAAATTACATTATGTGTTTTACTGCACGGATGGGTTAAATCTGTAGGACAAATTCCTCTGTGTGTAAGCACATAACAAAAAATATATGATTTAAACAAAAACTAGTTACTAATGTTAGTTATCACTCTGCAAATACTCCAGACTGATTCGTCACTAATTAATGTTCTATTCTTGTAAATTAATCACTCAGACTGTAAAACTTTTTCATCTGGTACTGGCAATATGTTCATAATGCAGCGATGCAAATCACCGTTTTACCGGTTTACTGTTTTCTTATTATGGTTTCAATTTTGCTCTGATCATGGAGGCCTACTGATATGCAACTTTCAGTGTTCTGTCCAAGCAAATTCACTTTAATCTCCTTAATGAGCGGTTAATGAATTGTAGTATTTAGTAAATTCAGTTTGGTAATGGTATGAAACACAAAAAAAATGCTGGACAATTATTATGACCAGGATTTAGACACATTGTGCTAGTGACAAGACCACAAAGCTCTGTGTTTTTAATTATATCTTTAATTACAGTCAAAAATCTGCTGTGAGGCCTTAAAAAGAACATTTCTAGTTGATGGTATTTTCATTATGTAATTTTATCAAAAAATGAGCAGAGTTATTTCCTAGTTAATATCAGTGTTAACATATACGAAAATAAAACATTTTACATAAAAGCAGGATTATTATACATTTATAATTATACTAGTCCTTTTGTTGTAAAAAGGTATGACATCATATACAGTTGTGATCAAATTTATTCAACCCCCAATGCTGCGAAGGGTTTTATGGAATTCAGTGCACATTTGTAATTGTGTTCATAATGAAATCTTACAAGGACTTGTTAAAGAACTAAATGCAACTAAGATAGCATCAATTGTTTTTGTCATAAAGTATTAAATGGCCTTTTTGTGATTTCTTCATTGACACAATTATTCAACCCCTTTACAACTACCACTCATAAGAACAGAGGTTCATTCCAGTGTTTTCAATCAGGTATTGAAAACACCTGTGGATGTCAACGAGCAGCAATCAAGAATGATAAGCACCAATTAGGCAGATTTAAAAGGACTGTGATACTCAGCTCCTTCTAGACATCTACTGGTGTGTTTACAAGCATGGTGAAGGCAAGAGAATGGTCCCAGAAGACAAGAGAAGAGGTTATTGCTCTTCACAAGAATGGCAATGGATATAAAAAGATTGCGAAGTTGTTAAATATTCCAAGAGACACTATCGGAAGTATCATTCGCAAGTTCAAGTTAAAGGGCACAGTGGAAACGTTACCTGGTCATGGCAGAAAGAAGATCCTGACCGCGACTGCTGTGCGCTACCTGAAGCGTAATGTGGAGAAAAATCCCCGCGTGACTGCTAAGGAACTGAAAAAAGACCTGTCAGATGTGGGCACTGAAGTTTCAGCTCAGACAATAAGGCGCGCACTGCATAACGAAGACCTCCATGCCAGAACTCCCAGGCGCACCCCCTTGCTGACTCCAAAGAACAAGAAAAGTCGACTGCAGTATGCCAAAAGTCATGTGGACAAGCCACAAAGGTTTTGGGACAGTGTACTGTGGTCAGATGAAACTAAATTAGAACTGTTTGGGACAATGGACCAGCGCTATGTTTGGAGGAGGAAGAACCAGGCTTATGAACAAAAGAACACCTTGCCTACTGTGAAGCATGGCGGGGGGTCAATTATGCTTTGGGGCTGTTTTGCTTCTAATGGTACAGGAAAGCTTCAACGTGTGCAGGGTACCATGAATTCCCTTCAGTACCAGGAGATCTTGGAGGAAAATGTGATGGAGTCAGTCACAAACCTGCGGCTTGGGAGACGTTGGACCTTCCAACAGGACAATGATCGAAGCACACATCCAAGTCCACTAGAGCATGGTTGAACATGAAAGGCTGGAACATTCTAGAGTGGCCATCGCAATCACCAGACTTAAATCCAATTGAGAACCTCTGGTGGGACCTAAAGAAGGCAGTTGCAGTGCGCAAGCCTAAGAATGTGACTGAACTGGAGGCTTTTGCCCATGAAGAATGGGCTAAGATACCCATAGGTCGCTGCAAGACACTTGTGTCAAGCTATGCTTCACGCTTGAAAGCTGTCATAACTGGAAAAGGATGTTTTACTAAGTACTAAAAAATAATGTCACTAGGGGGTTGAATAAAACTGATAATGATGTGAGCACAGTAAAGACATTTGTGGTTATTCCATCATAAATATTATGTTATATTTGTCTAATTTATAAGTGCCTCTTTGATATAATTGTAAATAAGATGACTGAAATGATCCAAATCAATGTCAAACTGGCCAAAACACTTTATTTCAGTGGGGGTTGAATAAATTTGATCACAACTGTATATATATATATATATATATATATATATATATATATATATATATATATATATATATATATATATATATAATAAATCTTTCAAATTTGGGGGCGTGATCAGGTTTTCTAAAGTATAAAAGGATGCCAGGTCTATGTTTTTACTTTAGATAGGTTCTAATGGTTCCTGTCTTTTGTTTAAATCCTGTAGATTCTATAAAGCGTATTAATGAATCTTATAGATTTGAATCAGTCAGATCGCTGTCTCTACGTCTTTTGTGCTGAGAAATCTGGATCGCATGCAGTTTATATACTGTTATATGCATTTGCAGCTGCTGTGGTTCTGCTCACAGTGTGTGGAAATCTGCTCATCATCATCTCAGTTTTTCACTTCAAGCAGCTTCATACTCCGACCAACATGCTTATACTGTCGCTAGCTATAACGGATTTTTTAATTGGTGCTGTTGTGATGTTACCAATGTTTATCTGGGTTATTGAGTCCTGCTGGATTCTTGCATCTAATTACTGTATCTGCATTATATTGGCTTCCACTTTTCTTGCATGTTTATCTGTGTACAATATCGTCCTGATTGCAGTGGATAGATATTTTGCTCTCTCAAACCCATTCCTTTACACTAACATCATTACCTTTACGAAAATGCGAGCTGCCATTGTATCTCATTGGTGTGTGTGGATGATCTATTGTTCAGCACTTTTGTATTTTAATGGAAATTTTAAATGTATTTACAGTCTGTCCTGGAGAATGTTATGTTATTCTTAATGATGTTTCATTACTAACTGATCTTGTTACTACATCACTTTTTCCATGCACTGTTATAATTATATTGTACACTGGGGTGTTTATAATTGCTAAGAAACATGCCAATGCAATCAGAGAGATCAATAATCTCACACGATCCCAAACTCACACTAACTCCATCAGGTCTGAAAAAAAAGCAGCTAAAGTGCTTGGGATTTTAGTGGCTGTATTTTTGGCCTGCATACTGCCATATTGCATTTTCAGTTTATTTTTTACGTTTACTGGTTTACAGCTAGAAGGTATTCAAATAATCTTGGTTGTGGTTTATATGAATTCCACTATTAATCCAGTTATTTATGCTCTGTTTTACCCCTGGTTTAGGAGATGTGTTAAAATAATTATCACTCTGCAAATACTACAAACTGGTTCTTCATCAATTTATGTTCAATCTTAATTGATAGTTTGATAATTTTGCCTTTTGATATTTAAAGTAGAACACTGATGAATATCAAATGCTAAAATTTTTAAATGGAAAAACTGCCAGCAAAAAAAGTTATAATCATGAAAACGTTTGATGGAAATCTAAAAATAATTTGTTTTGGTATATTCTTTTCAATTTTTTGGCAGGTTTGTTCAGTCTGAAAGCTTATCCATGAGAATTAAACTTTTTTTATTTCTATTTATTACTTTTTTCTATTTGGTTCTACATCTGACAGTACTGTAAATTTTATTTGCATTTATAATGTAATATTTTATAAAATTATTTAGCATTTCAATTTAAATAAATTTAAATTGCATTAGAAGTTTTGCTTTGATATATATATATATATATATATATATATATATATATATATATATATATACACACATATACATACACACACACACACACATATACATACATATATACACACATTTATATATATATATATATATATATGTGTGTGTGTGTGTGTGTGTGTGTGTGTGTGTGTGTGTGTGTGTGTGTGTGTGTGAAATATATGTGGTTAATGTGATATAAACAATCAATTTGTTATTTATATTTTCTAACTTTACCTAACCTAATTTATTCAAGGACAAGTATTTGTCTTTTTTCTTTGTTTTAAGACTCAATGCTGATTTCTGCCCTTCTGATCTACAGTGCACTAGAAAAACAAACTACCTGGCTTCTGTCATTCAGTGTCAAATTATAATGTTTTTTTCTTTATATTTCACTCTGTCCTGTATTATTTATTTATAGGTTTAATAATAATTCTTTAGCAGACATTTAATGATCTTTATAAAAGTCAATAAAATGTTTTCAAATGAACATTTATAAATGCCATTTATCAATCCCTCCTGCACCTCTGTTGCACATCACCACCTGTTTCATAATCACATTCCTTTCATAAACTTTTTTTTAATTACTATTTTCCATACATTTCTTACATGTACTTTTTTGCATTTTACACTACACTGCTGCTTATAATGCATTATAAAAAATCTTAATGAAATATTTATAGATGCAATATTGACAAATGTAAAGGGAATTATTACATTTGATAATCTAGTTTAAACCTACATGTATGAGTAATATTTTAATACATATTTAGGGTCAAACAACCATTAACTATACCTAATTAATATTTTTATTATTTTTTGTACTGAAATGCTTCCATACTGTTAGAAATATGTGGTAAAATAATCCCTTTGTAAAAAAAAAACAACTGTTTTTTCATTATTTAATATTTTATCATCTGAAGTCAATTGTTTCGCCAAATAAATAATAACACTGTGTAATGACTTTGCTGCATTTTTCAAATGTATATTAATATTTGCACTATAGTGCATGAAGTGCATGTAAAAATAGCTAATTCTGTAACTTGGTCAATAATTGGATCATCCCAAAGACAAGTATTTATAACTATGAAGTAGTTAGTATCATTCCTGTGCCATACATTTCAAACTAAACAATCAAATTACATTATGTGTTTTACTGCACGGATGGGTTAAATCTGTAGGACAAATTCCTCTGTGTGTAAGCACATAACAAAAAATATATGATTTAAACAAAAACTAGTTACTAATGTTAGTTATCACTCTGCAAATACTCCAGACTGATTCGTCACTAATTAATGTTCTATTCTTGTAAATTAATCACTCAGACTGTAAAACTTTGTTTTCATCTGGTACTGGCAATATGTGCATAATGCAGCGATGCAAATCACCGTTTTAACGGTTTACTGTTTTCCTATTATGGTTTCAATTTTGCTCTTCTGATCATGGAGGCCTACTGATATGCAGCTTTCAGTGTTCTGTCCAAGCAAATTCACTTTCATCTCCTTAATGAGCGGTTAATGAATTGTAGTATTTAGTAAATTCAGTTTGGTAATGGTATGAAACACAAAAAAATGCTGGACAATTATTATGACCAGGATTTAGACACATTGTGCTAGTGACAAGACCACAAAGCTCTGTGTTTTTTATTATATCTTTAATTACAGTCAACAATCTGCTGTGAGGCCTTAAAAAGAACATTTCTAGTTGATGGTATTTTCATTATGTAGTTTTATCAAAAAATGAGCCTAGTTATTTCCTAGTTAATATCAGTGTTAACATATACGAAAATAAAACATTTTACATAAAAACAAGATTATACTAGTCCCTTTGTTGTAAAAAGGTATTCATGTAGACATCATATAGATAAATCTGTCAATTTGGGGGCGTGATCAAGTTTTCTAAAGTATAAAAGGATGCCAGGTCTACGTTTTTACTTTAGATAGGTTCTAATTGTTCCTGTCTTTTGTTTAAATCCTGTAGATTCTATAAACTGTATTAATGAATATTACAGATTTGAATCAGTCAGATCGCTGTCTCTATGTCTTTTGTGCTGAGAAATCTGGATCGCCTGCAGTTTATATACTGTTATATGCATTTGTAGCTGCTGTGGTTCTGCTCACAGTGTGTGGAAATCTGCTCATCATCATCTCAGTTTTTCACTTCAAGCAGCTTCATACTCCGACCAACATGCTTATACTGTCGCTAGCTATAACAGATTTTTTAATTGGTGCTGTTGTGATGTTACCAACGTTTATCTGGGTTATTGAGTCATGCTGGATTCTTGCATCTAATTACTGTATGTGCATTATATTGGCTGGCACTTTTCTTGCATGTTTATCTGTGTACAATATCGTCCTGATTGCAGTGGATAGATATTTTGCTCTCTCAAACCCATTCCTTTACAATAACATCATTACCTTTACGAAAATGCGAGCTGCCATTGTATCTCAATGGTGTGTGTGGATGATCTATAGTTCAGCACTTTTGTATTTTAATGGAAATTTTAATCTATTTACAGTCTGTCCTGGAGAATGTTATGTTGTTCTTAATGATGTTTCATTACTAATTGATCTTGTTACTACATCACTTTTTCCATGCACTGTAATAATTATATTGTACACTGGGGTGTTTATAATCGCTAAGAAACATGCTACTGCAATCAGAGAGATCAATAATCTCACACGATCCCAAACTCACACTAACTCCATCAGATCTGAAAGAAAAGCAGCTAAAGTGCTTGGGATTTTAGTGGCTGTATTTTTGGCCTGCATACTGCCATATTGCATTTACAGTTTATTTTCTACATTTACTGGTTTACAGCTAGAAGGTATTCAAATAATCTTGGTTGTGGTTTATATGAATTCCTCTGTTAATCCAGTTATTTATGCTCTTTTTACCCCTGGTTTAGGAGATGTGTTAAAATAATGATCACTCTACAAATACTACAAACTGGTTCTTCATCAATTTATGTTCAATCTTAATTGATAGATAATTTTGCCTTTTGTTTTTTAAAGTAGAACACTGATACATCAAATGCTGAAATATTTAAATGAAAAAAACTGGTAGTGAAAACAAAAGGAAATAGCAAGTTTTATTTAGATTAGATTAGATTAGATTCAACTTTATTGTCATTGTGCAGAGTACAAGTACAGGGGCAATGAAATGTAGTTAGCATCTAACCAGAAGTGCAATATATACATTATTTCCATAAAGTGCAGTAGCAACAGTGACTGGTGCATTGAGTAGTGATGTGTATAAATGTATATACATAAATATGAGCATGTTTTTTACATGTGTGTACAAGTGAAATTATGAAATATGTAATGAATATGAAGTATACAGTATTATATATCTATATTAAAGATATATATATATAGGTTAAAGTTACAATCATTAAAATATGTTTGATGGAAATCTGAAAATTATTTGTATGGGGTTTTTAATTTTATTTAATTGTTTTTTTTCCCTCTTATTAAATAACAAATCATTATTTGGTTTGGCAGGTTTGTTTGGTCTGAAAGTTTATCCACGAGACTTAAACAATTTTTTTTTTGGTTCTACTTTTGCCAGTACTGTTTTGTAAACTTTTGTAGGTTTACATTTAATATTTACATTTAAAATGTATCATTTTATAAAATTATGTAGCATTTAAATTTAAATATTGTAAATTTAAAGAAAGTTATTTTTATTTTTAAGTGTTATTTTGAAATATATGTGGTGTTGCTGGCTGTTCAACATGTTTGTTATTTACATTTTCTAACTTTACCAAACAATTTATTCAAGGGTTAGTCTGCCCTTCTGATCTACAGTGCACTAGAAAAAAAAACTACCGAGCTACTGTCATTCAGTGTCAAATTATTCTATTTCACTGTGTTCTGTATTATTTATTTATAGGTTTAATAATAAATTTTTAGGATACATTTAATGATCTTCAAAATTTCAATAAAATATGTTTTCAAACGAAAATTTATTTGATTGAAAACGCCCTTTATCAATCTTTTGTACCTCTGTGGCCCACCACCCACAGTTACTATTAGATAACTAATACATAATATATTACATAATATAAGGCTAAATAATAAACCAATAAGCAACATTATATACACCACTATTAAAAAACCACAACTTCTTTTATGTAGGAATTGACTTAAGAATAAAAAAAGTCTTCATTCAAACTAGGGCTGCAACAACGAATCAATAAAAGCGATAAAAATCGATTATCCAAAGTATCGATAATGAAATTCCATTATCGATTCGTTGGGTTGCACTATTTCCGCGTTACTCGCGATGTTGTAATCGCTTGCGTCACCTGCAGCGCATCAATAACGCTGGAAACAAATAGCGGGTTGAACAGAACGAGGCGGAGTCTGCAAAACAAGTCGATAAATCGTAGAAATGAAACACAGCCAATGCTGAAAAAAACTTCCGTTTAAATCCAGACTGCGGGAGCTTCACCTGGCGATTCCACCTCACCGAGGAGCTAACTCTCAAGCTCTGCGAACATGAGCTGCGCTGCACGGAGATGATACATGATGGAGAACATGTCTTAACGTCCGTTATACGAATACGTCCGCAGTTCCCGGGACATGTCCGTATTTTACGTCCTGTCCCGGATTTTTTAAATGTGAGGAAATATCCTGGTTTTTAAATAACCTTCATTGGATCATTAAATGTCCCGGCACTGGGACACTGCGCACGCAAGTCTGCAAGCAACTCGCAAGTTTGAAGCGCAAGTCTGTTTACAAAAGCGAGATTTGTGTTTAATTGCTCTTTGGGCTACTTGGATGCCTTAAACTCATACTGTAAATAAAACCAGACATTTATTGACCTGCTTAATAATTCTATAGTGTAGCTGGTTTTCTTCATAACTACTGACATGTAATGTTCTCATTTATAAGTCGCTTTGGATAAAAGCGTCTTTTAAATGATTAAATGTAAATGCAAAGACATGGAAACAAATTTTTATATTTATCCGATTCATCGATTAATCGAAAAAATAATCGGCCGATTAATCGATTATCAAAATAATCGTTAGTTGCAGCCCTAATTTAAACCTTTCAAACATATTTATTATTTCCAAAAGTTGCTCAAGTAAATATAGTAGGTTGTGTTCTTGTCTTATTTACGTTTTCATAATCAATTAAAAGTGAAGCTTATATTAGTTTTCCCATGTTTGTGCCCTCGAAATAAAAGCCTTTTTAAATTGTTCTTTTAAATATTTAAATATTATTAAGTCACAAGTTTATAGATTTTTCCTTCTGTCTTCCTTGACCTTGAGTGTCTAGAAAGGCGCCATCAAATAAAATGTATTATTATTATTATTATTATTATTATTATTATTAATATAATGGATGGATGGATGGAAGGCTGGATGGAGAATGAGGTCACACCGCCATCTAGTGGACAAATCCTAAAAGTGCAAGACCAGTTTTTTTTTTTAAATAGTTTATCAAAGTAAATAAAAAAACAAAATGTGATTATACGCCCTTTATCCCCAGTGCTTTAAAACAAAACAAATGATACTAGCTTTAACTCTTTTTTTTTTTTCATATCCTTTTTGTAAGAAACGTGTTTATAATTTAATAAAGATTACATTTATCAAGAGTTTTGAACTTTTTCCAATGTCTGAATGAAACACTATATCTTATCTTTTTTAGTCAGTTAATGCAAAGTTGTTTATTTATACAGATGGGAAATCCAAACAATAAGGGTAAAAACAAGGATCCTGTGCCATCCCAACATCATCAAAGTCTTATCCAAACAGGGTATGAGGGTAAATCGGTTTACTCACATGTATGCATGTAACAGCTCCTGTGATACGTTGCAATCTGCAGAACACGACGTCCACCCTCTCACATAATCCATCTTGTTATGTTATTACAATGGAGCATCTTGAAGTGGAACTGAAAAATTTGTTGTTTTAATGTAGTTAGAATCAACTTTCTCTATTTATATACTGCATATTTAGTAATATTCTGCACATTCAAGCTTCTGCTGTGATTAAAAACTAAACCACTATATATGATCTTACCAGCACTGTAGTGTAATTAGTGGAGTATCTATGCCTACCGGGTTTTCTACTCATCAATCAACAGTGTGTTTATAAAGATCCACTGGGGTGATGGCGTGGAAAGTGACTGGAAAATCGCTTATTTATCTATTTAATTTTATCTTGATTTTTTGCAAAGCGGTGGAAATATTTTTCGGAAAAAATGAGTAAAAATATTGGACACCAGTCTGAACTGCAAACACAGGTAGAGTCACATTAAACGCACTCAGAAACCACGTGTCTAATTAGGGCTACGGTGAAACATGAAACCGGTACAACACACTGCATTGTGGGTAAGACACAAAACCCCACCCTAGACTGTCCAAAAACAGCATCTGTTCTAATAATCTAATTCACTCTTATGAATTAGTTATTAAGTTTGAGCACCAAAAATATCATTTAATGTTTTTATTAATTCTGTAAATAAAACCAATGTCAACATCTTTTTCCAAAGGTGTAAACCTTGTATATTTTGACTGTTACTGAATATAAGATATTGGAAAAAAATATCTTCTTAAAAAGTTTATAAAGAATTGTAAAATGAAAAATGTTTATATGTATATATGTTTTAATATTTTCCCTATTAAATTACCATTTTTTTTTACTTTTATATGTAGGTATATATCTAATATTTAAATTTATATATCTAAGATTCATTCATTCATTATCTCCCGCTTTATCCTTTATTAGGCTCACGGTGGGGTTCCCCATGTCCATCCAGGGGAGATCATCTCAGGCACTGGGCAGATAGACCCAGGACAGGGTGCCAATCCATCGCTGGGCACACACTCACTCACACAGACACAGCAATTTTGAGAATTCCATCGACTTGATCCATGTTTTTGGACTGTGGGAGGAAACCGGAGAACCCGGAGGAAACTCCACCCAGATGGGGATTCGAACCGGGAATCCCTAGCGCTGAGAGGCAAACGTGCTAACCAATAAGTCACCGTGTCGCCTTATATCTAAGATTAAAATTTTAAATGTTTATTTTACTTTGATAGAATTTGCTTAGAGTGAAACTGGGTCTGTGAGCCACAATTTTCATTTAATTTCATGCACCACGTGTGATGCAAATGACAATAAAGTCTCCTTGAATCCTAATTAATTTATAATTTATAATATTTTTTATAATGTAATGGCTCAGGTAACGATGCTCTGTCAGGATCCAGAAGTTGTTCTGTAAAGGTAAATGCTTCTGCCTCTTTCTGTTCTGTAAATGATTTGGCCAGTTTGCAAAAATAAATAAATAAATAAATACAGATATACCAGTCAAAATTATTCAGCCACTATCTGAGCACCAATAAACTGTTTAAATAAACAAACCTGTGCAATAACTTGAACATGAGCTGCTGACACTGGTTTTGCGGCCACAAAGAGGTAGGTAAGGTAGCTGTGTTTAAAACGTTGCACAGTGATTTGAAAGAGTGTTTAATGTGGCCAGCATCACTACTGTGTGTGATCAAATGATGCCTAATCTGAAGTGCAACTAAAAATACATTTAAAGTTTATACTACAGTTTTCAATTGTACTGCATTATTTTGCCAGTTTGAATGTGCTTCCTGCTTTAAAAAAATCTTTAAAAAAGGCTGTTAATTATTAGTTGCACCAGGTGTGTTGGATGATGCAAAAGCAGTAAAAAAAAATGCAGGTCAACTTGTCATCTGAAATACCTAATGCCAAATAAGTATGCTTGTAATGTTAGTTCCTCATTACAGTCTACAATTCCTAACATTTTAGTGTGATAAACGTTAATAAATAATCCATTTAGACCTTAGATTCTATCAGTTTTCCCACAATTAAGAACTGCTCCAACACAAAATTTCCTTTTCATAATATTCTGTATGCAATGTCGTTGTTTATTCTGTACACCTCATAGAGCTGAATCAATCAGATTCACTTTCCCCATCCATGTTATAACATTTGTATTCAGCAGCTGTGATTCTGTTTATGGTGGGTGAAAATTTTCTTGTCATCATCTCAGTATTTCACTTTAAGCAGTTCCACACACCAAGCAACAAAAATAAACAGTTTATTTTACATTTAGACACATTAAGAAATTGCTTTGCTCTTCTGCTATTTGATTGAATATTGTCTGTGATTATATTGTATTACTGGGTTTAGCTTTAGCAACATGGCTAATGGACTGCTGATGAAACTGCACTCTGATGTTTTCCAGTTCATCTTCATCAATGTATTCATAGTCATGAGTGTCATCATCATCTAAACTGTTTACACACACATTCTCCAGACTATGTCCTCTAGAGACCTGTTGACCTGGAACAAATAAAAAGAAACAATACTGATTAGTAATGCTAATCTTTGCCTGCTTGATCCTCTGCATGATAATGCACATACCTTTATGTACAGCAGGTCTGGGCAATGTAGCAGGACTTATGGGAGCACAATTTTCAGTTATGGAGGTAGTACTATCTGTGGAACTTTCACGGACAATTGTTGCTGGATAAGACTAAAACACAACAGTGTTTAATATGAGAAATGAGTTTACATAAAAACAGTAGATAAAAAATCTAGAAAAAGATGTAACATCTTTTGTTTTATGCAAATTGTGTCCTAATGAGGAGCACTAGGTGCTGTATAGCTTAATTTTATATACCCATCTCAAATAAACTAAATAAAAAATTCAATGTTCAGTGGGTGTGTCCCAAAATTTTTTTGTCCATATACAACATATGCAGATGACTTTTGCTATGGTCACTGATAAGTGTTAAGTGCTAATTATTTACTATTGTAAATGACAGTAACCTGACAATTTCTCAATATTACAACCTTAAAGTTTGATGTTCACACATTTAGCAGCAGCTTCCATCATTAGGTTTTACTCGCTGAGATCTCCCCTTACTCCATGAATATTTTAATGATGTTATAAACTGGAGAAACTGGTGAAAGACTTTTGCAATCTTGCCATGAAGAATGTTGTCTTTGATTGGCAATTAATTTATGATATTTGGCACAAAGTGATAAACCACGATTCATCCTTGCTTGCAAAGACTAAGCCCCTGGTGGATTCTCTTTTTATATTCTGTCTTCATAGCTTAACTATTACCACTTAAACTTACTTTTTTTTAGTTTTGTGGAACCTATAATTTAGAATTGTGGATCTTAAATACATTACTAAACATATAAATTTTAGATGTTGTTTCAACTCAGTTCCAATTTACTGTTTTATTTTATTTTTCAGTGTGTTGCAATTTAAATGACTATTTCAATATCAAAAACATATGTCTTTTTATCAAAAACATATCTGTCTTTTTGCTTGTTAAAATGCAGCTTTTCTGGAAATGGGGTTTGTACCTTTAATAAGATTATATTAATGGAAGACAAGATGTTTTACAAAAAGTCAATGTGATGGCATACAGTCTATTTGTACTTCTCAAGAAACATAAGAAGATATTAGTATAAATTACCTTTGTGGAGCTGCGGGGAGGTTTCTCAGGTTTGGAATTCATCACTTTATTGGTTCGCTCTGGGGGTCTTTTGGGTGTTTTGGGAGGTCGTGGTGGGGGTGTAACCGTAGCTATGGCATATCTCCTCATGGTGTAGTAACACTGTTCTGAGATTTCCTCCACAAACAAGTTCATGTCACTCAATGTCTTCATGCCATTCCATTGTTTTTCCAAGTGCACTGTCATGTCTGTACGATTCACAGGTATTTCCCACCAAGTCGAAAGGTCCAGGCTTGAAACAAGCAAGTAAGGGTCAATTATCTCTTCTTCAATACGTAGACCTGGCACTTTGGCCAAAATGTCCTCCTTCAGTGAAAGATCACGGACCGAAACCTTAACGTTAAAGGGCAATGGAAACCAGCGGCAGATTTCAGCAAGGGAGTATTGCCTTTTATCATGAACCACTTCCATAAATCCTCCTTCTAAGCACATGGGCAGACATACAGTCTCATGGGATTTCCCTTTCATTTTTAGACATGCTAAAGAATCAGGATTATTTGCACTCCCTAGCACTTTTAAGTTGTCCTTTTTTAAAAGAAACTCATCTCCAGCCAGAACTGATGCTAACCCATGATAAATAGAATCAAAAGCTCTAGTGGCGACTACATGCATGTTTTCAGTGTCGCTTTGTGCTCGTTTCAGGTCGTAGGCTGTTGGGAACTCACGGGGTCTCCTTTTCAGACGGCCTTCGTAGCTATATGGGATCAGAAAGTGTCTTGGTGATTCGTGACGAATTTCCGTGGCAAGGACACGCCTAGCTTTGTACGCTTTGTGGACAATCACATGCGTGGAGTCTAAAAGACAATCTAGATCATCTGGCACATGTCTTTCAAACACAGGTCTCTTAATCACCTCACCAACAAATGGGAAAATCTCAGGAGGTTTTTGGTACAAGTCCTGCAGAGACAAAGGCTGAATAAAAGAGTTTGTGTCTGCATTATCAGTCACATCCAACACATCTACGTCCAAGTTGAATGGGATGATGACTATGTTCTTCCTTACTGCAGGTAATAAAAATATAGAAAAAAGTATTGCTTTTATTAATCACTTACAACATGTAAATTGTATAAGTATTTTTTAAATACTAAAGTCAAAACTTAAATAAAACCAGATTACCAGTTAAACACTACTTAAACTAGTATTATGACTTTTAAAACCTCTAAAACCTCATCTCCTGGGATTTTCCAACACAACAATCTCTGAAGTTCCTCAAAATGGTACAATAAGCAGATGCAAGCAACGTCATTCTGACAAATAGGCTGTGCACAGTCAAGCAAATTTCAACAGAATATAATGCTGCAGCATCAACTATATATTCACAAAACACATTGATTTTTTAGCAGGAATGGACTATAACAGGAGATGACCAGCACTGTAAACTGACCACAGTTCAGTTTATGTCAGTAACCTGGGGCAAGTCCAGTCAGTAACTTAGGGATTAACCAGCTGATCATTTTCAAATTTGACTCAATGCCAAAATTAAACCTTAGATATAGATATAGATAAAGAGACTAGAACATAAAATACATGATGTAAATTAGGGGTTGGGGGGCTTTAAAAATTACAGTGTAGTGGAAACAACAAGTGGGAGCAGCTACAGGAATCCTAAAGGCCAGTGTCATGGCCTTGTACTGGAAATGGGCAACTAGTAAATGCCTATTGAAAATGACAAGTAGTGTGGTTACATCGATTTACATGGGAAAGTTGAATACCAGATGAGCAGCAAAGCTTTGGAGCTGCAGTGGCTTGATTGTACATTGTAAAAGACCAGCAATTACATTTATATTTAGTTATTTTGCAGATGCTTTTATCCAAAGCAACTTACAAATATCAATATTTAATGGTTGGATTCAGAGAACAGAGAAAGTTGTGATATCCTTGGAGTAATGAGGATTAAGGGCCTTTCTCAGTGGCCCACAGTGGCCTTGGGATTTTACCAAACCTAGATTCAGACCCCTCACTAGAGATAAAGTGGAAAAAAATCAAGCTGGGTCTTCCAACCACACATTAAGTGCCTGAAAAAATGACATCACTAGAATTATTTTCATGGTGTTGTGATGATAAGATGATATATAAACAGCCACCTTACTGTGTATATAACCAGCCACCTTACTGAAGGGACATTGATTTAAATGATAAATATATTCTAAATGTTTGTAATGATAAACGTAAGTTGTGTTACTCACGTGCCATCACAGCTTGTAGTTCGTAAACAGGTGTTAAGGTTATCTCTCCACTTACACCATCAAGTTGATTAGTAAAGAGTAAATCTTTAACCGGTATATCTTTTACTACAGTCACCGTTCTGCTCCGTCCCTTTGGGATTTTCCACTCAGCCAGTTCCCTCAAAGTATAAAACTGGTCATCGTCAGATTCTGTGAATTGGCCTTGCTGTGAAAGATCTAGAGTAAAGCAGATCTTGGGTTCCTGGTGAAGAACCTCACACTGAACATGACCATGGCCATCAAGCTCATCCAGGGAGACAGCAGTGATGTGAAAAGATTCATTCGCTTTCAGGGAGCCATGAGGAAGTGGAATGTTATTGGAGGACAGGAATGCTGGCTGACCGAGTCGGTGAGAACTAATCTTCAGCGCATTGGTAATCTCTTCAATGCTGTGATATGGCTGAGAATCTGCAACCATCCTAAAGAGACCTGGCACAGAGATATAACAACAAACATTGGTAAAACTGTTAAAACAAAACTGTTAAAACAGAGCGGAAAATGTTCTCCCCTGGATTCCATATTCATGTAGATTTCCTTTGAGTTCTCCACTTTCCTACCACAGTCCAAAAACATCTTTGTATTGCCCCTTATGTAGTGAATAAATATCTGCCCATTGCTTAAAAGGTTTGTCGCCAGCTGGAGACAATGGATGGATGAATAATGTGGTCATTTATATATTAATATTTTAATCATTTATTAAAATCTAGTTCACCCCTGAAGTGACCACCATCACCCTTTTGATTATTTGGTTTAAAAGTCTTTCCTTATGACATTTGACATTTGACCAGATATTGTTATGACTACTAAACTCTAAATGCTTTCATCTCAAATAAATCATAAGATTAAGAACTTATTCTTTATTTAAAAAGCATAAGCATATATGTATATTTCTAAGGAATAATTTAAGATCTGTCAAATACTTCCAAATACTTTCATCTTACCCAAGTGATTACATTGACCTTCTACCCAGACCACCGAGCTGAATGTGGCTAAAGTGAAACTGTATATTTTAAGACACTTGCGACACCTTTATCGGTGATTGTGGTCAGTTGTGTTGTGGTTCATGCTTTTGAATGCCTTTTTTGAACATTTTAAAAGCCTTTTTTAAAGGACAAATTAGTATTATTTAGTTTTACTTGTTAAAGACATTAAGTATGACTGAAGCTGCTAAAAATAAATAAATACTAAATAAAATGCAATACAAGGACAGTTATAAATCATACCTGGGTACTCCAGTGGCAGTTCTACTTCTGTGTTGTTGGAAGTGTGCACTATAAACCTGGTGATGTTGATACCGATAATCTTTATTAGATCTCCTGTAACGAGGCAGCATTCTCTCCCGAACAACTCATATACTCCTCCTGGATCACAACAGTAACAATGTCTCACTTAATGGTTTTTAGTGATTTAATAAATCATCTGAAACTGAAATCATCTAAATGCTCAGGCAGATTAGAATTAGAATGAGATATATTTGGTTGCGTATGTTACACGGACAAGGAATTAGGTTGCAGTTCATGGTTATGGCAGATTTGAATAACTTCTTGTTCGCACCCCTGTACAAGGTCAATGCAAGATTACAAAGACTGAGCTTTTGAGTTAAAGAATTAGTAAAAGTTAAATAATTACTAAACAGAATAAAAATGAACACAGTGTCTAAGATTACTAATAAAGTATTGTTAGAGAAAAAAAATACATTTTACATAGTTTAAAAAAATACATGTAAAAATCATTTGAAATATCTAAACACAAAAAAATTAGCCACCTGCATTTCTGAGAAAATATAACTGAGATAGAAATCTGGTGTGTATAATTCAGCTTCTATTACGTTCTTTTTCTATCATAACTACCCTAATTAATAAATTCTTGTGTAATATAAGAAAGTCAAAATCACTGTCTTTGGTGTAATATTACATTAAGTTTCCTTAACAGGTCCCAAATAATATGTTACTTTTATATACACATATAGTTATGTTAATACTATACTGTATCGTACAGATAAAAAGCTTTAGCATGATTTAAATTATACAGTTTAATTTTGCCAGATATTGTTTAAATTATTCTGTGTGTGATAAATCTTTGGAGGTTAAAATCCCTAAAAGAAAAAAATAAGCTGCATAAACAGACTAGGTATTTAAAAATGTTCTAAAACACACCTCTACCAGGTTTGTTATCTAGTTAATTTATGACAAAAAGCTTTGTAAACATTTTTATATATAATATATAAAAATATATTATACATATGCATACAATTTTGTTTGTTATTTACATTTTTATGATGAAATTATTTTTTTATTGTGTCAGTAAAACTAAGGCTCATTGCTCAACAGTGTGTAACCTATTTCTTTACAAAAAAAAAAAAATTTCAGCAAAACAATTGGAATGAATGGAACAATTCATACCTTGGAAGTAAATTCCAGACTGAATCTGCAAAATCCTTGGTAGCATTTTGGGGTTGAGCGTTCGGGTGAACTCCGCTAGTGTCACCGCCATTCTCAGAAGCTTGGAGAAAGCACAACTACTTAAAAACGAAAAAATAAACTTAAGAAAACTAAAAGTATTATAAAATGTCCATTGAGAAAATCCTAAACATCTGACAGGCGTAAGTGATGGTCTCAGGAGGCTGGCATGACCTTTGACCCCTCTTAAATCGATATATTGTGTGAAGAAGTACTGCGCTACATCTAGAGAATTAAATACAATGATGGGAGGACAGGAAAAGGAAATGAAGGATGTTGGTTTGAAACAAAGCAGCTTTTGCACAGCTGCAGTGTTAAACCACAGTGCCGTATTTTCACTGCACATTAAAAAGTGCTGAGCTAAAGCTCTTGGTTACTGAAATACTGAAACACTAACATAAAGTTTAGTGTTTAAAGGTTAATAACATTAGGTTAGTAACCTAATCCTAACTTAAACCACTTACCTGCTCAATTTAGGAAACTTAAAAAGCCTTTAATTCTACAGGCACAGAAAATAAATACCCTATTTATAGTAAATAGTCATAGTCAATATTATTTGATCATATGAATTTTGTAGATTTTGTTGTACACTGAAGACATTCATTTTTGAGCTTTGAAAATGTATATGAAAGGAGTTTTATGGTATCAACTCCTAGGTATGTTAAACACCATGTAGCACAGCATGTTTTGTATGAAACAAGTATTTTGTAAGAAGACAAAAATACTGCAACAGAAAAGTCTTAAAGTAAATAAAATAACACTTGGGTTATTCTGTTCCAGATTTTAACTACAATATTTTTAGTTAAGTTTTTTGGGGTTTCTCCAGTTTGTCTTCTTTTCAGGTAGAGAATATACTTAACTTAAGTATATTAAGGTCCAGTGATTTTTATTCATTTGAACTTTTTATTCATTTGAAAACATTTAGACAAATGCATTTGTAAGCTTAACTGCTAAAATCATGTTACATTATGACAATAACTATGAATAATCCTAATTTAAAAGTGGCCTTGTAACTCTATATCATGACACTATATACATCATTTTTGACAGATGTTTGTTTTACATTTTTTAAAAATACTTTTAATGTTTAATTACGTTTTAATAGTTCATTTTGGTTTCATCAGCCCACAAACCCTTGTGATTTAAGGTGAATTGGCTACTCTGAATTGCCCTTTTCTAATCTATCTCAAATGGGATTATGAGCCAAAATAATTTGACACAGTTTTATACTATTTTATATATTAAATGACCACAATGTACAATGAACAAAAAAATGTATAAAAATAAAATAATTCAGAGAACATTTTGTCAATCATTTTGTATTTCTTTTAATAAAAATCATTTTTACTAGTTTTGTTCCAGCCATTAAGCCAACAACTACAGACAGAAATAAAAAAATTTAAGAATCTAATGATTATTTTTTTTTTCTTTCTCTCTGTATAAAAGTCCAACATGTTTTAGCTTGATTGCGATTCCTTCCACTTCTTAAACACTGTAGATAATTGAAATAAAACACTTGTATATGGGGGCTCTGTCGTGAAAGTCCCCAAATCAAAGCCCTCTTCTAGTTGAGCTCCTTCACCACATCACTTCAATAAGACACAATTCACAATCGTGTACACACAAAATACAGTAAAAAATAAAATAAAAATAGCAATAGAAAATTCTCAAATCATAAGGTAACTAACTGTAGGCATGTGCCAACCCAATACAATAACAAACTTTATTTTAATATCAGAAAACTGTACTTAATATTAAAATATAAACGGAACAAATAAATGTATATGACGGTTTTTAGTTTCAAAATCTATGGTCATCGTCCCAAATCTTACAAGTTTTTCGAATTTAGCAAGCTGTTTAGAATCAGATAACAATCGGTTTGGTTAAGGTGAGAGCTGTGTTAGAAATTAACTTAACTAGAAAATAAATATAAATAATAATATGTAAATACATTTAGTTAACAAAAATATTTTTTATTTTTACTGAAGTAATACTTAAGTAAAGGTTAACTGCAGCTTCATCAATGACTTTCACTTTCTCCTAAACATCAGTACTGGAAGTGTTAGGAAGCTGAAATCAAATGTGTCTTTGTCCATTGTTGAGCAGTATTATATTATGGTAAATATTTGCAATAAGGTTGTTATGACTACAAGGAAAATGGATGACAGAACTACTTTTACAATGGCCGGACAAGCAGAATTATGAATGCTCAAACATGAAACCTGAAAATGACCTATGAGCAAAGCCATAAAAAGGATAATGCTTTGCATATGAGTATTATACAAGGATAAGTAATAACAGAATGATAAAAAAAAAATCAGGCACAGAGAAAATTATTCCATAGTGAAATAATAAGAACTTTTTGTTGCTGGAAATGTAAAAACATTGTTGGTCCAGTGGTGCAAATCTTTACGTTGAGATTTTAACAATTTGGTGTTTCAATATTTTTTGGTGCAATTGTTTTGATTTGTAAACATACACTTTAGGAAACATTAGCCTGATAATTGCTTACACAGTATTTAGTTTACTTTCAAATCAAAAATGATCTTTACAAAAATAAAATTGGCACATGCCCACAACCTGAAAAATCACTACTGAAATAAAACATTTACAGTGTAAACAAGGCGAGCAGGACAACAGTGATTGTTTACAGCCTTCAGGAGACGCACAAAAAAAAAAAAAAAAAATACAAACAATGTGCTTAATTAACATATTTACACTCATCTTTGGCTTACGATTATATTTCTGCTACAAAAACAAATATCAAATATCAAAACAATAACGATAATCCATAAGCCAGCCATTAGTGCACAATACAAAGCCAATGTCACACGCTGCACTTTAAAATTTCTTTGTGTACACAATAATGCTCAGTACACATGATCTAATCATTTATAAGTGATTATTAACAGTAACAGTGATTGTAGAAAATAAAAATTAAGGTTAGCATGCAACAGTTTGGCTTTCGTATTTACACTGGCAGCGTAGAAACAATAAATCAATCATCAAATAAATGTAACAAATATAAAAAATGCTACAATAAATTTAGCCAGTCAGTGAAATTCAGCTAGCGATGGATGTATATGAATCAAAAAATAGGGCAGACATTGGACTAACTTTAATCTTTAGATTTAACCAGTTGCAAAATAACTTTGCAAGACATAGGCATTAGTTAAGCGAACATAAGAATTGGTAACAAGGCTAAAATCTTTAATTCCATGTAACTTAGGCTTTGTCCCTTGGGCAAATGGGCAACATTTGAAAAGTCATTACTAAACAGTACACGCTGTCTAGCTAAAGAAGGCTTAGAAGCCTTAGGAGAGTTTAGCTGGGTTCATAGCAAGAAGCTTGTGGTTGAACCAGATTGCCAATATAAATTAAAAAAAAAAACAGTTTACCGGTTTTGTTTGTTTTGTTACTGTTTTGTTTACTAGTAGGAGATTTTATGTTGAATCACAAATCACATAATATGTTTTACATGTTATACAGTCCCTGACATAAGTTCTGTCACTTACCCATGTTGTGGAAACAAAAGCTTATAACCTGACCTTTAAATTCATCCATTGGTTTTAGAAATGACTCATATGAAAGCTGAAACCCTCCCAAATGAGATTTAATTTACGAAAATAAATTTGCTTCACTGCAGAAATATTGATCATTTAATGAACACAGAAAGGTCAGATTTTGGCAAGACAAAGGTTTTGTCACCTTATCATATAATACACCCAATCCTAGTTTCTCAGCCTCACCTGTGCTCCCAAATTGATTGGTTAATTAGTGGGTGTGTATAAAAAGAACTCCAGCACCCCAGAACTTCACTTGCACTGCAACTTGACCACTGACAACATGCCAAAAATCCATCCTGCGACCAAAGCCTTGATTATCAAGACGCTGAAGACCAAATCCACTGCAGAGGTGGCTGGCACCTTTAATGTGTCTCAGCGTTAAGCACAAAGAATTAAAAAAAGAATTGAAGAGACCGGAGATGTTTTTGACAAGCTCAGGTCTGGCAGACCCCACAAGACAACTGCTCGGGAGGAACGTTTGTTGGTTAGAAAATCCAAACTGCATCCAAACTGAAAATCCACTGCAGCAGAGCTCTACCAGGCCTGGTCACCTCAAGTCCCTGTGTCAACTAGAACAGTTTGTAGGATTCTGTCTCGAAATGGCCTCCATGGTTGAATCAGTGCCCAAAAGCCAGCACTAAACAAAAGGCAGGTAAAAAAACCCTGTGGCATTTGCCAAAGCCCACAGCCTGCTAAACGGATGGATGCTGGAAAAGTGGCAGAAGGTGGATTTCTCAGATGAATCTTCAGTTGAATTACACCACAGCCGCCGCAAATACTGCAGGAGACCTACTGGAGCCCATATGGATCCAAGATTCACCCAGAAAACAGTCAAGTTTGGTGGTGGAAAGATCATGGTCTGGGGTTACATTCAGTATGGGGGTGTGCGAGACATTTGCAAGGAGGAAGGCAATATCAATAGTCTAAAATATCAAGAAGTATTAGCTACATATTTCATTCCCAATCATAAAAGGGGTCAAATTTTGCAGCAGGGTGGTGCTCCATCTCATACATCCATCTCTACATCAAAGTTCCTCAAGGCGAAGAAGATCAAGGTGCTCCAGGACTGGCCAGCCCAGTCACCAGACATGAACATCATTGAGCATGTTTTGGGTTCAGCTTTCATATGAGTTATTTCTAAAACCAATGGATGAATTCAAAGTCAGGTTATAAGCTTTTGTTTCCACAACATGGATAAGTGACAGAACTTATGTCAGGGACTGACAAACTGAACTATGTGTAATATGATCATGAAACAGCATACATGCTGACTTAACTGACTTGAAAAGAAAATGTTTTACTAACGCTGAATTAGATTAATATGGGGTTTCAGAAGCAAACAATCTTGTACACATCGTAAGACAACTAAAATCTTGTAAAACCTGGCAGAAAAAAATAGAGACAGATGTTTACTGGCGAGGGTTCTTGATCCATTAAGAGTTTTCAATGTACTCCAGTGCAACGTCATAGCAGAATCTGTACTGTTCCTGCACACATACAATAAATATACATGGTCATTTTTGTGCTAATACAGTTAATGTTAATATGAATTATAAGATTAAATATTAGTGCTACATTTTGATTCTTCATAGTGAAATGTGTGTGGGTGGTATGTATGTGTGTGTGTGTATATTAATGGGTCCAGGTGAGACCTTTGCACAGGATATGGTGTGGTTCAATAAACTCACCACAAGAATTAACGGTGCAGTTTCATCAAGAGTAAACTTTGAATGAATTATTAGTGAGTTAATGTTAAATAAGCTTAGTTTAATCATGGCTATGAAAAGCCTTTTAAGGTCAGTGTTACATAAAGCAAAACAAGATTGCCAGAAGTGTTGCCTGACTAAGTTAAAGTATGTCAAATTCAACTTAAAAACTTAAAATATATCATGTGAGTCAAGGGCATCTGAGATGAGTGAGTCAAAGATGAATCTAACAGTCAGTTTTTCATTTAATAAAGCTTTCTTGAAGTCATTATCTAAATGAGTAAAAATGGTCTCATAGTGGGGTATAGTGAACAAAACTGGTTGTTGATTAGTGTATCTTACCGGCGTATCCACCATGTTGGGTTTGCTGTTCCTCAGACTCTTAACAGCATGAAACACATCGACCACATTCTGCCTTTTAATCATCTCGCACACAATACTGATAGCTGAAAACACGCCACTGCGACCACCTCCATTCCTGCATGGGGAGATGCATGATCCGTTATGCAAATTAAATATGCACTTACCCACATGGACCTCTTTATTAAACATGCCTCCTTGTTTTTGATATTTAAAGTCTATTTTATTTAGTTTCTCTAAACCTATAGATGCACAATAATATTTTATAATTACAGGCTGTCATCCTAGATACTCTGTTAGTCCCATTTATTCAGTTCTCTGATGGTCAGGACCCCAACAGGACCACCAGACAGGGTAATATTTGGAAAGTGGAGGTTTTCTAGCACTGCAGTGACAGTAATGTGGTGGTGGTGGTGGTGGTGTCTTAGTGAGTGTTGCATTGAACAGACACAGCACTAATGCAGGAGCATTTCAACACTTTATATTAATTGTCTCTATCTTGAGATGTAAATGTAAAATCAGAGAGAGCAGCTCATTTTTCATTGTACAATTAGTTACCCTCTAATTCATAATCATTATTTACTGGGTGTTGTCTATTGCATGCCGGTCACTGGAGCGTTGTCAAGGAGTTCAGTATATAGAAGAACAAAGGGACAACAGTATGTAATTGGTGAAAAAAAAGCTAATCTATATGCTATTAATAAATAGATCCTTTAGTTAGGCGATCTAAATGTTGTTTTTTATTTCTGTGTCTAAACTACAAGAATATACTCACAAACAATGAACGATAGTGCGTCCCTCCCCCTCTTCACATTCCTCTTGCCATTTGTCCACCTGCAGGATCAGCTTTAGGAAGCAGCGCTTAGAGGCAGGCACATCTCTAAGCCCTGCCCACCCCAAGTACTGGAAATGACGAACCATCAAGTATCCCTCCTGGGGCTGTGCATATACACAACACAAACAAACACAGAATAATACGCAATTTCCTGTCAAGATGATGATGGTGTTTGATCGCATATGACATCATAGCTGCAGTATTAGTAAAAAAGCATTGTTTTATTTAGGAAGCTATTTAACAGCAAGTGGATGGTGACTGACTCTGGAAAGGTTGCATATCCTGAAGAGGCGACTAATGATGTCACAGTCCATAGAGCAGGAAACACGTTCCACTTGTACAGGACCATACCGGAGCATGCCCTCTTCAGGCCAGTACTGAGGACACCCCTGCACACATGAAACACAAATATAAAATATTAATAATATAATTATACAATATATTGCAGTGCTTTAAATTCAAGCACCAAGTCTTAACAGCTTTATAAATAAAATGCAAAATCACACTCTGGATATACTTTGGCAGCACAGAGCAGATGTAGAATTGCTTGCTTAATAATCATCTAGCAGCTAATAGAGGTACATGCAGCTGCATTAAATGATCCCAGGGACCTTTTCTCAGATTATGAAGCATTGCCAGATTACTGGCATACGGGTAATAAGAAAAAGTTAAACAGGTTTACAAGATATAAATAATATCTTATAATTTGCTATTAGTAATAATATAAGAGCACTTAATGGCAAGTTGTGAGAAGTAAAATAACTTACCTGTGCAAGGTCGATCTCATTCAACATAACGATGGAGGTGCAGCCATAGTCATACACCAACCTCCAAAAATCCTTCACAGTGTTGGGCAGAGGGTGCTGCGTTACGATAAAAGCTGCAGGTTGTCTGTAGCTCTGCACATGTAAACACACACACACACACACACACACAAACACACACATTTAGCAAAAGCACAAAACACATAAAACTCAATAACAGTAATAATGGCAATGCTGGTGTATGAGGACAAGCATGCAACCACTATGAAGAGCACCACATGAGATCAAATGAACGTATGTGTTGTGTAAATGTGTGTATTTGTGTGTGTGTGTGTGTGTGTGTGTGTGTGTGTGTGTTCATGCCAATGAAAAATGCTAGCAAGATGCCTAAGCAATGAAACAAATCCAGGCTGAGAGACATTAGAAGATCAGAAATTACCTGGTATGCTCCTGACATCTGCGTTAGCACCACAAAAAAACCATTTCAGAAAGTTTATATGCTTTGGAATTACCGCAATCCCATTCTTTTATTTCTATTCTCAGATGAAAAGCCAAATGATGTATCAGAACAGGTAGAAATGACCTGGATTTGTCTCGAGCTTTGCGGCTCTAACAGAGGATAGAGGGGAGGGATGACAGACTAAGAGGTAGAGCTGGAGCATGAGGATGCAGAAAAGACAGGCAAAGAGAGATGAAAGACAAGAAACAGAACAGAAGGGTGGTTTTAGAAGACGAATGGGGTGGACTCACATCCATGAGCGCAGCATTGATGTAATTGCTGCTCTCGCCATCAATAGTTATGAGGAAGGGTAAACAGCGGTCTGGGGGAAGATTGGACATAAAGCGATTCTTCTCGTGATTTCGTGGCAGCATGGCGATGCTGCAGTCCTCTGGCTGGGGCTGAGGAGTCACGGAGTTCAACGTCTGATTTACACACAAAATAGAAGGGTACAATGTTTAGGCAAATGTTAATGTTTAGCCCATAGATAAAAAAAAGTAAGCAAAATAGACAGATTTCTGAATTAATAGCAGTGCTGGTATCAATAATCTGCAGATTCTTTTAAGTATCAGAAATATAATTACATAGCTGTAGGTTTTAATTTTCTGTTTTAAATCATATTACTACAGCCATGGTCTCTAGATCACGTTTAACACTTCATACCCCAGTATACTGGAGGATCTGGACCAGGCAGCAGTGGAAAAAAATATGCATAATTTTTAAAGCCTGTTTTATACATCTCTGTATATTTCAATACGTTCTGTGAAAATTTATTTATTCTCAGATTAACAGATAATAGTGGGAACATTGGATTATCTGGTAAAAGATTTGCATTGTCTCTAGTTGGGTAATAGGGTCTGGAGGGGGGAATGATTGTACAGTGCATACCTGAAACTCATCTTTGAGATGAGAGGAGTTGCTCTGTGAGTCAATTCGAATCATATCATAATATGCCGCTTTAAAGTCACACATAGGTATTGCAGTGTCTCCACACAGACATGCCTCCAGGATGGCGTCATGGATAAAGATGTATTGCTCCTGAAACATAAGGAATACAAAATTTTACATTTGTTTTAGTAATAGTTTATTAGTGTATTTTAATGCCATTTTTTTATAAGCGTTTTATTTGAGCCGCATGTTACTACAAACATGTAGGATTGTGTGCACGTGTGTGTGTGTGCACACCTCTGTCTGCACCATGTTGATACGGCGTGATCGCAGTGCTTTAACACAGTTGTAAATGTCCACAACTCCCTCGCGCTCCGCCATGTCCAACATGATGTCAATCACAATGTAACATCCTGTACGGCCCGCCCCCGCACTGTGGAACAGGACATTGTTTTAATCAGATATGATATACACATATATAAAATATAAACTTAGTTTAATTTCCAAGGAAATTAGAATCTGATTCAGTTATTTTGTCATATGATTATATGTAAATGACCCTAGTTTATTTGTTTATAGTTTATATATTTACAGTTAATAGTTTTTAATTCATTGCAGATATTTAAAAAAAAAAAAGACATTTATTGAAAGATGTAATAACTGCAAAAATGGCAAAACCAAACCTAAAACATGTCTCTGTAATAAACCATGATAAAATAATAATCAGAAACAAAGATTAGTTTTATATAAATGTAGTTATTATTATTGCTGTTATTATGGTGGTTAGTGCTGTTGTTTCACCGCAAGAATGTTTTTATTTTTATATACATATTTTGTGTCTGTGTGGCTCACAGTCCAAAAACAAAGCCATTAGGTTAACTTGCAACTCCAGAAGAAAATGTTTCTTTGCCCTGCGATACATCAGGTAATTATGTATTTCTGCCTCTTAGCCTACAAATGCTCAAAAATGTTTCAATGACATTATCCTGCATCAAAATAATAGAAATGTTTATTCAAATATTTCATTATTATTATATATTTTTAGTTATTATATATTTTTAGTCAGTTATATGTCCAGTACTATTAAACAACTAATGTATAATATAAATATAAACTGTGGCAAAGTTGGGAAGGAAAATTGTATATTATTAAATATTTGTTTATTTCGGAGAGATTCCTGATAAATTCTCTGTTAAACTCTTATCCTGCATGAGAGTAAAGGCAAAAAGTAGGTGACACAGCAGTTCAAACTTATAAGTTTTATTCTGGACAATAAATAGTTAAAATGTCTAATAAACAAACTATTTTCTCTATATTAGACGAACTATATTTTCAAAGAGGCACAGTGGCTTAGTGGTTAGCACGTTCGCCTCTCAGCGCTAGGGATTCCCGGTTCGAATCCCCATCTGGGTGGAGTTTCCATGTTCTCCCCGTGTTTGCGTGGGTTTCCTCCGGGTTCTCCGGTTTCCTCCCACAGTCCAAAATCAAAATTATCAAAATTGCCCCATATAGAGTGTGTCTGTGTGAATGAGTGTGTGCTCAGAGATGGATTGGCGCCCTGTCCTGGGTCTATCTGCCCAGCGCCCGAGATGGTCTCCCCTGGATGGGCATGGGGAACCCCACCACGACCCTAATAGAGGATAAAGTGGGAGAATGAATTAATGAATATTTTCAAAGAATATTTAAATACCATATATTTATACCATCTATTTTAAATTATTTTTTCAATGAGACCTGCATCAAAGTGATATAGTGTCAAAGTGATATATCTGAGAAGCTTCATCTGAATTTGTTTTACTATCATTGTGTGTGTTTTTTTTTGTGTGTGTGTGTGTGTGTGTGTGTGTGTGTGTGCATGTTTTAAACACAGGATGTGGTCTGGTATTGCTCTTTTGCTGCAGGAGTGTGACATTTGCCTACATACAAAAATCCATATTCACACATACACAGATCCTGTATAAAGTGTGTCTTTATAAAGACATACTTTAAAAAAATATATTTAAAAAGTAATAAAATGTGTGTTTACCTGCAGTGGACTACAATGGGTCCTGCACTTGGGGGGTTAGACATTTTGACACGGCGGATGAAGGACAACAGTCCAGTGGCATGATACGGCACACCATGATCTGGCCAGCCGGTGAAATGGAACTGCTTCACTTCCCGAACTTCATTGAAGCCTCTCTAAGACAGCAAACATTAACACAGACACACATTAACACAAAAGTACTTTTTAATAAAGAAATTATTATTAAATTTAAAAGAAAAAAAATCTGGTTACATTAATTAGAAATTACATTTAGAATAAATACATAAAAAATTAAGACACCTTTTAGTTATTTTTAGTACTTACTAGTACTTTATTTTAAAAATTATTTGCCCATAAAGCCAAATAGAAAAAAAATCTGCAAATGTTATATTAGTACAATTTTTAAAACATACACCCAATAACATTTATAATAAGATTTGTTTTTAACATCTTCATAATTCGTTGAATATAATATTGGGACTACAACTTTATGGTACACCCAAATTTTTTGTACACAAAAGGTTCTACCCAATATTAGATTAAACAAAGTGTTTCATAAATATGGCATTAATTGCAGCTGGTATCTAACTTACTCGTTCGAGGGTGAAAGTTCGCACCACATACTCTGCCAGGGGCTCCACCTCCATAAAAGTCACCTTAAAATCTCCATACACTTCAGCATCATCTGGCCAGTACTTATAACATTTCACCTGAATTTCACCAGATTAAAAGCAAAATGATAAAAGCATTTACCATTTACCTTTATAACAATTAACCATAAATACCTTTGTAACTGTAATAGCCATGGTTTATTCTGTCCATAACAGTTTTTAATATGCATATTAGTAACTATATTGTAAACAAAATACCTTCATTTTTTTTTTTTTTACAATGTACATGTTATTTTACTTAGTTCTATTCATGTTTGGTCAAACAGAAAACATAAACAACTAATGATGTTTTATATTAGTGAGGTCACTGGCAAAGAAAATCTCCAAGTCTTTAACCAATAAAACAAGAAACCTTTAAAAAGAATCGAATCCTTAGCAATTTGCAAAATGATTTTTAAAACACATTACTTACATTATAATTCATAATTCTTTGTCATATTATCCAGATTTTTAAATCCCTAACAATTAACCCTTATTAACGGAGCATATTTTTTCAAAGTAAGGACTTTTCTATCAAAATTTAAGTTTTAAATTACTGCAAAAATGGTCAGTGTTTATGAAGGCATTTTGTTTTATATTAAACATGACATAAATGATCACAGTTTGGATAAACAAGCTACAGACTAGGCTACAGTATAAAACTGATGCAATACAACAGAAAAACATGTGCAAAAGGACAAGGAAACATGCTCATCAATCTGATGCCAGTGTTGGCGGTGTGAGGGAAACTCTGAAATGCACTATGATCAAGGTTCATACAACTAGTAGCACTCAACACACTATATAGTGGCAATTTAGAGCAGTCAATTCACTTTGAATGTTTGTGGACTGTGGTAGGAAACCAGAAAACATGGAGAAAACCTATATGGACACGGGGAAAATGTCCATTTAGAAAGTTCTCACAGCCATCACAGTCATCAGGACACAATCATAAACATGCTTTGACATACATGAGTAACCCTTTGAAAACTTTATTTATATAATGTAAACTTATTTTTTAGCAAGGTTGTCAGGTTTACCCAACTAACTTAAAAAATGATGTTTTTAGCCTGATATTTAGCTCTTCAAAGGGTTACAGCAGGCAGGAGGCCTTCACAACATACACAATGCACAAAAACGTTTAAAAAAAATCAAAATAATAATTAAGGAACCACATGGCCTCCATCATTCCACAGCAGGCAATAGAACAACATACCCGTCCCACCTCCACCAGGTTGGTTACCATGACGATACACGCCGACTGCTCCTGCCAGATCATTCTCCAGAAATCATACACTGTCTCATGGACCGGACCTGACAAAACCATCAAGAGGGGACTGTTTTTAGATTGAAAATATTTTGAAATTTATTTGAGTTATATTCACAATTCGCAGAAGTTATATTTCAGATCATAACCACATAATAACTGACTTAATAAAACACAACATTAAGAAAGGCTGGCTGGACCGGCTGAAGTAAGTGCCATTTCATCAAAACACATTAAGAACTGTATGAGTAATTTTGATGTACTGCTTAATAAATCATTTTGTGCTTTAACTGAGCAGTTTCATACCTTGTGTTGCGATGTAATGACTCGGCCGTTGGTAACCCTGCAAAAAGAAATGCATACAGCAATTAAATACAATTATTGTCAAACATTCAAACATAAATTTTGTAACTGACATCCAAATGTCTACTTACAGACTAATTGAATTCTATTCTTATTAGTTTTTTACACCCCAGAGATATTTGAATAAAACACTTAAATCAAATGTATTGCTTTATTAATCACTTTAATTACAATCACTGAAAATGTATGTATATAGATTTAATAGAATAAGTATTATATTATTATTGGAGGTTACCAATATAGATCAGAATGCCACATGATGCTTAATGCCACACAACATGCTTATCAATATACGGCTGGATTATACAACCTCATAACACAAAAAATCTAGCCCTTCTGTGTTCATTAGATGTAGATTTGAGTATTACTGTTGATTTCATTGCAGATTTCATGTTATAAAATTACATCAGTGCAAGCTATGCTGCAAAATAAAGTGGTACACCACAACTCTAGTGTGTGGGACAAACCTTCCTGTAGGTTGGTAGTACAAGATAGGATAGACAATGGTGTCTAAACTTTTATTTTGTGGCTACAAGAATCTATGGCTTTATGATGTTGTGCCAAGTTTACCATTCTTACTTGTTATCTAAACATAGATAAACATATAACAAGCTTTTAGTAAAACTGGTTGATGTTACAATGTAATGGTTCTCTAATTTCTATCAATCTCAAAGCCCAACATTGTTGTGAACATTGTAAATTACTACAGCATTGCAAGATCTTTTTTTGTGTAGTCATACACAGATTGTCTCTTAATGTGTTGAAAGACAATAATAGCTTGTGTTTTCTCAAAATTCTAAAAAGTAAAAAATAATATTAATAATGAAAAAAAAGTTTTATGCAGAGGGTAATTCAAGTAACAAAGCAAAAAAAAAAAAAAAAAAAAAAAAAAAAAGGAATTTAAGCATTTCTAAAGGTTCGAAGTAGGATAGAACTGATCCGAAAATTTTAACAATGAGTGGCTTATGGGTTAATTCCGTCTTCCATGTAACTCAGCTGCAGGGTTTGGTTTTAGTTTTTTACATAGGAGTATATTGTTGAGACAGCACACTACTGGGCAGTTTTCCCAAAAGGAAAGGTTTACAAAGAACACAGGATTAGAGTCAATATAGTGACTGCAATGTACCTATTGGTATGTTTTGCGGATTACCCAGAGTAAACAAAGGGAGGGCATGCAGACTCTTTACAGAAAAGTCCTTAGTCTGCCCCAATCGGGAATAAAACCCTGGACCTACTTCCCATGAGATGGAAGCGCTAGCCTTTGCACCACTGAGGAGGTTGGTATATATACATGATATATATTTAGTTAGCTGGTTTTACATACATTGTCCATTTTATCAGCTCTAATTTCCATATAGGTGGCACGGTGGCTTAGTGGTTAGCACGTTCGCCTCTCAGCGCTAGGGATTCCCGGTCCGAATCCCCATCTGGGTGGAGTTTCCATGTTCTCCCCGTGTCTGCGTGGGTTTCCTCCGGGTTCTCCGGTTTCCGCCCACAGTCCAAAAACATGGATCAAGTCAATTGAATTCTCAAAAATTGCCCCATATAGAGTGTGTCTGTGTGAGTGAGTGTGTGCCCAGCAATGGATTGGTGCCCTGTCCTGGGTCTATCTGCCCAGCGCCCGAGACGTTCTCCCCTGGATGGGCATGGGGAACCCCACCGCGACCCTAATAGAGGATAAAGCGGGAGATAATGAATGAATGAATGAATAATTTCCATATAAATGCACTGTATTTCTATAATTACAGACTGAAGTCCATCAGGATCCACTCATACCAGCACAACACACACCAAAATGCCACCATTTTCATGTCAAAGCAGTGCTAAGAATCATCCACCTTCAAAATTAACTATGTGGTAGAGGTCCTGACCATTACAAAACAGAGTACAGGGGTTACTCTATTATTACAGTTGACAAATAGAGAACTAAAGTGTATCTATATGGAAAGTGGAACCGAAAAATAGACAACAAAATAATATATTCTGTTGTAGTTCAGCATCAAACAATTACTTTGATTTGTGGTTGAATGCATTTAACTCACTATTTGTTTGAGTTTTTATTTCATCCTCCATGGGTTGGTTGACTTTTTAAAAAAGACCAAAGGCAGAGGATGGGTTTTCTAAAAGTCTTACACATTTGTGTGTGACATTGTAAAGGTGTAATATGTTCTAAAAACAAATACATCACAAAGAAACCATGTTTGAGGTGCAAATGGTCTGTCACTCTTGACTTTCTGATAAAGCTAAATTAGGAATTTTCACACTGCCCAACATGCAGTGACTCCTACTGGAGGTCAAGGCACAAACACAGGACTATGGCTCCCCCTGCATGTTCTGCCCATCCATCCATTATCTTACGCTTTATCCTATATTAGGGTCGCGGGGGGTTCCCCATGCCCATCCAGGGGAGAACGTTTCAGGCGCTGGGCAGATACCAGCGAATCTAATCGCTGGGTACACACTCACTCACACAGACACGTACACATACAGCACACACTCTATATGGGGCAATTTGGAGAACACAATTGACTTGATCCATGTTTTTCGACTGTGGGAGGAAACCGGAGAACCCAGAGGAAACCCACGCGGACACGGGAACATGGAACATGGAAACTCCACTGCATGTTCTGTATTTTTGATAATTTAGTGGCAATTTTCAACAGTAAAGTTGAGCAAAACTGTGATTTGTTTAGCTTCGGATCAGAACATCCCAAATTTAGGAAAATGACAGACTGAAACACGACTCACACCTCTCTTAGTCAAAACTCAAAACAACAAAAACAATGGAAGGGTGGCCAAGATGCACGATCAGCATGACACTATGAAAAGACAAAAGCATGAGGAGAAAGAGACGAAGGCAGAGCGAGCCATATTTGGGAGAGGTTAGAGGCCATGCAGCCAGCATGCAGATGTACCAGGTGGAAAGCATTAAGAGGGCATGGCTGTATTATTTTGTGTGTGCATGTCCTACAGAAAAAAAAATTACTTACATCCCTGTACAGCCAAATCTAGGCCCCAAAATCAAGAGCATAAAAAGTGAAAGAGAGCACAACAGATGAGTCAGTGAGTCTCGAGCAGCACCTCCACCAAAGGCAAGAAGAAATAAAACGATAAAAATCGTGTATAAATCTGGAGAAGGAAGGCATGCTGACATACGAGAGAGGGAGAGCTGTTTCTCACACCTTCGCCAAGGGAGGAGGAGGAGGAAGAGGAGGGGCACACAGCGCCACTTACGTCTATGTAGTTGGCGTTGATGTAATCGGACGAGGGGTCGTCTTCCACCGGCTGCAGGATCACTCGAGAATGATCATCTACGCAAGAATAATAAACTTTAACCCTGGGGTTTTGCTGGGGAAATAATTATATATATATATATATATATATATATATATATATATATATATATATATATATATATATATATATAGTGTTAATTAAACTATTTAAAGGTGAAGCAATGTGTAACGAAGAAGGAAAACCTTGTGGGTCCATGGGGTACTCATCCTTCTTGAGCAACCTTAGCAGCATTAACAGTGCAGAACACCAACGTACAGTTTCTTGAATTACTAAATTTAATTACTAACTTTCTAATTTTCCAAAAAATGTAAAATGATGCACTTTTTATTTTTAAATAAAATTGTATTTTATTTTATTTAATAAAATAAACTTTTATTTTAAATGTACGTAAATTGGACACACACCAGGTCATTTTACAAAAATGTATACATTTATTTATTTGCTGTAACTTCTTTTAATTTTTTTATTTGCTGTAACCTCTTTCAAGGATGCATCAAAATGTTGTGTGCAGAAAACTAATAAGACTTCATATGTCCTGGCTGCCTAAATTGCTGTACATCATAATCATATTCCTAATGATAGTACAGTACCAGAACATGATAGCTTTAGGTTAGCTTTTCAAAAAACTTTAAACAGACAATCTCCTATTTCAGTTTTAGAGACTGCTGGCTGTTATCTTACCACCAAAGCACTCCTTCGAATCCACAGGAGTTTCAATTGGAAAGAACTACCTTTAAGTAAACTATATTTGCCAAACTACATTTTCAGTGGTGCTTAAAACTTAGGGGATGACGGATGAATCTTTACACCACAGTTTAGAAACATATCACCACCCTGACATATTGAACCTAAGGTTAAAATACATTAAAACTGGCCCCTGTCCTGGAAAATCCCACCCACAAAATCATCTTTTTAATTGTTTTTATTATTTTTTAAATTATTATTATTATTTATTTTTTTTACAAATACTTTTTAATGAGCACTTCTTAACATCACACATAAAATCTTTCAAGTTTTACTTTAAATGCTACTCACAAGCGATGATGTTTCCGTAGCGGTTCTTGGTTCGGTTCTGCTCCTTCTTAGCTACATCCCATGATGCTGACTGACCCTCAAAGAAGCTCTACAATAAGACCAGACCATAAAACAACTGCAGATAACTGCAACCAAATCCTTCTGAAACTATGTTTAAATGTGCTATAGTGTTATATAATAAGAGGAACAATGGATTAAATGTATTTTGATACTGTATTGACATTAAGCAATACAAATATGAATTATTAATTATTATAAATAATAAGCAGAAGAGAAAAAAAACAATGTTATTCAGGAGAGGCATTTTTTGCAGGATTGTAAGATTTACCAGAATTTAAACTTAAATGATATATACTGGTTAAATACTACCTAGATCTTATTACAATTACTCATTATGCTACTTAACAGTAAAAAAAAATAAAGTAGGACAAAAACATCATTTAAATAAAGATTTTAGGATTTAAAGTAGAAAAGAGAAACAAACGGAAATGATTGTGTGTGAAACAACAGAATAAAGCAAATGGTTCCACAGGAAGTGGCATTGTATGCCAATAAGTGATGCCATGATTCAAAAAGAGGGTATATTGTCACCTCATATTCTTCTTTGAAGCCGTAACTGTCGGAGGTCTTCATCAGGTTAATATGTTGCAGTAGATCTGCAACGCGGATGGCTGGGTGCAGCTGACCTGTCTGGTATGGAGACTCAGTTCCTTCACAGTGAAAACGGTGAACATCCAATAATCTGTTGTTGTCTGCTGCTGCATTGTTCTCATCTAACATACACACAGATTAAGAAAACCACATGTATAAACACACACTACAATAACAGCTGAAAAGACCAGATAATAAATCTAATATAATTATTAATCCAATTAAAACTCTACATCATTTACTTATTTATTTTTTAGCAGTTAAGCCTACTGTACAACTTACTGTAGTTTAATAAATTATTTTACCACTTGTGCATAAAAAAACAGACTTTGTGTAGTTGTAATGAGAAAGTAAATCTCATAATTTATTCATTCATTCATTCATTATCTTCTGCTTTGTCCTATATTTGGGTCACGGGGGGGTTCCCCATGCCCATCCAAGGGAGAACGTTTCGGGCGTTGGGCAGATACACCCAGGACAGGGCGCCAATCTATAGCTGGGCACACACTCACACAGACACGCACACATACACACTATATTGGGCAATTTGGAGAACTCAATTGACTTGATCCATGTTTTTGGACTGTGGGAGGAAACCGGAGAACCCGGAGGAAACCCACGCGGACACGGGGAGAACATGGAAACTCCACCCAGATGGGGATTCGAACCGGGAATCCCTAGTTCTGAGAGGCAAACGTGCTAACCACTAAGCCACCGTGCCGCCATAATCTCATAATTTATATGTTTTAAAAATGTATTCTTATAAGGATGATCCTATTAGCAAGAATTAATTTGACAGCAAGTTCAAATGTAAAAAATTACCTCTTAATAGATCATGTATATAAATGTATTTAATTGCATTATTGGTTTTACTTTCTTTTTGATTTCACATTGTGCATAAAGAAAAACTAAGAAAGTTAAATGGGAAGTCTAAACAACCATTTAAACATAATCTAGCCACACACATCTGCATTGCATGTACAGTTGTGTGCATGTGCATGTCATTTCAGTTGTGTGCATGTGTATGTGTATGCATACTCACCAGTTATAGGCACTATCAGTGCAGCATGTGAGAAACAGTGATCATGTGAGCATTTGAATGTTTAAATGAGGTGAGATCAATTATAAATTATACATAAGTGATGATGAAGCACAGTCACATCAAACACATCAATGTAGAGAAACCAGAACACTTGATTATGATTGCTATAAAATATTACATGAACCACACGAATTGATAATATATATATATATATATATATATATATATATATATATATATATAAATGTGTGTGTGTGTGTGTGTGTGTTTATTGAGGAAGTGTTCTGATCTGATTCTTTTAAACCAGCTGGCTGGTGTGAAAGTGTGTGTGCTTAGTAACTGTCGCTTGTGGTTTGTTGCATTAAAGTGCAAAGTGTCTGGAAGAGAAACACCAAATTATGAGATATATGGGCGAGACAGCAACCAAAAGTATGTGTGAGAGAGAGAGAGAGAGAGAGAGAGAGAGAGAGCAAGAAAGATCATGACGATGATGAATTCTGGCTAGTGCTGCATGGATACTGTGCCTGTGCGTGTGGGGGGGATGTGTGTACACGTGAATATGTAAAGCTAAGCTTCAGCATGTTCTAGTTTTACAATGTGGCATGCTTACAACGAAGCTGCCATGCTGATACACTTACGCATACATGCTCTTAAACACAAACATTTCAACATAGACCTTCATGTCCACAGAGACTGCTCAATTTACACTACTGATATACACTTTAAAAAATAATTTTTATATTCAAGCCTTGTTTTGAGGATATTCTGATCTAAAACTACTTTCATTTTGGTAGATACAAATCAATCATGCAGACTTTGCAGTACTAAATAAAAATCAACCAAGGATATAATATTAATAAAACTAAAATATAAACATATATTAAAAACAAATATAACATACTGTATATAAAAAAAAACATGTATAAAGCATCATACTTAAGACATACTTTAGTGTTTATACTGTTCTTATATTTTTTGTTATAGCAGTTTTGATCACTAAAGAATCCCTACATCTCTAAGTTTCTGTAATGTTCAACTCCAATTCTTTTTTTATTAAAATTGATTACAAATGAAACAATATATCAAACATACACTCACTGGCCACTTTATTAGGTACACCATTCTAGTAACGGGTTGGACCCCCTTTTGACTTCCGAACTGCCTCAATTCTTCGTGGCATAGATTCAACAAGGTGCTGGAAGCAGTCCTCAGAGAGTTTGGTCCATATTGACATGATGGCATCACACAGTTGCCGCAGATTTGTCGGCTGCACATCCATGATGCGAATCCCCCGTTCCATCACATCCCAAAGATGCTCTATTGGATTGAGATCTGGTGACTGTGGAGGCCATTTGAGTACAGTGAACTCATTGTCATGTTCAAGAAACCAGTCTGAGATGATTCCAGCTTTATGACATGGCGCATTATCCTGCTGAAAGTAGCCATCAGATGTTGGGTACATTGTGGTCATAAAGGGATGGACATGGTCAGCAACAATACTCAGGTAGGCTGTGGCGTTGCAACGATGCTCAATTGGTACCAAGGGGCCCAAAGAGTGCCAAGAAAATATTCCCCACACCATGACACCACCACCACCAGCCTGAACCGTTGATACAAGGCAGGATGGACCCATGCTTTCATGTTGTTGACGCCAAATTCTGACCCTACCATCCGAATGTCGCAGCAGAAATCGAGACTCATCAGACCAGGCAACGTTTTTCCAATCTTCTATTGTCCAATTTCGATGAGCTTGTGCAAATTGTAGCCTCAGTTTCCTGTTCTTAGCTGAAAGGAGTGGCACCCGGTGTGGTCTTCTGCTGCTGTGGCCCATCTGCCTCAAAGAGATGCTCTTCTGCCTACCTTGGTTGTAACGGGTTGCTATTTGAGTCACTGTTGCCTTTCTATCAGCTCGAACCAGTCTGGCCATTCTCCTCTGACCTCTGGCATCAACGAGGCATTTCCGCCCACAGAACTGCCGCTCACTGGATGTTTTTTCTTTTTTGGACCATTCTCTGTAAACCCTAGAGATGGTTGTGCATGAAAATCCCAGTAGATCAGCAGTTTCTGAAATACTCAGACCAGCCTTTCTGGCACCAACAACCATGCCACGTTCAAAGGCAATCAAATCACCTTTCTTCCCCATACTGATGCTCGGTTTGAACTGCAGGAGATTGTCTTGACCATGTCTACATGCCTAAATGCACTGAGTTGCCGCCATGTGATTGGCTGATTAGAAATTAAGTGTTAACGAGCAGTTGGACAGGTGTACCTAATAAAGTGGCCGGTGAGTGTATATATATTGTTTTTGCATTTAACTTGTTATTTGTTGTTTTTGATTTTAGTAAATGGATGGATTCATTTTATATACATTTCAGAAATACAGAAAAAAATGATTTTTTTTCATGTATATAATGACATATACACATGGTGTGTGTGTGTTCAAGTCTCTGTGAACACAATGACCCAAACAAAATGAAAACACCAAGGGTTTATGGGAAATGTAGTCCACATTGTGTAGCAGAGGCTATTAACTCTATGAACACATTTAATTTAGCAGAAATTGGTAAAAGAATATTGGTCATGAGTGAAAGTGAGAATTAAAAAAATTGCTTAACATTTTTTAAAGTTTATGATAAAATTAAACATCTCTGCTACATAAATGGAAATATAATAACATTCTCTTTAAAAAAAAAAAAAAAGCCTCACCTAGCACAGCTGTGGGCACAAGCGGATCGTTGGGCACTGCAGCAGCAATAATAATAATAATAATAATAATAATAATAATAATAATAATAATTTTTCATTTAATAAAACCCATTTAATAAAACTAGTAAAAAGAAAAATGGTAGACTTGACAAATTCTAATCCACAATATTAATTAACTATGGTTACTGGTAATTCTTTAGTTCAACAAATACAAACCCTGTACAATTGTTATAACTTTTTATCATTCATAAAAAGTATTTTATTGTCATGCAACAGTGCATTGGTAAGTTACTACATATAAATGTTCCAAACATCTACCTTTTGGGATATGGATATACAAATAAAATCACACTGATTTGTAAAAAAAACTAATGTCCTGATTCATATAGGAACTTTTAGGCCACTTTATTGGTTTCATGTACCATAGAGGTGGACTACCTCTATAATTACAGGCTGGATTCAATTAGATTTGTACTAATAGTATAGTATAACATACTTTGTTAGTCCCCTTTACTCTGTTTTGTGAAAGTCATGATCTTCCTTTAGAACACCATGGTCATTATTTGAGTGGTGGATTATTCTCAGCATTTCAGTGCTAGTGATATAGTGATGTCAGTGTGTGTATTTTTAGTATAAATGTATTACACACAGCAGTGCTGCTGGAGTTATTGAAAACTGTCCACTAACTGTGGCCTCTATTAGACACATTCGCCTTATTGTTCCATTTTGTGGTTGCAGTTTGTTGTTGCACAGTCATCCTCTAATCCTTTATCAGTGCTCACATGCCGCTGCCTGCATGATGGAGACTGGATGGACTTTTTGTTAATATAATAGTTTGATCCATCAGTTGATTCAGTCATAACAGCACATGTGCTAATGCACCACTATTACCACATGTCATCGCAGTGCAAAGAATCATCCACCATTTAAATAATAGCTGTTTTGTAGTAAATATGTTGAGGGTTCTGATCTTTAAAAAACTGAGTAAAGAAAGTAAGTAAGCTTTATTTCTATAGCACCTTTCACAGATATAGATAATATATAGTATAACTAAAAGTGCTGTTTTTTACAAAAAAAATATTTATGCATAAACATTAATTTGATTTAGTATTTATCATGAATTTAAAAAGCTTTTTTTCTTGAATATCTTTTGTACTTACAACGGTTGTTGAAGCTGTGCAAGTCCGTGTAGGAGAGACACACTGGTTCATCTGTGTGCATGGTGTTTTGCTCAGCGAAGCTACGGTCCATTGCATTTACCATGTGTGTCATTTCTTGTCTGGCATTTCCAGTTGGATGCCTGCGTTTCGCCAGTTTCCTGACAAATCGACACAAGAAAAACACACCTCAGTCTCAACTTAACAAAATACAAGAAAAAGATTATGAAAACAAAGTGGGAAGACATTAAAAATGAACAAACAGGAGAAGAAATCAGGTCTAACATCAAGGAACCCAATCAAAACCTGTGCAGGAAACATCTAGGAACCCGAATTCAGGTAAGAGGAGGAAAAATAGAAGAATGCCCAAGATCCAGGTAAAGAGATAATATTTTCTAAAACCACCTTACCGACATCCATCCATCCATTATCTTCCGCGGGTCGCGGGGGGGTTCCCAATGCCCATCCAGGGGAGAACGGTTCGGGCCCAGAACAGGGCGCCAATCCATCGATGGGCACACACTCACTCACACAGACACACTCTATATGGGGCAATTTGGAGAACTCAATTGACTTGATCCATGTTTTTGGACTGAGGGAGGAAACCGGAGAACCCGGAGGAAACCTACGCGGACACGGGGAGAACATGGAAACTCCACCCAGATGGGGATTCGAACCGGGAATCCCTAGTGCTGAGAGGCAAACGTGCTAACCACTAAACCACGTACCACCCCCTTACCGACATATCCTGATAAAAAAAACCTGAATAATTTAAAAGTGGTAATTTAAAATGTTATTATCATAGCAAGGAGTCTCTGTCCAACAAGCCCACATAATCATGCATGTGGTTACATTACAAAACAGACATATTTGGATATTTCACCAACCAGAGTGGCTACAATTTAAGTGTAAGTCTGTAAGACACATGATGCTGTGACTTCTGGGTAATCTTTCCACAAATATGGTGCAATAAGTGCAATCCAAACATAAGTGCACAAGGTTTATTCCATGGATGACTTGCCTGAAACATCAGGTGTTGAAGGAGTCACTTTATCAATATTTATTTAACACATTGTTGTGACTTTGTAGACACCCATTAATCACACAAAGTATCCCTGAACAGATTAGAAATGTTTCTGTTATCAGAGACTCAACACTTCGATGAAGTAATAATAAAATATGTCCACAAGGCTTCCTACTAAACTCTAAATAAACCTTTTTTTTTTTCTCCTGCTAAACTCTAAATTGTGTCCACTCCCACAACGAAAGGCTCATGCCATGTTCTGTTTTATTTTTATTAAAAACATAAAACTTTTCCAACACTTACGTCTTGACTTTATGCACCCCTGTTGTATTCAAGCTTCTTAAAAGGAGATTTTTAAATACACTGCATGGCTCTTTTTAGGTTGAAAATGCAGGGTTGATTAAGGGTAATGCAAATTTTGCAAAAATGCAAACAGCAATCACCCACCATTGCTTTTACTAAGAGTCTGATAATTTATGATGGAACCTTCCAATATTTGTTTTCTATTACTGTATATTAAGTCAATAAACAAAATGCAGCACTTTCCCTTTATGACTTTTGGTACGTCCAAGCAATTTAATGACCATGTGTGCGTCCGTGCATTTAGCTTAATCCTGAATCCATTCCAAAGTGACAAGTATCCCAACTTTATGGTTGAGGTCAGAACACAGGGCATCCCTGGAGCAATAAGAGGTTAAGGGTCCTGCTCAGGGAGCCACATCGGTAACTTCGGTGTACATGGGATTTGAACCACAGCCTTCAGATCGATAGCCCAACACCCGAACCACTGAACTACCACACCATGTTAGTTTAGTTTCTAGAAACGCCCAAAAGACTTGCAGATTTAGTTCCAGATTTTGGCCCCAGCACCGTGTTGGTGGAAATATTTTAAACCATTACAGTCATATGCAAAAGTTTGGGCACCCATATTAATCTTAATCATTTTTAGTTCTAAATATTTGGGTGTTTGAAAGTTTGAAATATCTAATAACTGATGGACACAGTAATATTTCAGGATTGAAATGAGGTTTATTGTACTAACAGAAAATCTGCAATATGCATTTAAACAAAATTTGACAGGTGCAAAAGTATGAGTACCTTTATCATTTTATTGATTTGAATACTCCTAACTACTTTTTACTGACTTACTGAAGCACAAAATTGGTTTGGTAACCTCATTGAGCTTTGAACTCCATAGCCAGGTGTATCCAATCATGAGTAAAGGTATTTAAGTTGGCTAATTGCAAGTTGTTCTCCTATTTGAATCTCTTCTGAAGAGTGGCATCATGGGCTCCTCAAAACAACTCTCAAATGATCTGAAAACAAAGATTGTTCAACATAGTTGTTCAGGGGAAGGATACAAAAAGTTGTCTCAGAGATTTAACCTATCAGTTTCCACTGTGAGGAACATAGTAAGGAAATTGAAGACCACAGGGACAGTTTTGTTAAGCCCAGAAGTGGCAGGCCAAGAAAAATATCAGAAAGGCAGAGAAGAAGAATGGTGAGAACAGTCAAGGACAATCCACAGACCACCTCCAAAGAGCTGCAGCATCATCTTGCTGCAGATGGTGTCACTGTGCATCGGTCAACAATACAGCGCACTTTGCACAAGGAGAAGCTGTATGGGAGAGTGATGCGAAAGAAGCCATTTCTGCAAGCACACCACAAACAGTCACCTGAGGTAGGCAAAAGCACATTTGGACAAGCCAGCTTCATTTTGGAAGATGGTCCCGTGGACTGATGAAACAAAGATTGAGTTGTTTGGTCATACAAAAAGGCGTTATGCATGGCGTCAAAAAACACAGCATTCCTAGAAAAACACTTGCTACCCACTGTAAAATTTGGTGGAGGTTCCATCATGCTTTGTGGCTGTGTGGCCAATGCCGGCACCAGGAATCTTGTTAAAGTTGAGGATCGCATGGATTCCACTCAGTATCAGCAGATTCTTGAGAATAATGTTCAAGAATCAATGACGAAGTTGAAGTTGCGCCGAGGATGGATATATCATTGAACATCTGTGGGATGATTTGAAGCAGGCTGTCCATGCTCGGCGACCATCAAACTTAACTGAACTGGAATTAGTTTTGTAAAGAGGAATGGTCAAATATACCTTCATCCAGGATCCAGGAACTAATTAATAGCTACAGGAAGCGACTAGAGGCTGTTATTTTTGCAAAAGGAGGATCTAATATTATATTGTTAATATTAATGTTACTTTTCTGTTGAGGTGCCCATACTTTTGCACCTGTCAAATTTTGGTTTAATGCATATTGCACATTTTCTGTTAGTACAATAAACCTCATTTCAATCCTGAAATATTAATGTGTCCATCAGTTATTAGATATATCAAACTGAAATGGCTGTTGCAAACAACCAAAATTATTAGAACTAAAATTATTAAGATTAATAGGGGTGCCCAAACATTTTCATATGACTGTATTTAAAAAAAAATAATAATAATACAAAAAAAGAACAGAGATGAATGGGGAGGGTAACTGATTCACATACATATAGACACTCCTACACACACCCTGCACATACCCCTACACAAAAACACAGAATAAAAATGAAAGACAGGCACGAATGCAGCATACTTTTTTCAACTAACACAGCAGTTGGGTTATGAAAGGCATGAAGCAATCTGAGTCTGTAAACATGGCATGTATGTAATTGAATGATTGAAAGCTCACTTGAAAAAAGGATACTGCATCTTTAAAAACACTAACAGAACCAACCGACAGAGAACAAACTGACAAGCCCTTTGTTTGATCCGCCACCTTTTTTTACTTACAGGTAATATGAGTAAGAATAGTAGGTCCTCCTGGCAAGCGCATGAGAAAACAGCAAAATCACAAACAGAATGAAGAAAATAGGGGTCAATGCAATTACTTTTAATACAAGCAGCAAAATCTGCCTTGATTTCAGTGATCATTTGTTCTCATTCAATGAACATGCTTTTTCACATTTTTACTTGCATGCAACCTGAAGAGTTTGCACAAATAAATAAGATGCAAAACCAAACAAAAAAAATCATTAGAACATGCAAAACTGAAATCAATTAAACAGATGTTAAAACACAAACAATACTATAAAAATATGTATCACATCTATTTTTCAGCTTGATAAACTGAATAAATCCCTTGGTTTATATGGTTTATAAAGGGGGCAACAACCTAAAACATGCATCATATAATTGGTGTAAAGCCACTCAACAGCATCACTCAGCCCAAATCCTTTTGTTACTAGATGCAGTACCTTAACCATCCAGCAAAGGCTGCTGCTGCAGCAAGACAAACAAAGTATGTGGAAACTCCTTAAAGCTTACCTTGTCATATGGGGCAATTTATCATTCATTCATTCATTCATTCATTATCTTCCGCTTTATCCTATATTAGTGTCGCGGAGGGGTTCACCATGCCCATCCAGGGGAGAATGTTTCGGGCGCTGGGCAGATACACCCAGGGCAGGGCGCCAATCAATCGCTGGGCACACACTCACTGACACAGACACGCACGCATACACACTCTATATGGGGCAATTTGGAGAACTCAATTGACTTGATCCATGTTTTTGGACTGTGGGAGGAAACCGGAGGAAACCCACGCAGAAACAGGGAGAACATGGAAACCCCACCCAGATGGGGATTCGAACCGGGAATCCCTAGTGCAAAGAGGCGAACGTGCTAACCACTAAGCCACCGTGCCGCCCTGGGGCAATTTAGATAAAGGCAATTTAGTGCAGCCTATTCAACTTGAATTCATGTTTTGAACTTAGGAAAGAAACCAGAGAACCTGAATAAAATCCCAAGTGGACTCTGTGAGAACAGAACCCTAGCCCCTTAAATACAGATCATTATTTTAGATGTTGATATGCTTCTAAATGGCTTGAAATTCTCACTCCAAAATCTGGTGGAAAGCCTTCTTACAAAAATGATTGCTCTGACAAGTTAATGGCTATAATTCTAAAATGGGTTCTCCATTAAGCCCAAACTCATTTATGCTTTAAACTTACGTGTCAATATACATTGGGCAAGCATTAAAGCATGCAACAAGGGTTCTGTCACTCTATTCTTTTTTAAATGAAACTGAATTAATTAATTTTCCAATTTGAATTAGACACTCGAAAAAATTTTGAATTCGAAAAAAAAACATGCACAACAGAAAGGCACATGCAAACTTGTAACAAACTAATAAAAACTGTTCTGATTTGTCTATTACAAACACAAAACTTAACACAAAAATTTTTTAATGATTTGCTTTAGACCCAGGAAGGCTTAAATAAATAAAATCAAGACTGCAAAGTAAATAATTAAGCAGCACACATAGTAGAAGAGCAGACAGCATCATGGATCGCCATTTTAAAGATGCAGTATCTCCCAAAAGCCCAAAAGGCATCAAACAGCCATCTGAGTGTATTTGTGCATAAATACTGCGTCTGGATAAAAAAAAAAACTTACTCCTCTGCAGTTGGTTATTTTATTAATGAAGGGTAAAGTGAAGGTGAATAACAACTCTACATAATAAATAAGTTATAATACCTTCATAAGTAAATCACTTGGGTGTAAGTGATTTACTTCTGAAGGTATTATGACTTATTTCCACACACACAACAAAAAAATAACTCCAAATAAATGGACAAACAAAAAAGTTATTATGATAGAAAAGCCTTAAAACTCATGTTACATGTTCATTAACACTAATAAGTAAAACTTTTAAAATGATAACAGTAATAATAATAAATCAATAAACCATGTTCCAGTTTAAATTAAAATAGTTATAATAAATAATCTATTTTTAAAAATATATATTCTAAATTTATTATTTTAAAAAAATAGTGTTAAATGCATCAAATGAGATTTTGTAAACAAACTATAAAAGAAATGTTAATTAGTTTATTAATTGATTTTTATTTCTTATTATGTTAAGTCAAGTAAGTATTAAAAAAAATTATCTTTGTTTTTTAAAAGATATAGAATTCATAGATGCTAATAGTGAATTATAGTGAATTTTCTTTTGGATTTTAAAGATTAACAACCTAAAATCCCAGAATAGTTGTTTAAATTGCAATATTAATTTGTAACCACCACACGGCACTATTTTACTTTTAATAGATTGTAAAATTTTGTTGTCCTTTAATTAATCTATAACATGCGGGGAGGTTCATTCATTCATTCATTAATTATCATCCGCTTTTTCCTATATTAGGGTCGCGGTGGGGTTCCCCATCCCCATCCAGGGGAGAACGTTTCGGGCGCTGGGCAGATACACCCAGGACAGGGCGTCAATCTATCGCCGGTGCGGGGAGGTATTATACATAATTTTAAATAATCTGTAACCCGTTCAGAATTACTCCATTTTCTCCATTTACCATATGACTGACCATTACAGAACAGAGTACAGGGGAAACAAATAGATGGACTGCAGTCTGTAATTGTAGAACTACAAAGTCCATCTTTACAGTTAGTGGAACAGAAAGCATGGACAATAAGTGTGGCAAAAAATTAACTGTGACCAAATTTTTGGTCAGGTACTGTTTATAATTCAAAATGAATGACATTGTGACACTGACACATACACGATTTCAGTAACTCATTATGCAGAATTCGTGGCGGCACGGTGGCTTAGTGGTTAGCACGTTTGCCTCTCAGCGCTAGGGATTCCCGGTTCGAATCCCCATCTGGGTGGAGTTTCCATGTTCTCCCCGTGTCTGCGTGGGTTTCCTCTGGGTTCTCCGGTTTCCTCCCACAGTCCAAAAACATGGATCAAGTCAATTGAATTCTCAAACATTGCCCCATATAGAGTGTGTCTGTGTGAGTGAGTGTGTGCCCAGCGATGGATTGGCGCACTGTCCTGGGTCTATCTGCCCAGCGCCCGAGACGTTCTCCCCTGGATGGGCATGGGGAACCCCACCGCGACCCTAATAGAGGATAAAGCGGGAGATAATGAATGAATGAATTATGCAGAATTCGACTTTTATACAAGTCTGAAAACCAGTAGGTAGAAATCTGGTCACAAGATGGCGCCATTATATAATGAAATTTATAAAAACATTTACTGCTCAAGGGCGGCACGGTGGCTTAGTGGTTAGTACGTTGGCCTCCGATTCGAATCCCCATCTGGGTGGAGTTTACATGTTCTCCCCGTGTCTGCGTGGGTTTCCTTCGGGTTCTCCGGTTTCCTCCCACAGTCCAAAAACATGGATCAAGTCAATTGAGTTCTCCAAATTGCCCCCTATAGAGTGTGTTTGTGTGAGTGAGTGTGTGCCCAGCAATAGATTGGCGCCGTGTCCTGGGTGTATCTGCCCAGCGCCCAAGACGTTCTCCCCTGGATGGGCATGGGGAACCCCACCGCGACCCTAATAGAGGATAAAGCGGAAGATAATGAATGAATGAATTACTGCTCAATTTCAAATCGGGTTTAACAAAAAGAGGGGTGAAAATTTGAAGTTTATGGCATTTTATTTAATAGTACAGTTGGCATTTTATTTTATATTAAACTAATATTTCCCAAAAAAAGTATTTGGTTTATTTCAATGCAGTCCAATAAAAGGCATCTGATTCTAAGCAGATTTGATATTTTTGAAACAATTCCCTTTACAGAATCAGTTGCAAAATGATTGGTTTAAACCACAACCTGCACTGTTAACATTTGTTGTGTGGAATAAAAATGGTCTAATATATAAAAGACATAATAAAACTTATCGAATCATACCGCGGATCAATAGATCTGACACCCAAGTTAATATGCAGCTATGTGTATGCACCGTCAATTGAAGACAAACAGTATCACATAATATACAAAAAAAAAATGTTTGAAATTAAAGTGTATTTAACTCCCAGTGTTTGTGTAAAGTGAACATTCTCGCATTATGAAGTTCTTTCTGTGCATAAGGAGAATAGATGAGAAGTGTGAGTCCGCTTATCTGAAAATCAGTGTGTGCTGTCTCAATTGCGCCCTCAAGTGTTAATATGGAATGGTGCAGTGGAGGTGAGACTGTGTTGATGCTGTGATAGACATGACAGTAAAAAGATTTTTAACACCAGCAGTGGCAATAACTTTAAGAGTTCACACTTACCTTTTCTTTACCACTAAAATAACAAGTAGTATTAGGACCAATACAAGTATTCCAGCTCCTATCCCAGCAATTTTAACCACCCGGTCAGTCTGTTTGGATGGGTCTGGATTTGCTTCTGGCTCTTCAGTGGCTGCTGAAATGCAAATCTGAATTCAGTCACTTATTTTCACAACGACATGAAGTTTTTATTTTCGAATTAACAATTAATCTGAGTTAAAGTATTGTTTTAAGTATTAAGTTCTGTCTAAAACACAAGTGCACACAGACCTGTCTGTATGTGTGTAAAGATATACATATACAGTACCAGCCAAAAGTTTAAACACTCCGCATTCTGCACTCCATTTCCTCCACTTACCATATAGATGGACTTTGTAGTTTTACAATTACAGACTGTAGTACATCAGTTTTCTGTGTTTGTTAGTCTCATGTTGGTTCTCTGTTCTCTATTGGTCAGGAGCATCACAGAACAGGTATAATTTGAGATGTCTTACGCAACTTCTAGGTGTTTGTAAATAAACCTCTGTATATAACCCTCTGCAGGTTCCCGAAGTGTAGGTATGTTTTATGTTGTGGTAACTGAAGCAGCAGTGTGTATTTTAACAAACACACACACACACATACACACACAATATACATACTGAAAGACACACACACACACACACACACACACACACACACACAATATACATACTGAAAGACACACACACACACACACACACACACAATATACATACTGAAAGACACACATCTACAGTTTTCTTCTTCTTCCTCTTGTTGTTGTACTTTTTCTTCTTCTTCTTCTTCTTCTTCTTCTTCATTATTATTAGTATTATTATTATATATATTTCTAATTGTATTATTATTTATTTTACAGGAGGCTAAAATACTTAAGACAGTGCATTGCATTAGTAAGTGCATTTCTTTTGTTCTCTTGCACATTACAATAACAACTGCCTGAGGTAAAAACACATTTATTAATCCATCACACATGAAACCTGTTCAATGCCCTTAATGCGGCACGGCAACATTAAAGCCTGTAAATACTCACTAATGTATTTTACAACACAACAATAAAGCCATTAGAGCAGCGTCAGCATGCATTGATCCCAGACTTCCCTCTGCAGGTTTTATTGTATTATGCTGGTTGAGAGGCAGCGGTATGAAACAACATCGTCTCAGCACTAGCTTTTATTGATAAAAATATTTCCAGCGCATCCTGAGGCTAAAACTCCACACGCTTTTAAACAGCACAGCCCACTTTTCTTCTCTCGCTCCACACTCCCCTACCTACATGTTCACATCATGTTTTACACATTAGTGCTTATTGACAAGGGTCACATGAAAAACACCAACAGGTATGTATACACACCTAATGGCTATTTTATTAGGAACACCTTTATACCTGATTAGTCTCAAATTAAGCCCTATTGTTATTGGACTTTTGGAATTTTAATAAATGCTTTTAGCATTTTTATAAGGTGGTAATATTTTGACTGGTCACTGGTCATTATTTTGGCTCAATAGTGTACCTCCACCAAATGGTACCTCTGTGGTTTAAAAAATGTGTATTTTTGGAGGGGTCAGACAAGACTAACAAAACTGACAGCAAGACTATGATAACTTCCATTCATTATCTCCCGCTTCATCCTCTGTAAGGGTCGCGGTGGGGTTCCCCATGCCCATCCAGGGGAGAACGTCTCGGGCGCTGGGCAGATACACCCAGGACAGGGCGCCAATCCATCGCTGGGTACACACTCACATGCTCAAACACACGCTATATGGGGCAATTTAGAGAACTCAATTAACTTGATCCATGTTTTTGGACTGTGGGAGGAAACTGGAGAACCCGGAGGAAACCCACGCGGACATGGGGAGAACATGGAAACTCCACCCAGATGGGGATTCGAACCGGGAATCCCTAGCGCTGAGAGGCGAACGTGCTAACCACTAAGCCACCGTGCCGCCCATGATAACTTCCAGATTCACTATTTTTAACACTAAAGTGCAGGGATGGTTATATCAACAAACCCTGAGGCAAATGGACTACAACAAAACCAGCAGGTAGTAGTAAATGTTTTAGTAACAATCGTTTTAGTTTGATCCCCTGTCCTACCTGAACTTGGTGGTTTGTGTTGCAGATGAACATCTGTATAAAATAGAGAATAGCAGTTATCTCTCTCTCTCTCTCACTCTCACACACACACACACACACACACACACACACACACACACACACACACACACTTAAGCACATTTGGTTCCACATTCAACACCACTGTCGGGCAGGAAAAAACAAAATCAACCTTTTTGAGAAAGTACAGCTTTGTTGATGGATTGTGACACAAGTTAAAGGGTGACTCGGCCCTAGTGTGTTTGTTTATGCGAGTGCAGGGTTTGGGGTTTGACGTTGTGGTGTATTGGTACAGACAGAAATCCCTCTCTCCCTTGCCAAAGTGCTTACACTAGCGTCAACTCTCATAAACACGAGGACAAGGAAAAAAATACAGAACAAAATTCAAATGAAATTGGATTACATCCATTTCGGAGATAAAAACCGCTTGCTTAAAATGAAAATCTATTTTCCTGTTCCCGCTAACGCTACATGACACAGAGCGTATCAAATTCAGTCTGCGCAGCGCCAGCAGCTTCCAGTCGCCGCTCTTATTATGTTATCTCCCACAAGAAAGGGCGAGATGGAGAATAATTAATGGCAACAGCAAATCTATAATAACAAACGCTTTCATATTCAATCTGTCAGGTGCAGCTTGGGGCTAGGAGTTATAGTGCTAGTGTAATTCAGAATTATTTCCCGCATTGGGCTGCACTCAAGAGTGACTCTTTCTTATAAAAGCAGCCGTGCTGACGTCACAGGTCGAGAATAGGTTTAAAGTTTAAATTATTCCTAATATCCTTCAAAATAATACCAAGGTAGGGACTAATCCAGCTTGTTAGCTGGCTAACATAGTAATATATCTGAATTCAAGTTTAAGTAACACATTTGTCCCAAAACAATTCAATACAAACAATTCTTACCAAAGTGGACAGACACATATTGTAAGAAACACATTATTATATATTTTTTTTACATTATCGATGGACTATTTCCTGTTAAAATACATTAATGCACATATGAAGAGAAAGTGACTAAAAGTAGCTGTAATTATTTTCTAGTTGTTATTTATAGTAGTAAGTTATACCTTTTTCACATTTTCTAACTGCGCTGGAACAAATATACCCAATATTTAATAGCTTTTTTTTTTTACTCACAACTAAAACAAACAGTGCAATAGGTGCCAGTGACACTCTGGAGGATTAGCCGTTTAAAGAGAACATGAGACGGACTGTTCCCCTCACAGCAGGTCCTCTAGAGAGCTACTACGAGCTAATGCTCCTCCAGCTGGCTATGGATTAGCTAGCAGCACTTTCACTAATCTCAGACATGCAGCTATTTCAAAATCATCTGAATGCACTTAAAAATGCAGATAAACCTGCAATAATACATATAAAAGCAGTACAGGTCTGAAAAACCAAAACAGCATATGTTCAGCAAATAAAGCCATACATGCAGGCGTACAATGTCATGCCTGCTTCATCCATCCATTCATTATCTTCCGCTTTATCCTCTACTAGGGTCGTGGGGGGGGGGGGTTCCTATGCCCATCCAGGGGAGAACGTTTCGGGCGCTGGGCAGATACACCCAGGACAGGGCGCCAATCTATCGCTGGGCACACACTCACAAATACACGCAAACACAAACACATTCTATTTGGGGTAATTTGGAGAATTCAATTGACCTTGATCCATGTTTTTGGACTGTGGGAGGTAACCGGGGAGAACCCAGAGGAAACCCACGCAGACACTGGGAGAACCTGGAAACTCCACCCAGATTGTGATTCGAACCGGAAATCCCCAGTGCGGAGAGGTGAACGTGGTAACCACTAAGCCACCGTGCTGCCCTATGCCTGCTTCAGTTTTTAAAAAATGCAATTTAAATTACCTCTTTTTTGACATAAAGAATAATGAGAATAATAATCAGACAGGCAATGGCATAAAAATTAACCTTTTCAATAAACAATATCATTACCAATTTTAGGTCTGGCCATAAAATAACCTGCTATCACTCTTTGTTAGGCCAGGAAGAACTGAAAACTAAACCAAAGCAACTGATCACCCGGTCATGATGATTGAATTAGGGGAGCAGACTGGTCTATAAAATGATGCTGATTCAGGAAATCATCATCGTCTGTAAACCATGGTTTCCTCTAAAGTAACATATGCAGTCATCATTGCTTTGCATCAAAGGAGCTTCACAGGCAATGACGTTGCTACTTGTAAAATTGTAATTATCGGATTATCAAGGACTTCAAGACGAGAGGTTTAACTATTATACTGAGGGCTTTAGAATTAGATTCAGCTAAGGGATTGGGTCACCACTAGGACAGAGCCTGCCTAGGAATGGCAGCAGGCTGGTTTGAGTGTGACTATCAGCACACAGTAAAGTAAAGGTTTTTGGAGGATGGCCTGGTGTCAAGAGAAGCAGCAAAGAAGCCACTACTCTCCAATATCAAGGACTGATTACACTGCAGTACATACAGAAACTGGGGTAAAGATATTTTCTTTAATAAATCCCCTTTCAGACTGTTTAGGACATCTAAAAAATTGTCTGGAAAATAAGATGTAAGCACTACTGAGAATCCTGTGTCATACCAACACTAAAGTATCCAGAGACCATATAATAGACCATGTAATAATTTCTCTTTCAAGGGAGTGAGCTCTAGCAAATTTTTAGCCTAACACTATGATAAATACATAATATTCCATATTTGCTTTTTTTCCCTTTCAGTAAGTTAAATTAAATGAATAAATAGTGATTATATAATTAATGTGCAGAGATGTTGGCCTTGTACAGCATGTATTCACAAAAAATAGCAAAACATGGAATTTAACTAGACATGCTCAAAGGTTTGAAAGAACCTACTCGGCAAAACCTTTAAATAATACTTTTGTATATACAGCAAAATAGGAGAATATATCAGAAATAATAAATATGGTATGATCAAGACTGCCATCTCAGAGGCACATTACTATACTGTCACTAAGCAGAACAGTTTTAATTAAACACAATAATGTTAAATCTATCAGATACAGAAGTAATTTTAAAGCGCCTGCGGGAATTAACAATAACATGGCGTTACTGCTGCATTTCATAATCTTGTGACTGATAAAAAAAAAATCTGGATTATTAAATGCTTTCATGCAGAAATCATGTGCATTGTCTGAGTCTGTCTTCATGAATCCATTAAACTTCAGTTCAGTAAAGCAACATGCTTAACTAGCAAAGATGTTTAAAAAGATTATAACACCAGTTACATCTGCAGTGCACTGTATGTGACAAAATTCTGTCTTATACAAAATATATTATATATATATTATAACAACAATAATATATATTATAACAAAAGCAAGGTTTATCTAACTGAAATGATCATCATTTGGTTAATTTAAAAGTCTTTTGGATGTGCTATGCATACCTATGAATGCACATCTGAACAAAAAGCTGCATTTTAAAAAAATGTCAAAACAATACTGCAAAGCAATCCAGCTGTAATAAATCATAAATATTATTCAAAAAGATTGGGTGTGAATATTAGTGTGTGTTATTAAGTATAGGATTGTGTGCATATAAGGAAGGAAGTTGTGGGTATATTAAAAAGTATTTTTACAAATGTGTGTGTGTTTCTATGCATTTGTGTATGCATTGTGTAAGTTTGTTTGTGTGTATGTGTGTGTGTCCTGGTGAAGAGACAGGAAATGAGCAATATGTCCAGTCCCTCTGTCCCAGACAGAACCTTGAAATGAAAAGTAATAAAAACAGTCTCACCTTTAGTTGCCAATCTCAGGCACCGTGACTTGGTTTCCTGCAGAGAAAAATAAAAACACACATGACACACACTTCACTTTAAATCAGACGAACGCAACAAAATACGACATGCCGTGGTGTATCCCTGTGACTTTATATCAGCCCTGGTTTAACGTTTTTATTTGTAGATGCTTCCTGTCACAAAGTAAGATTCAGCAATCCAAAACCAAGTTATTAAAAAAAAGATTTCTTCATTGAAACACTTTACATTTTAAAATAATAAATGAGCACATATATATATATAAAAGAGTCATTAACAGTCAGTAAGAGTAACATGTGTAAACACAAAATTAATGCCTTAACTGAAAGAACAGACTCTCTGACTATCCAATCAAAGGGTGTGAATATGCTGACATAATGCAGCACTGCTAGAGGGCCTTGGTGTCACAAACTCAAAATCAAAATAAAAAAAAGCAACAGTTTGATCAACATTTATTTTATGTTCTTGTGCCACAGAACTGATAGTGGCTACAAATGATGCTAATATGTAATTGGTTAAATGCTTTAATAAAATAAATACACATCTGGAAGAGACACAACCAGGGAAAACACTATGAATGGAAGGGGATAGACCATTTGGAATTTTTTAAAAAGTAGTCATGGACAAAATATAATTAAGATCATTCGATGGCCCGCTATATATAGTTTGTATGTAGTAATAGTAGTATTAATATAGCAAAATCTATGGTTTTGTATTGAGAAATGATTTCCAAGCTGTTAAGTTGCAGTAACTGATGCACAAGGTAGTGACACCAGATACAAGATAATGCCAAGATTAACATACTTTTAAAATTCACTAATATGCAATTGTGGATTATTTTTCTTGATTATTTTATTTATTTTCAAATTACTATTTATTTTTATCATCTCATTTTTTTTAATTGGTCTTGTGTATTTTTTTTTTAACTTGAGCACATACACAAGGATGTTACAAGTTTTTTTTTCCTGCTGAACAGAAGAAACTGTGGTGTGTGGCTTGTATTCCAAGTTGTATGCGAGTGTGTAATTGTTTACTAACCATCTCCACACTGCTCACAGCCTGGTAGTAAATGTTGTAGTTTTTGCGTGGTGCAAGTGGAGCATTCCAGTAGCCACGATATGTTTTGTTGTCCCCCACAGTAAATGGAACTGCTTCGGGAATATACCCAGGAGGAAGCTCTGCTGCAAAGAAGTAGGGAGACCCAGAGCTGGATGACACCTGATAGGAGAAGGGTGTCTGAAAACAGTCCTCACTGCCCACATCTCTGCGTGAACGTTGAGGGTTAAGCTCAGCCACCACGATATGATAGACACTGACACAGATAGAGAAGAAGGACCAATCAACAAGCATGACATTGTAATATGGCTAAACACAACTTCTGTCATATAAGTAAATGAGTTAAATATCATATTAAGCCTTTTTTTTTTTTTTTTTTTTTTTTTTTTTTTTTACAAATTATGACATTTAATAATTAATTAAGTTATTAAACTTTACAGAACTCTACAAGGTATGAGACATTTAAAACAATCCTTTATGATTGATTAAACACATGCATATTCTAATGTAAATGTTTAGAAAACCAATCAAACTACACGTTCCAGAAGAAATAAAAGAAAAGCTAATATTTAAATAGACTACATGGTTTTGGGTCACACCTCTTAATCACTGAATTCTGGGTCTCATTGACTCGGGTTTCTTTTATGAAGCACTTAGCCAAAACATTAAGATTCTAAGCATTTAGGAAAAGTGAAAGAAAGGCATTTTCTCATTCCAGAACAACAGGGTAAAAAAATAAGCATGGATTGAAGATTTTGGCTTAAAAACACTTGAATAGCCCAAACAGAGACCTGACATTCACCCCCGTGGAATCCCATTAAGATACACTAGAATGAAGACAGATAGGCAGGCCGGGCAAAACCATGCCACAGATACATTCCAAAATCTAGAAAGCCAAGAAGAGCGGAAGCGGTTAGTTGCCAAGGACCCACTTAACGTGTAATCGTCTTAATTCTTTTGTTCATATAGTGTATGTTATCAATAAAAAATGTGTTTTGGCATCCCATAATACTTCCACAGATGGAGTAAGAAAACTGAATGTATTACTAAAATTCTTTTTCGTTCTTACACACACTTTCTCCTCCCATCTGTATCGACTGTCAAAGACAAACTGTTACAAATGACCACAGCAGATGGCCAGCTATGGATCATTCTCTCTCTCTCTCTCTATATATATATATATATCTCTCTATCTCTCTCTCTGTCACACACACACACACACACACTTTCTTTAACGCAACAAGCCCGTCTGTCTATCATGCCAGTTTAAACAACAAGCTGACAGCAAATGTGAGATTAACAGAAAAATGAAAAATTATTAAAGAAAAAAAAATCTGCAGCGATTTGGTTTAATAATTAATAAAGCCTTACTGACAATCTGCTGTAATAAAAATGATGGCTCAGAGTACAAACATCAGATTTAACAATGCAGAAGCTCTTTAATCCATTAATCTGTCAACAATATCATCTCTAACCTCTCCCCCCCCCCCAAAAAAAAAAAAAAAAAAAAACACAGCATGTTAACACACACACACACACACCTGATGGGTGCTCCTCTACCCCTGGCTGGTTTGAGCAGGAGAGTGATGGTGGTGGCAGTTTCATTGAGGATTACCTCTGTACCATCATATTCCTCAAATATTGGTGCTAAAAATCAAACAGATATCACTTAGTATTTACACTGCACTACATCTTTTGCCTCTGTGTTTGTATGTATGTAACACACTATGTAAGAGTATTTGAACCTTCCTGCATTTCTTCTTCACCTGATATATTGGTGGTGATGTTAATGGAAGCTGGTAGGCCGAAGCCCTTGCTGGTGCGAGCGCGGATGGTAAACATATATCTGGTTCCAGGGTGAAGCTGAGAGAAAAGGTGGTGAGTCACATTAAAAGGTAATGACACCATCAGAGCAGGGCCAGGTATAGACACGGCAGGGTCGTAGGAGAACACACTGCTGTAGATGATCTGAAGAGCAAAATACATATAATCATTATATTATACACATCATCATCATAGTCAACAAAACACAAGCATCATAGTTATTAGCATCATTTAACATTGGTGATTATATTATAATATTTTTGTTTCACTACTTTTAAAGAAACACTAATAAACAAAAACTCCTTCCATCTTTTTCTGTTGGGACAATGTTAGTGTCATTCAAATGGCTTTGCAACAAGGTCTATAACTTCAACTTGAAGCTAATACGATTACAGTAGGTTTTTAAGAATGTTCTGCTAAGGAATTTTTCCCACTAAACCTTTGTCTACACAAGGTTTCTGTTTATAAATACCAAAATCTAAGTTTTCTTGCATATGAAGCTTTAGTTTGCTTTTTGGTGCTTCAGGAATAAAAATTGCAAATTTGCTTGAAGATAAAGCAGAGTTGTAAAAAGAAATTTATAAATAAACTGAACAAGTCAATCCAACTGCAATATCAATTACTTTATTTAAAAAAAAGTACTATAAAATTTGAAGAGTTGTAAAAAAAAAAAAAAGTCTTTATGTTTCCTAAACTCTGACGTTTTAAAAGATCCCCATGAACCACACCCTGATCTATACTGTCCCAAATTTAGTCCACGACTTGTATCAATAGGTCATCGGCTTTGTTATGTTTGTGGAGCTCTTGAACTCTATTACATTCTATGATGAAAGTTATTACATTTTTAATTTTAACTAAACCATAAATAAAATATATATCATTTTTAACAGCAAAGAGAATAAGTACTAATGCACGGCAGTGTAAAACCTGTTGTTTACATCCCATATGCTGCACAACTTAAGAAGTGTGCCATAGTTAATTTACTTTGGTAAAGTTTTAGTCTCTAGCATATAGTCTCATATGCACTTTTAGTGTTAATGCAAGTGCACACAAACAGCAGCAAAGCTATTACAACATTACTGATCTTAAAATTTAACTCTCTACTGAGAGTTATAACTTCAGGTAAATCACACACACACACACACACACACACACACACACACACACACACACACACACACACACACACACACACACTACCTCATACTGTGTAATGATGCCACAGGGCTGGAGAGGCTCCTTCCAGTACAGAATAATTCGATCCTCAAACCGAGTGCCTTTCAAAGAGACAATGGGAACTGGGCCAGGAACTAGACAAACACACACACACACACACACACACACACACACACACACACACACACACACACACAAACACACACATGGGTAATAAAGGAAAATAGGGTGTTAAATGCACTGTAAGTAAGAACACAATCCCTCAGCTCTCAGTGGCCTTTAAGGCAGTATGTGCACATGTGTGGATCTTTACTTACAGTAAGCATATTGTAGACAGAAAGCATTAATGGGCTCCTGAGTGTCCTAACTAGCGCTTTGGGTACGGTTACACAGATGTGTCCGAACTCAACATAAGTGTGTGTATGTGTTAATGGAAAAACAATCTGTCCCACAATGCACTCATAATAATGGTGAGAGCTCAGGAGGTGGGTCCCACTGCAATTGTGCACATCATGATAAAAAAAACACACAAACTAACATCCACTAAAGAGTTCTATGTTATATATAATATACTGCGCTTTTGACAATGACAGTACGTTCACTATGACTTTATGTGTGTGTGTGTGTGTGTGTGTGTGTGTGTGTGTGTGTGTGTGAGAAAGAGAAAGAGAGAGAGAGAGACAGAGAGAGAGAGAGAGAGAGGACATGTCTATCTCTACTGAAAGGCTCCTGAGGGTACTGTGGTTCTGTTATGGAGCCTTGGTTTTGAGACAGGCTGCATCCTAAGACACCCTTTTTACCGCCCTTAACACACACACACACACACACACTTTGAGTGATCGGGTCGCATTACTGGACCAGACAATGTAGAGCCCAGAGGCAACACAAGTGTCTCCGACCTGCTACTCCATCACTCAAATTCTACATATTCATAACAGTGATTTAACACTCCATGGTTTAAAAATAAAAATGAAAAAAAGTAAAAAGAAAAGAGGAAGGGATACAGGGAAAAGGAAAAAGGGAAAATTGAAAAAGAAGAAAGTTAAGATGAAGAGGAATTGTGTGTATCGTATGGTAATGTATCAATGTGTTGGAGGGGCAGGTACACTTGACATTAAAGGGAAAATTACCTGACATCATTAAATATCTTATCTTTGATATGTAAAGTAATACATTATAAGGTAAATGTATGTTTTAATGATTTCTTAACAGATGTGTGTACACGTTTTATATTTATTTGGTACATGTAGCATGTTTGAGTGTGTGCGTGTGTGTTGGGTTACCATCTTCCTGGGTTTGCACAATGGTCTCTTCACTTTCTTTGCGGCCCTCTGGATTAGTGAGGATCATTTTCAGACTGACGTTGGTGTTGGGCGGCAGGTTGGACACCACATGACGAGGTGCTTTTGGGTCCATTTCCAGACAATTGCTATGGATACGGTCACTTTGCTGGCCACTACTATCGTTGCTGCGGGCAATGTAGCGATAGCAGATGGTGACGTTGAAGGTGTGGCAGCGGGTGACGTTGTAACCCAGAGATTCCCAGTCCACTGATATAAAACGTGAACCAGTTTCAGCAATCTTCAGTGACTTTGGTGTGCGCATGGGTTCTATACACACAAACACACACACACACAAAATTATATCATTATACATGCACATTACATACACAATGTTATGGCATTGGCACAATTGCACCATCAGTCTGGAGAGGTAGAATTAAGAATTGATGCAAAACAAGTAAAAAATTTGCATAGAAGTGCAGTCACCCAAGAATTCCGTCTTTACCTGCCCCGCCCACCAGTAATACTCTTATTAACCATTAGAGGCTGTGTTAAAAAACTTATATTACTTAAGCAGCTACCAGTCAGTCTTAAACATAGATCACCTATGACTACACCATCTTACTTAATATTTCTAGAAAAATAAGTGTCTGTAATGTCTCTGTATTTGTTTTATACTGTCCACCATGTTTGCACCCAAACATTTAGTAAAGGATCTGTGTAATTTAATCTCATGCCTTAATAAGCAAATGCACGCCCACACACATACCTCTCTCGAGGTCTTGCTTACTGGAAATTAGTCATTATCACACTCCACTATGGGTGTGTTTATGTCAGAGTAA